>CM021103.1:138751877-139309040 GCA_007115665.2 Sequoiadendron giganteum | reverse complement strand
GCCTTTGATTTTTTTTCTTGATTTTGTTTTTTATAAAAAAACAAATGTTTACAAAGTTTTTTTTTTGCCCGGATTTTTAAAAAAAAAAATCTAAAAAAATGACAATATTTTCTGAAAAATAAAATGATGGAAAAAAAACTTTTTTTTTTTTTTACCAGCAAATGGACGGCTGTACAGCCGAATTGTAAAATTTTTTTGAGTCAGATTTCAACTTTGTCCAAAAAGGATGAATGGACAGTCGATTTAGGGGTTTTGGACCGCTGTGGACGCAATGGCAATGTCCGTTTGAGCTGTAAATGCTTCAAAAATACAGGTGTGCCCTAGATCAAGAAAACAATCCCCAAACCCTTGAAGCTCCAAAAATCTTCAAAACAAGAACAGGAAGCAGCAGGTGTGGAGCTTAGATACCATGTAGGAGTTGAGAAAATACAACACCACAAACCCCGAAGATCACCTGCATGCAAATAACCTGTCACAAAAGAAGAGATGGAGACAAACAAGCAAGGGTTCTCTGAAAACTGAAAATGTATATATCAGAGAGAATGAGAGAATGAATTGATATGAAATACAATGGGATCAATCCTTATAAAAAGGAGATCATGCAAACCCTAATAAAACCCTAATAGGAAAAACCTTAATAGAAGCCCTAATAGGATAACATTTAATAATTAATATAATTATTAAATGTCACTTTATGCAAACTAACGTGAAATCTTAAGAAGGGAATAAAGGTAACTTAATCAACATAATTAAGTTAAGACCTTTACTTTAACAAAACATGTCATGGTAAGTAGGTGATGTTTGAATCAAATCCCACAAATAAATCTTAGTAGGAGTGCTACAAAGTTGTTCCATAAGATCATACTCCTTTCCACTATTTTGAGTTTAAATAAGGGGCACTAGGTAAAACATATTGTAGGAATGGTATCGATGAGGGAATGGCTTGTATTTGTCTTAGTTTCTTGTTATTTCTAGTTTTATATGTGTGAACAACTATGTGATAACTTGGTTTTTGTGACATGTGATTACTAGTGAGTTGTTTTGTTTTGTAAAGTTTAAGATATGGCCATGAGGTTTAGGAGTTCCTATAATGAGGTGATTTAGGAGGTCCAATAATTAAAGGGATTTTATAAGGTCCAATAATTCAAGGAATTTTAAGAGGTCCAATAACTAGAGGAGACCTAATATCCAATTATGCGTTGATAACCTCAATGGATTTAACTTCTTGTTGATGATCTTTTACCGAGGGGGCCTCTAAGGTCACCTTAGCATCTTCATCTATGAAATCCCTCTTACTATATTTTGAAAAAAAATATCAATGATTTCATCATCTTGCACCATAATATCTTCCCAAGTAGGAGAGGTATTGTGAGAGGAAAAAACAAGATTCTCATGAAACTCCATGATTGGATCCTCTAACACCAAGATACATTCTTTAGAAGGAGGTGAGGTATCGGGAGAAGAACAACAATGAATGTCATGATTGTCCATGATTTCATCCTCTTGCACCAAGTTATTCTAACAAGCGGGAGAGATGTTGGCTCCAAATAATCGAAGATTAGGCAAAGTGATATTAATAAATGTGTCAATGGTTTCATTCTCTTGTTTCAAGATACTCTCACAACCAAGAGAGATATTGGCAGAATGACTAGCATTCTTGTCAATGACATCATTTCATTTCCTTAGATTGTACTCATAAGTAGGGAGATTATAACTATACAAGCCATGTGTTACCATAAAACCCACATATTTGAAAAGGAAACATGTTGCTACTTACCTTATGGATCAAATGATCAAAATAAAATAGGTCTACAAATAGAATTAAAAAATAGACATTAGATCTAGGCAGAGAACACTGAGAGAGCTCTGCCAGATAAATTTGAGCTCAAAATGGCATGACTAAGTCACCATAAGTGGACTAAGTTTCCATATGGCATCTATGTATTGCATAGCTTGTAGGAAAATTAAAATTTTGATTGTGTACTATATTGTTTAAGGATCTCAGGTCTATTTGTAGAAAGGTCTATCAATGAATTGTTTTTCCAAAATTTACTCAATTTATGTCAATGTAATTCAAAATGCAAGTGTATTACAATTTCAATTTTTTTTTTACTAAATTTGAATGTAATTTTCAGATCTAAAATGCAATAATTGACTAATTATAAGATGCAAAAATCTGAAAATGATGATTGTTATGCAATTTTTAAGCTAAACAATGCAACCTTTTTCATTTTTTGTGTAACACCCCACCACGGAACCCAAAGGACAACAAATATCATGACTAAATAATGGAACATTTTTTTTTTACAAAAACAATAATGATCTATATAATATATCACAACATACAATCTAATCCGAAGTCCTCTAAGGTTCCATGACTACACTACTAACACAACTCTAACAAGAACTAGAATTATTTAATTAAAAAATATGCTAACATAATATATCTAATAATCAAGTTCATTTTAAACCATAACATTAAATGATTTAACAATAAGAATTTCCATAACATATCATCAGTTAAACCACAATAAGGATCATTTATAACCAGCTAGCAAAAGTATATACAGATTACATTGCATGGGAGTACATCATAATTCATTACATAATTACATTGCTTACAATAATGCTTCCCTAAATTTTTTTGGGAAGAATACATCAATATTACAATACATGGTACAATTGAGATACAAGTCCAATACATATACATCAAGTCTGTCTTCTTGAACAAGAACATGAACTAGAATTTGCTTCACAAGGGAGAACGTCCACACACACGATCAAACAACAAGGAAAAACCAATAGAGGAAAAAGCACCAACCTCCTGACCATGTGGAGCCATAAGGTCCACCCCCCATGCTAGGAGACAACATAAGGTCTCACTACAAAAAAGAAGTCAAGAAGATAGTAGGATAAAATATACAAGGGCTACACATGAGTCCAACACAACACTGCAACAACATTAACATCAGATCAACACATATATTGCTTCCAGAGGCCTCCACACAACAAAAAGAGAAACACATAACTAGGGAATGCTAGACTGCAATAGGGAAGATTATCATTGCATGGTCCTGGCATGGGTTATCCAGACAGTCTCTCACTAGACACCGGACCCCATCTATGGTTATCCTAATAGTCTCTCACTAGTCGCCGACCCCATAGGGTGACACATGTGGAACCAACATTCCTTTTGTGATGACAAGGAAGTTGATCTTTCCAACAAGGCCTTCTCAACCAATCCTTAACCTAAACGAGCACTACGGGCATGGGTGAGGTATCCAATTATCTTGTTTAATGTGAGGTCTACCCATTCCCCTTAATTCATTTTAGGTTATCACTAGATTAATAAACTCTCAAATGGGTTATCCTGGACACCACTTTGGGTTTCATCCCCCATTGAGAGCCACTCCCCCTACTTGCAACTAGTAGAAACTACAACCATGCAAGGTATGAACCATCTTGTACACTTAAAAAATTCACATGAAACCATACACCATGCAAGGCATTGACCATCTTGCTCACATATCCCAATCATAAGAATGTATACCCAGTGCAAGGTATAGACCCTCTTGCACACATCTCAACCACATTACGAACCACTTCCAAGTGAAGCAAACATAAAACCCAACAAACAAGATACTCCCTCCTAAGCCCCTCGAAGTCAACCTTGATGACATACACATAGGCACCCACTTTTAAAAAATACCAAAATCAACACACTATTCAAACAAATAATCAAACAATAGTGCATCCATAGAAACATTATTTCCACATCAATAATTATGCTAATTAACTAATTACAAGGTGAATTTTAAATCTCAACCATTACAAAATTGTGAAATTAATCAACATTCATTATCTAACAAAAGACAATCCAATTCTCCTTTTAACAAAATCTAATCACAACCCCTTTAATTTAACTAATTTTAAACAAATCAATTTTCCCAATTTATATCTAACAAAATCAATTATTTATAAAGGCAGAAATATTCCTTAAACCATAATATATATATATATATATATATATATATACATATTTCTGCATATATATGTATGTTTGTAATATTGACAGGATGTTGTTTACAAAATAGTATATCAAGTAATAATTGGCAACCTATGTATATACATATACTTAATTGAAAACCATCCAAATACAATTCCATCGAATTTCAATATATTCAAATTATCAACACAATGCATATAAATTGAATCTCCAAATAGTTAGTGTGACCATCGATTACCAGAAGCCAACAAAATACATGAAATTCTATAAAATTAAAATAAACCTTCTATGTTAATTATATCATGCAAGGCTAATATGGCTGACACACTATACAAAGCAAATACCCAAATAAAAAAAATCCATCGGTCACCCAACACAGGGCGATGGAGATACACTTGAAAATATTCGATATCACTATAAATCAAAAACTTCAACATAGTGTATGAGACATAGGAAGGAGGGCGAACAAACAAACTCAACAAAACTCAGGCTTCTTCTTTGTTGCTGCAAGCAGTGAACTCACAGGGAAGGATGCACTTAGCATTCAAAATACACAATGAAAGAAAACTAAATTGCCACCTATAGGATTCAAGAGATAGCGAGCCAATCACATATATAACATACATTATTTGCAAGAGCTAAAATTGCCACATGCATTTCAGATTATTGGTTGTCAAGTATAAACCAAAACCTTCGATATGAACTTGGATTGTTTGGATTTAAAACAAAATACTCATAGGAATTAAATTGCTACCTACAACGCCCTAAGCCATGAAATCATCAAATGTTAAGATGGAAAACTATTGAATGCCTAAAGAAAATTTTATCATACAATTTTATTTAAGCAATCAGTCAAACAAAAGGGCTGCCAAACAGTGAGATTGGTGAAAGGAAGGGCATTGTTGTGAGGGAAAGACCTACTGGGATAGCCTTTCAATGGATTAGGAAACATTCAAACAAATGGAAATGGCTGATGTAAGATTGAATTCAATGATAAAGACTACACAACAAAAGAGAATTGACCGATGCCATATGGGAGGCTGAGGAATACAGCAGTATACAAGATATGTCGACTTATGGAATCCAAGGTTGCTAGATATGCACCAAATGGATTTCAAAATTCCTAGAGTACAATGATTGTAGGGTATGCAGTCAATGCATATTATATTTATTTCTTTATGGAATTCAAATAGTTGGATATCACATTTTCCAACAATATTATATAGTCAAGTATTCATTTTAAATGAACAAAAGAGAGAAATTTGATTACATTAATCGGAGAGAAACAAAACAAGAACAAAAAAACAAATCCAACCTAGATTTCAATGCTGGTTGAGATGGAATTCGATGTCGACTCTGAGTCCTTCAATTTGCAACCCGAACTCTCCAATTCCCAGTTAAATTTTCTAGCATCAATCAATAGAATGCAATTGTTTTTACATAAATTTTCTTGCAGAAAAAATATTACCTTTCTTCCCAGAAAAAAAAAATCAAGAAATCAATAAATATGAAAATTTCCCCAAAAATATGATTATTTACCCAAAAGGAAGTTGTTTGATTTTCGTAAACAAAAATCAAATAAAAATCTCACAAAACCAACAAGTTTCTTTTCAACAATCAGTTCAAAGTCACGCATGTGCTCCAAGAAAATCTTTTTCTATCTTTTAATTATTTTTGTTGTTTATCCATTATCACATTTTGTTTTAATATTTTATTTTATATTACAATATTTTACCACACTTTTAATTTATTATAAACCATCATTATTAATAAATATGTTTATATTTAGTTATCAAAATACTTTTTAACTTAATAATTGAATTCAAAGAATTAATTAACCAAGAATGACTTTTATATCTATTTATCAACATTCTTTTAATTAATAATTTATTTAATAGATCAATTAGTCAAAACAACATTTATTAAGAAAATCTAGATTAAACAACCAAATATCAATAACAATTACCTAAACATAAACAAGGTCAAAAACGAGACCAACCAATCGCAAACAATAGACAATGTTGATGGGGTAATCGACTGAATACTCATCCTCTTCGAGGATGATGGAAAGGGTAGGGGACCAAATGCTATCTCCGTTCAACAATTTTCATTAGGTTTAAGGCACGCTCAGACCTGCCAATTTAGGTGGAGTTGATGCTTGGTACTTGCAACCTGCGACACACAAAATGGTTGAGCATATACATACACATACAATCAGACACACCATGAAAAGAAATCACAGCATAGCAGGGTACTCACAAGGGAGTAATGTGAAACTATCCCTTTCACCAAAACACATCAACCAGTAACCACATTAACACATAAAAATCAATTGCATGGAAAACAAGATAAGAGCAATCACCAAATAATCACATAATAACCATGATCAGATAAACACATAACACTCTTAATAAGATTAATCCACATAATCAAATGAGTCCATATAACTATCATAGCATGTGCATAAAATCAAATAATAGAAATATCACCAAAGTATCATCAAAATGTCATCATAGTAGTAAGTCTAACATCAACAAAGTTTTATAACATCTGATCCTAAATAAAACAACTATTAGTCGAACAAATGATAGTACAAGGGGCACTACATCCCCCCTAGAATTAGGCTTACTCCCGGAAGCCTGCAAACAAGTAAGGGTATAACTCTCGCATTCAGGATGTATCCTCCCAAGTAGTTGAAGAATCATCATTAGGATCCCACTGGACCCTCACTTGCTCAATGTATCAACCCCTAAGGGTGAGTCTCTTGTGCTGTAGAATGCCCATGGGCTCTAAAGCCAGCTGCCTATCCTCTACCTGTAAAGCATTCTAGTCAAGGAAATGAAAAATATTAGGATAATATGGCCTGAGAACAAAGACATGAAATACATTGTGAATACATGATAGACTAGGCAACAAGGCAAAATAGTACACAATAGGACCAATCCTCTCCAAAACCTTGAATGGACCAACAAAACGCGATGCAAGCTTAGAGCCTTTTCCATAGCAGACTAGACTCTTCCACGGACACACCCATAAGAATAACTGGTCTCCAACCAAAAATTGACGATCAACCATATGAGCATCCACATATTTCTTTTTATTGTCCTGCATTGCCACCAAATGCTCTCTAATACAAGCGACCTACTACTCCATCTCTTGTAGCATCTCTAGTCCAAAAAGGACTCTATCCTCAAGGCGATCCCAACTTAGCAGGGTTTGACAAGGATGACCATATAATGCCTAAAAAGGGGCATACCAATAGAACTATGGTATCCATTATTATACGAAAACTCCACTAAATACAGATAATCCTCCCAATGAGACTGCTGATCCATGATGTACATCCTGAGCATATCCTCAAGGACCTGATTAACCCTCATGATCTACCCATCTGTTTCCAGATGATAAGTAGAACTAAAGTTCAATTGACTCCCCAATGCATACTGTAAGGATGTCCAAAGTATGGAAGTGAACACTAGATCTCTATCAGAGATAATCCTATGAGGAATTACATGCAATCTGATTATATCCTCCATAAAAATTGTGGCCACAAAAGAAGCATTATACGATGACCAAATAGGAGAGATTTATGTGCCACCTTAGTCAACCTATCAACGATGACCATGATGGCGTCATGATGATGAGATGACACAAGCAAAATGACTATGAAATCTACTGAAATAATGTCCCATTTCCATTTTGGTACAAGATGCGGCTGCAAAAGACCTATGGGGTGTTGGTGCTTTTCCTTAATGCTCTGGCACTCCAAAAACCTCGAGACAAAATCTACAATTTCCCTCTTCATTCTGGCCCAAAAATACAACTAACAGAGCTTTTCCTACATCTTCTTGACACCTGGATGAGCTAAGTAGGGCACCCGATGTGCCTCTAACATAACTAGGGTACAAAGACCCTCTGATGGAGGAACATATATGCGACCCAAGTGCCATAAGAGACCATCTGACTCAAGAGAATAACTTGTAAATATACCCTCCAAGGATCTACGTGACTCAACCTCCGACTTCACCTCTTGATACCAACTATCTGCAGGAAGTATTGTAAGAATCTGACTCCTCAAATCTACTCCAAGAGTCACTGCAAAAAGCTCATGTCTCCTCTTACTAATAGCATCCACCAAAAAATTATCCTTACCTTAGATATACCTCACCTCAAAATCACACTCGCACAAGAACTCCATCCATCACCTCTGCCTAACATTCTGATTTGGTTGTGTGAATATATACTGTAAACTATGGTGATCGCTATACAAATCAAATAGATGCCCCAACAAAAAGTGTCTCTATCTCACTAAGGAATGAACAATGGTGGCTAACTCCAAGTCATGCGTAGGATATTTCAACTCATGATCCTTGAGTTTGCGAGACTCATAGGCTATCACACAAACATCTTGCATAAAAACTACTCCTAAACCCTCCAAAGATGCATCAATACACACCACAAAGTCTTTGATAGAATCAGGGACTACCAAAATAGGTGCATTAGTCAACCTCTCCTTGAGAGTCTAGAAGGCTGACTGACACTGCTCTAACCAAATGAACTTCTTCCCTTTTCTCTGAAGGGACATGATAGGGTGAGCTATCCTTGAAAAACCTTGCTTAAACCATGGATAGTAGCTTGCTAAGCCCATAAAGCTACAAATCTCTGAAACATTAGTGGGCTCAGGCCAATCTATGATGGCTTCGATCTTTGAAGGATCCACGATAATGCCTTCTCTTGAAATAACATGCCCCAAATATCTCACCTTTGTCTGAAAGAATTCACACTTAGCCAAGTTTGCATATAACTAATTCTCTCTTAGACACTGCAAAACCTATTGCAAATGCTCCTTATGCTCCTCCATCATCCTTGAATAAATCAAAATATCATCTAGGAACACAAGGAAAAATATATCAAGGTAGGTATGGAACACTCCATTCATGAAGCTCCTGAACACAGATGGTGCATTCGTCAACCCGAACGACACAACGGTGAACTCATAGTGTCCATAACGAGTGCGAAATGCAGTCTTATGAATGTCTTCCTCAAATATTCACAACTGATGATATCTTGAATTTAGGAAAATATTTGAAAACACCTTGGCTCCCTTAATCTGACAAAAAAGATCATCAATCCTTGGTAAGGGATATTTGTTCTTCACTGTCACCTTATTCAGCTGTCTATAATCGATACACAACCGAAGGGATCCATCCTTATTTTTCACAAATATGACCGGTGCTCCCCAAGGAGAGACACTAGGATGAATGAATCCCTTCACCAACAACTCCTCTAACTACAACCAAAGCTCCTTAAGTTCTTGAGTGGTCATCTGATACGGAGCTCAAGAGATAGGTTCTACTTCAGGAACAAGATCTATCCTGAAATCAATGTCATGCTTAGGTTGCATCCCCAGAATCTCACTACGAAAGACATCTACAAACTCCCTAAGAATAGGATGATCGTCAAGGGATACCTCTCAACCATCCCCTAACTCCAAATCATTTACATCACAACAAACAACTAGCAACCCTGATGCATACATCTCCTTAACTGCATAATAGAAATCATACACAAGGAGATGGGCCTCTAAATGCCAACTACCTCTACCTCTTTGCCTGAATCATCCAAACACCGTACTAACTTAAGCCAGAAATCTATCACTTCTCAATGAGAATCTAACCAATCCATACCCAACACTACATCATAAGATCCTAGGGGTATGATGCAAAGATCCACCATGGTAGAGAGAGAGCCAATCCTCAATCCACATCCATACACAAGGGATTCTACCGCTACTTTAGCTTCGAAGGCCAATTCGAATTGTCATCTAACACCTTGCTTTGCTACCGTAGTCCACATCACTCCACTAAGGAAGGGAAAATAAACAAATTAGAAGCACTAGAGCCAAAAAGAATATTAATACCAATATGCTACAACACATCTAAAGCCTCCACAATTGTACCCTCATGCTCTGCCTGGCGGTTATCAACTACTGCAAACACTCTATGAGACATGCCTACATTACCCACTATCAACTCTAAGGTTGTTGGCCTTTGAATGAATCCTCATGTGCTCTTTTGAGGAAATTTTCTAGCTATATGGACTTGCTGGCCGCAATAAAAACATCCTGTACCCGCTACCACCTAAGGGTGCACTGGACTGCTGGAAACTGGCTCTATTGAATGTGGACTATGTGCTTTGAGCTAGCTAATCAAAATTATCATGCTTGGCTTGCTGCCAACTCTAAATTTTTCTAGACAGAAACCTACTATGTTGCTAAGACTGCGAATTCTTAGGTTTCGATTGGGAATGTTGCCACTGCTCACCCTTAGCGGGTGCATGATGGATCCTAGAGGAATCCATTGCCCGAGACTAACCACCTCGAGACCCGAAGGCTACTGGAGGCACACTACCAATCTGCATACTTGTATGAACTCCTAGTGCCATGGCTAAATTCTCCTCTACCAACCGAGCCTTCTCTACTGCCACCTCCATAGTCTTTGACTCAAAGACATAAACTCCCCCACTGATACGAGCATTCAAACCCATAATGAAATGTTGAACCAACATGACCTCATCATCACCAATACCTGCATAATTCTTAAGCTCATAGAACCTACGATTGTACTACTCCATTGACATAGCCATCTACCTCAACTCGTGAAACTCATTAGCATGATGTTGTCTCTAGTCATCTGACAGAAAATGACCGCTAAACCTCTCTAGGAACATCTCCCAGGAAACTAAACCAATATCCAAATGCAATTTATGTTCCTCCAAATGCCACCATGTAGAAGAAAAACTTCTAAGGTGCATGATGTCACATCTTGCCTTGGTGTTTCTACTATACAAATGCATGGAAAAACACCTATCAAAATCTATCAACCAAGTCTCTGCCTCCAAACTAGCACTAGAACCATTGAAATTAGGAGGACATGCCCTCAAGAGATCCCTCATATGACCTGCTGAAATAGCCTCTTGCTTTCCTAACACATCTCTTCTCCTAGGATACCTTTCTCTTTCCCTGACCACTTGTTGAATACTCTCCTGTCTAGGGCCTAGGTGGGCAAGAACTTCCTCAAGAAAATGATGCAACTGAGCTCCCTCTAACTCCGACTAACCTGAATTTTGACCCCCACTTTCTTGATAATTCTAGAAGCCCTGTTGTTCCTCACGGTCACTCTCGTGGGAGCTCTAAGAAGGGGTGTTTTGGTGGTTAGCCCCACGACCACTGCAACGAACTCTACCATGATCCTTACCTTTACCTCTAGGCATGTTCCTACACAATACCACCAAAGAATAAATATCAATTATTAGGCGAGGATGACAAAAGGGAAAAACAAAAGTTCAAAATTCTAAGCACTAGGACAACATAATCAGCTCATATGAAACCATAGTACCTAGTGTTAGAACTTAGGCTTTGATACTAGGTGTAACGCCCCACCAAAGAACCCCAGAGGAAAACACATATCATGACTAAATAATGAAACATTTTTTTTAAAGAAACAAAAATGATTTGTATAATATATCATAACATACAATCTAATCCTAAGTCCTCTAAGGTTCCATGACTATGCTACTAACACAACTCTAACAAGAACTAGAATTATTTCATTAACAAATATGCTAATGTATAATATATCTAATAATCAAGTTCATTTTAAACCATAACATTAAATGATTTAACAATAAGAATTTACATAACCTATCATCGGTTAAACCACAATAAGGATCATTTATAACCAGCTAGAAAAATTATATACAGATTACATTATATAGGAGTACATCATAATTTATTACATTTTGAGCTATATGAAAGATGCCTAAATACATGCAGTTAAGAATCCTAAATCAGAGATTTGCAAGCAAAAAAGACTGAAGACACAAAGATAGAGAATTGTGCAAAATTTTGTTGATCCAAGTATAGTAGGATAGAGATGCCCAAGGAAATCTATGTGCTTGACAGGGTTTCTAGAAGTTGAAAGCTTAAATATTTATAAACTATCTAAGGGTTCTATATCTATCTACAAACATATTTGATAGTGAATAGTTTTTTCTCAATTTTCTCAATTTAATAAAATGTAACTCAAATGCAAATGTGTAATGATGCTTGGATACCAAATGAAAATTATGAATGGAAATTTGAATGTAGATCTAACCTAAATGGATAAAAGTAACCCTATTGTAACCTATTATACAATATTGTATGCATTTTTTTGAATTTTGATGTATTTTATATTGTAAAATGAAACCCTGAATGAACAATGCAATGCTAAACCTAGATCAAGGATTGAATTACTTCAAATTTTAGAAGGTTTATGATGCCAAAATGTCAGGTTCACCAAAATATAAAAAAGAAAAAGGGGAACCCTAAGTTTAATGTATTAAACCTGGGATTAATTTCCTCTATTTTCAAGGGTACATTAGGATGCAATTCAAGAAGGTGTTTAGATTGACTTTCAACCATGATGGTTAGCCAATCAGACCTAGATCTGCATCTTTTTGAGCCTTGGAAAATGATTCGAATTGATTTTCCTTGATTAACCTAATCAAACTATGTTCCCCAATATGAAAATCACAAGCTCCTGACAATTGATAGACTGTAACAAAGATTTACAAGAAGATTTGGGAAGTGTAGAGTGTTGTGTATCTATCATATAAATTTGATTTATTCACTATAGAAGGACATAGGAGCCAAAGGGCATCTCTATCCTTGTAAGGCTATTTCAGATCTATTTTTTGTAGTCCTCTAATGTCGGATTTGAGCTCTTGATTATTGCTTGCAAATTTTTGGGATAATTTTGTAGGCAAGTTTTCATGAGTTGATAAGGTGTAGGGATTGAATGAAATAATGAATACATAATCTTCAAAATTCCTTCAATCCTCTCCAAACCTGAAACTTGCACATTCAAAGAGAGAAGAAATGTTGTGCCATTTAGGGGATTACCTTAGCAAACTCCATGTTAGTGTTTCCACTTCCATAATGGAAATTTCATTAATAGGAAAGATAAATGATAGGAAGAAATGACGAATTAAAAAAGTGTTGCAACTCACAACCCTTCAATGGCTTCCTTAAGGGAGTGAATTCATGCACATAACCTCAAGGTCTTGGATCTTTCTTTTCTTGATTTTCTTGGAGACCTACAAAAGAGTTAGCCCTCACAAACAATGATAACATGAACATGCATGAAATCACATAGGATTTGAAATGATGCTTGGATCTGAAATTGTTGCAATAATCATTAAACTGTTTCTCTTGACTTGCTTGATAGTACTCTTGACAATAATCTTTGTTCAATATTTTTCCTTAGATTTGAAATGATGCAATAACTTGGTATTTATAGGAAATTATTCAATTTCTTGTAAATTATATTGTGATAGCCGACATTTGCAACTTGAATTTAAAATGATAAAATATCAACACTAACATATTCGGATTTTGAGCTTGACAAAATAGGGGGATAGAGCTACCCAAGGGGATTTAGGTGTCAAGGGAAAATAAATAAATAAATGCATTTGTTCTATGCTTGGAATTTATCAAAAAATGGTAAAAATAGGCCTCAAAATACATAATTTAGGAAATTAGGGGACCAATTAGGCTCAATAATTTAGGGGGAGCAAAACATAGTGTGAAATTATCAAGGGGGACAATTTTCGATGCTACAATATTATTTATTAAAAATTCAGTTATATGCATATTATTGTTTATATATTATAATAATATTATTATATATAATATAACATTATTATTATATAAATTATATATTATATAGTATATTATAATAATATCTACATAAATATATATTATAATATTATAATTTATAAGAGTAATAAATGATATTATATATCATAATATAGTAATATATTAAATATTGAAAAAAAAAGATTTTTCGAAATGGATATATGTTTTAGAGAGCTATTTATAATTAAAAAAAATCTTAGAAAGAGATATCCATTTTCTAGAGCTTTTTATAAATTAAAAAATCTATTCGAAATGGATATCCATTTCAGAAAGTTATATATATAGATAAAAGGAAATTTATGTTTTATTTCTATGTAATTTTTATATAATAATATATTTTTATATATTATATAATAATATATATATAAAAAGACAAATATATCTACTGGCAAAAACTGCGAAGGTGACTTACGAATCAAAGGGGATCAGGATAGTGATAGAAGGGAATTAGACGAATGCAATTACCTCTTGGAAATAAATGTGTGCAAAGAAATTGAGGAAGATATCAACCTCCTTCTCCAATATGCAAGAATATGTAGTCACTAGACCACAAATGGAAAGAAGACGAACTCAAAACTGGGCGACAACAAATTGGAAATCACATGTGATAATTTTCCTTCCAAATGGATTATTCATTGTGGCCTTCCTATCAAAAGAAGAAAGGGAGGGCATAATAGTTGTGGGGTTGTGGAAGATTGATGAATATCTAATCAAGATCAGGAGACAACATAACAACATTGTCAAGATCACGTT
Source organism: Sequoiadendron giganteum (assembly GCA_007115665.2). Lineage (NCBI taxonomy): Eukaryota > Viridiplantae > Streptophyta > Pinopsida > Cupressales > Cupressaceae > Sequoiadendron > Sequoiadendron giganteum. The sequence goes on along the minus strand of CM021103.1, from coordinate 139,294,542 downwards.
GCCTAATGGCTCTATGGTTGAGGATATTGGAGCTATAAAAAGAAAGAGTGTCAATTATTTCAAAAATCTACTTGGTGTTAATCCAATGGTTAATCTGCAGGTACAAGACGAAATGCTCAGACATATTCCTTCTCTAGTTTCTAAAGTTGATAATCAAATGCTTATGGTTGCATTCTCCAAGGAGGAAATCAGGTTAGCTACCTTTTCTTTGGGAGCCAACAAGGCTTCAAGCCTTGATGGTTTCCAAATTGGCTTCTTTCAAAGGTTTTGGGATATCATGGGAGATAATGTTTGGGTTGCTGTAGAGGAATGTAGAAGTAAGAAGGCCATGTTTAAAGCAAGGAATACTACCTTTCTAGTGCTTATCCCTAAAAATAATGCTCCAAAATACTTTGATGAGATAAAATTGATTGCATTATGTAACAAGATTTATAATACTATGTCCAAAGCTATGGCCACTAGACTTAAGAAATACCTTAAGAATTTTATCTTAAAGGAGGAAAGCTGAAACCTTCAGTAGCTGATCCATAGTTAGAGACAGATAAAAGAGAAAAGAAGAATGATGTAGTTCAAATTCCTCAGACTCCAGAAAAAAGGGACCTACATGGTGTACCTGAAACAAAGGAGAGTTCAAGTAGCTTTGAGAGTTCTGAAGATGAAAAACCACAACCTCAGCCAGTAAGAAGGTCTACATGTGAAAAAAGACAACTTGATAGGTATGGTTTCTCTATGTTAGATTCAAACTGTGCCTATGCTTTAATTACTACCACTAATGAGCCTAGGACTATGAAAGAAGCTATTAGCATGTCTGATTCAAATTTCTGGTTGGAAGCCATGAATGAAGAAATGGAATCATTGAAGAAAAATGAAACCTGGGATTTGGTACCTTTGCTTGAAGGGCAAAAGTATGTTGGCTGTAAATGGGTATTCAAGAAGAAGACTGGTCTAGATGGAAGTGTAGAAAAGTATAAGGCAAGGTTGGTTGCAAAGGGGTTTTCCCAGATAGAGGGAATTGACTATGGAGAAATATTTTCCCCTGTAGCAAAGCTGACATCTATTAGATTTTTGTTGTCATTGGAAACATCATATGACTTAGAGATTGAGTAGATGGATGTAAAGACAACGTTTCTCCATCGAGAGATGGAAGAAGAAATTTATATTTCCCAACCTGAGCACTTTGCTGAAAAAGGTAAACAAAGTCTGGCCTGCAAATTAAAGAAATCTTTGTATGGTTTGAAGCAGTCTCCTAGAATGTGGTACCAAATTTTTGACACCTTTATGTTGTCTATGGGATTTGTGAGATCAAAATATGATCATTGTGTTTATTATAAATCTGAAAATGATTGTGTGCTTATTATTACCCTATATGTGGATGATATGTTGTTCATAGGAAATAGTAAGTCTATGATTTATGATCTTAAATCTCAGTTGTTTGTAAAGTTCGAAATGAAAGATCTGGGTGTAGCAAGGTATATTTTGGGGATGGATATAACCAGGGACAAAATGAGTAGAAAGCTTTGGGTCAGCCAGAGTAAGTATGTTAACACTCTTCTAGAGAGATTTGGTATGGATGATTGCAAGTAGCTAGTTGTTCCAGTCTTACAAGGAACAAAGCTATTTGTTGAAGACTATCCAAAATTTGCTACTGAGATGGACGACATGACCAAGGTGCCTTATGCAAGTGCTATTGGTAGTCTAATGTATGTAATGGTCTGTACAAGACCAGACATTGCCCAAGTAGTGGGAGTTCTTAGCCATTTTATGGAAAATCCAGGAAGGACACATTGCGATGCTGTGAAGAGAGTGTAAAGATATTCAAAGGGGGACTTCAGAATATGCTCTATGTTACCATTGCAACTTGGTTGCATCATAGAGAACTCTCAAAATTCATGGATATGTAGACTCTGATTAGGCAGGGGACATTGATAGCAGAAGATCCACCAATGGATACACTTTCATGTTGAATGGTGGTGTAGTCAACTGGATGAGCAAGCGACAAGCTATAGTCGCTTTGTCCAAAACAGAAGCAAAATACATGACAGCAACACATGCCTGCAAAGAAGTTGTTTGGCTGAGTCGTTTGTGTTTTGATATTGGTTTTAATGCAAGGCAGATGAAAATTTTCTATGACAGTCAGAGTGCAATTTTTTTGGCAAAGAACCCTAATTTCCATGCCAAGACAAAGTACATTGATGTGCAGTATCGCTTCATGAGAGATATGGTGGAAGATGGAAAGGTTTGTTTAGAAAAAGGTTGAAACTTTGAAGAATGTTGCAGATGCATTAACAAAGCTAGTGAACATAGAAAATTTTAGATGGTGCACATATTCAATGGGCCTTGGGCCTATGATCGTCAGTAATGTCGAAGTCTAGAGGAAGCTAGGAAGTCTTCGTCAAGTGGGAGCTTGTTGGGAACAGGTGCCTCAACTTCTGGTTTGAACCTCTGAAAATACTTGGCAAATTATCATCTTTCTCACCTTTACCTCTCTACTACTGGGATCTCTTCTTAGAGGCGCGGTTGTGTGGTTTACCGCCTTACCGCGGGCTTATGTTTCTCTATCAATGGTTGGGAGGTACTACCACCATACCATGAGGTCTTTGTCTTAGGCTGGCGGTAGCGCGGTGGACGAGTGCAATCAGTGTGAAGGTTTACCTCCCTACCGCGGGGTTGCTCAATGATGGCACGGTGACCGTGGTGAACGAAGATAGTAAAAAAAGATCGCTTATCATCATGCTGTGATGTCCTTTTGGCCATGTCACGATGGTGTGGTAAGCCTTGGCGGTTAGAGATGATGCTTACCTCCTTACCGCGGAGGTCTTGGGTCAGAGTGAGGTGGTATCAATGGTTGGCTCTGGAAGTTACCGCCATACCGCGAAAGTCTTCATAGTGCTCGGCGGTGACGCGGTGATGGGCGACGGGCTAGCAGACAAGCCGCTACCTCGGTACCACGAGGGTGTTAGGAGAGACCAACGGTTATGTGGTGTCACTACCATACCGCAAAGGTATATCAACCTTGGAGTGGTTCCGCAGTGACACCACCATACTGCAATGGTCTCTTTGGCCTGACACGGTGGCACGATAAGAGGTGTTAGGCGTTCGTTTGACCGGTCTGACTTGAATGGAAGCTATGAATAAATAACAAGGTGACACATGGCAAGTAATCAATGTTTGATTGGCCGAAGTTTGAAGCGGTGAAAGCATTAACTACATGGCTCGATTTAGTGGTTGACAGGATCTAATTATGGAAAAATAATTAATGCATGGATGACCCGATGGGTGATTGCAGGGCGAATTGGTCACAAGCGATCAAATTTGTCTGTCAAAAGGAAGGTGCATAATAATGGCACCCGATTGGTTGATTGGTAGAATAATGCGTAAGAATAATAAAATTTGAATATATTAGTCACTAAGGGTGATGGTGAAAATAGAGTTGTATTCATTGTATGCAGAAGAGCATTGTAACAGTCAGGAGGTCAACTGAATGCTGCTAAGAGCTGACACTTTCAAGTCAAGTCTGTAACTTTGTATGTAAACTATTTTACTGTAATACAAAGTGATTTAGCTTGGTGTGGTGGGTTTTTCTCTCATAAGGGTTTTCCCACGTAAATATGGTGTTATCTTTGTGATTGATTATTTATGCTACTCTTGTTATCCTATATGTGTTCATCTCAGTTATTTTAAGAAGTTTTAAAACTGGTCTTTGCACTTCTCCTCTGTAGTTTTAGCGTTAGGAAAGCATTTCTGCATCCTTTTCTTTTCCTTTCAAGTGGTATTAGAGCTTGGCCATTTGTGTTATCCTTGTTAGTAAGGCTAGTTTTTTGTGCTAATACCATTCTAGTGGGAGTCTTTCAAAGCTAGAACCTAGTTCTATTTGAGATGGCGAGTACATCAGGTAGAGTAGAGATTGAAAAATTCAATGGAGGAAACTTTGAGTTGTGGAAACTCAAAATGGAAGACTTGCTTGTGGATAGAGACCTCTGGGTTGCTATGTCTAGAACTATGCCAGAAGGTATGAAGCAAGAATATTGAGACCTTGCAGATAGAAAAGTGAGTGGTCTGATAAGACTTCATCTGGCCGATTCTGTACTCCTGAACGTCCATGATGAGAAGTTTGCAACTTCATTATGGAAGAAGCTTGGTGACATTTATCAAGGAAAGTCTATGGTAGATAAGTTATTCCTGAGGAAGAAGTTTCACTCCTTGAAGATGGAAGAAGGTGCATCTATTGTGGACCATCTGAACTCATTTAATATGAGTGTTGCTCAGTTGGCATCTATGGGTGTGAAGATAGAGGAGGAGGATCTTTGCATGCTCCTGTTATGTTCGTTACCTGACACCTGGGATCATCTTGTAATGGCTATTGGAAGTACAACCACTACTTTCAAGATGAAAGATGTTGTTGCCTCACTGCTGTCTGAAGAGATGCAGAGGAAATCTTTAGAGATGGACAAAGAGGACCTTGTTGTTTGAGGTAGATCGAAGGAGAAAGGTAAGAAGAAGGACAAGAAACATCTAAATCAAAATCTGAAGGGAGATGAAAGTCTCCTAGTAAAAGGTCCAAGGTAAAATGCTGGAACTGTGGGCAGCCTGGTCATATTCGAAAGGATTGTAAGGAGAAGATGAAGAAGAAGAGTAATGCTTTAGACAATGAATCTTCTAAGACTGATACAGATTCCTTCATTGTAGCCTTGGCAACTTAGACATCAGATGATGTCTAGATGGTTGACTCAGGTGCATTATTTCACATGACGTCTCACAAAGAAAGGTTCACTAAGTACAAGAAGTGTGATGGTGGAAAGGTGTACCTGGAAAGTGATTCAACACTGGAGATTTTTGGCTGTGGAAGAGTCAAAATACAGTTCCTTGACGTAAGAATCAAAGGGATTGGTGATGTACTGCACATACCAAGTTTGGCTCGTAACTTACTCTCTGTCAATAAGTTGAATGATGCTGGTGTGGAAGTTTCTTTCTCGAGTAAAGGATGTAATATGGCTAGAGGTGCAATGGTGTTGGCTAAGGGTGTACGTACTGGCACTTTTTACAAGTTGGATGCACATCCTGTTCAATGTAGCAATGCCTCTGTAAAGTCAAGGAAAGGTGTTCCTATAGAGGAAGATGAAGATGCTCCTCTGGGTGCAAATGCCTTGGAGGTGAAGCTCCTAATAGAGAAGACCATGTTGTGGCATCATAGACTTGGTCACATAGGTGAGAAATTTTTAAAAAACTTGAAAAATAAAAATCTTGTTGAAGGGCTTGATGATTGTAACCTTGAGTTCGATTTTTGCGAACACTGTATTTATGGAAAGAAACACCGTGTTTCATTTTATTCGAATCCTCATAAATCTTCTGGTGTACTCAATTATGTTCATTCTGATGTGTTTGGTCTAGTTAATGTTCCTTCATTATCGAAGTCTAGATATTATGTTTCCTTTATTGATGACTATTCGAGAAGGGCATTTATATACTTCCTTAAGAGTAAATCAGAAGTGTTCAGTCGATTTAAATAATTTAAAACTTTGGTAGAGAATTAGATTGAAAAGAAAATTAAATGTTTGAGGACGGATAATGGCTGTGCGTTTTTTTCTATAGAATTTGAAAGGTACTACAAAGACAATGGGATTAAAAGGCATAAAACTACACCTTATACTCCACAGCAGAATGGAGTTGCTGAAAGGTTGAATAGAACGTTAATGGAGAAAGAGAGAAGTATGTTGAGCAGTACTAGTCTGGAGCAGAAGTTATGGGCTGAGGCTATGGCTACAACATGTTACCTGGTAAACTATTCACCTTGTTATGCTCTTGTTGACAAGACACCTTTAGAAGCATTGTCTAGTAAGAAGCCCTCTCTGAGACATATTTGTGTCTTTGGTTGTGAGGCCTATGTATATGTGCCAAGTGAGAAAAGATCAAAGTTGGAGAACAAGGTTATTAAATGTATCTTCATCAGCTATGGCGTTGGTGTGAAGGGATACAAGCTTTAGAATCCTGATACTGAGAAGGTTCTATATAGTAGAAGTGTAATATTTCATGAGCTGAAACCTTCAGTAGCCGATCCACAGTTAGAGACAGATAAAAGAGAAAAGAAGAATGATGTAGTTTAGATTCCTCAGACTCCAGAAAAAAGTGAACTACATGGTGTACTTGAAACTAAGGAGAGTTCAAGCAATTCTAAGAGTTCTGAAGATGAAGAACCACAACCTCAGCCAGTAAGAAAGTCTACACGTGAAAAATGACAACTTGATAGGTATGGTTTCTCTATATTAGATTTGAATTGTGCCTATCCTTTGATTACTAGCATTGATGAGCCTAGGACTGTGAAAGAAGCTATTAGCATGTTTGATTCAAATTCTTGGTTGGAAGCCATGAATGAAGAAATGGAATCATTGAAGAAAAATGAAACCTGGGATTTGGTACCTTTTCCTGAAGGGTGAAAGCCTGTTGGCTGTAAATGGGTGTTCAAGAAGAAGACTGGTCTAGATGGCAGTGTAGAAAAGTATAAGGCAAGGTTGGTTGCAAAGGGATTTTCCTAGATAGAGGGAATTGATTATGGAGAAATATTTTCCCCTATAGAAAACCTAACATCTATCAAATTTTTGTTGTCATTGGCAGCATCATATGACTTAGAGATTGAGCAGATGGATGTGAAGACAACGTTTCTCCATGGAAAGCTGGAAGAAGAAATTTATATGTCCCAGCCTGAGCACTTCATTGAAAAAGGTAAACAAAGTTTGGTCTACAAATTAAAGAAATCTTTGTATGGTTTGAAGCAGTCTCCTAGAATGTGGTACCAAAATTTTGACACCTTTGTGTTGTCTATGGGATTTGTGAGATCAAAATCTGATCATTGTGTTTATTATAAATTGAAATGAAAGATCTGGGTGCAACAATGTATATTCTAGGGATGGAGAGAACCAGGGAAAAAATGAGTAGAAAGCTTTGGGTCAGCCAGAGTAAGTATGTTAACACTGTTCTGGAGAGATTTGGCATGGATGATTGCAAGCAACTAGTTGTTCTAGTCTTACAGGGAATGAAGCTATCTGTTGAAGACTGTCTAAAATCTATTATTGAGATGTAGGACATGACCAGGGTGCCTTATGCAAATGATGTTGGCAGTCTAATGTATGCAATGGTCTATACAAGATCAGACATTGCCCAAGCAGTGGGAGTTTTTAGCCATTTTATGGAAAATCCAGGAAGGACACATTGGGATGCTGTGAAGAGAGTGTTCAGATATTTAAAGGGGACTTCAAAATATTCTCTGTGTTACCATGGTAGCTTGGTTGCATCACAAAGAACTCTCAGCATTCATGGATGTGTAGGCTCTGATTGGGCAGGGGACATTGACAGTAGAAGATCCACCAGTGGATGCACTTTCATGTTGAATGGTGGTGCAGTCAGTTGGATGAGCAAGCGACAAGTTGTAGTCGCTTTGTCCACAATAGAGGTAGAATACATGGCAGCAACACACACCTACAAAGAAGTTGTTTGGCTGAGTCATTTGTGTTCTGATATTGGTTTTAATACAGGGCAGATTGCAATTTTCTATAATAGTTAGAGTGTCATTTTTTCGGCAAAGAACCCTACTTTCCATGCCAGGACAAAGCACATTGATGTGCAGTATCACTTCGTGAGGGATATGATGGAAGATGGAAAGGTCTATTTAGAAAAGGTTGACACTTTGAATAATGTTGCAGATGCATTAATGAAGCCAGTGAGCATAAACAAGTTTAGATGGTGCATAGATTCAATGGGCCTTAGGGCCTATGATCATCATTAATGTCAAAGTCTAGAGGAAGCTAGGAAGTCTTTGTCAAGTGGTAGCTTGTTGGGAACAGGTTCCTCAACTTCTGGTGTGAACCTCTGAAAAGACTTGGTGAATTATCATCTTTCTCAGCCTTTACCTCTCTACCGTTGGGAGCTCTTCTTAGAGCATGGTTGTGCAATTTACTGCCTTATCGCGAGCCTCTATTTTTCTGTCTGCAGTTTCGTAGTGCTACAACCATATCGTGGGGTCTCTATCTTAGGCTGATGATAGTACGGTGGATGAGCATGGTCAATGTGAAGGTTTACTTCCCTATCATAAGGGTTGCTCAATGATGGCGTGGTGACCATGGTGAAGGAAGATAGTTAGAAAAGATCGCTTACCGCCATACCGTGATGGCCTTTTGGCCATGTCACATTGGTGCGGTAAGCCTTGGCGGTCAGAGATGATGCTTACCTCCTTATCGTGGAGGTCTTGTGGTCAGAGCGAGGTAGCGTGGTGGGATTGATGGTCGGCTCTGGTGGTTACCACCATACCGCGGAAGGCTTCACAGTGCTTGGGGGTGATGGGTGATGGGCTAGTAGACAAGCCGCTACCTCGGAACACCATGAGGGTGTTAGGAGAGACCAGTGGTTATGTGGTGCCACCGCCATACTGCGAAGGTCTGTCAACCTTGGAGCGGTGCCATGGTGGTCTCTTTGGCTTGACACGGTGGCGTGGTGAGAGGTGTTAGGCATTCGTTTGACCGGTTTGACTTGACTGGAAGTGGTGAATAATTAACAAGGCGACATGTGGCAAGTAATCAATGTCTGATTGGTCGAAGTTTGAAGCAGTGAAAGCATTAACTACATGACTCGATTCGGCGATTGACAAGATCCGATTATGGCAAAAGAATTAATGCTTGGACGACCCGATGCATGATTGTAGGGCGACTTGGTCAGAAGCGATCGGATTTGTCTGTCAGAAGGAAGGTGCATAATAATGGCACTCGATTGGTTGGTTGGAAGAATAATGCATAAGACCAATAATAGTCGAATATATTAGTCACTAAGGGTGACGGTGAAAATAGAGTTGTATTCATTGTATGCAGAAGAGCATTGTAATAGTCAGGAGGTCAACTGAATGCTACTAAGAGCTAACACTTTCAAGTCAAGTCTGTAACTTTGTATGTAAACTATTTTACTATAATATAAAGTGATTTAGCTTGGTGTGGTGGGTTTTTCTCCCGTAAGGGTTTTCCCATGTGAATCTAGTGTTATCTTTGTGATTGCTTATTTATGTTACTCTTGTTATCCTGTATGTGTTCATCTCAGTTGTTTTAAGAAGTTTTAAAATTGGTCTTTGCACTTCTCCTCTGTAGTTTTAGCATTAGGAAAGCGTTTCCGTGCCCTTTTATTTTCCTTTCAGGATGAGATAGTGGTGGCTCATGAGACTATTCATTCGATCAAATCCAAGAAGAAGGTATGATCATCAAGATGAACATGAATAAAGCATATGATAGGATATCTTAGGATTTCCTTATCAAGGCGATGAGAAAAATTGGATTTTGTGTGGATTGGTCCAATTGGGTGCTTAGCTATATTTCTAAAAAAAAAAATTGTCCTTATCAATGGAGTCACTTCTGACTTTTTCCAAATAGGTAGAATTTTGAGCCAGGGGGATCCCCTCTCCCCCTTCCCCTTCCTTATTGTGGCTAAGGTTTTGGGAAAAAAATTCAAGTTTGAAGTTAGTAATGGCAACATAAAAGGCCTTCAAGTTTCTAGTGGTGTCCCAAATATCTCACATGTATAGTTTGTCAATGAAACCCTTCATTTTGGTGAGGCATTTACTAGGGAAGGTAGAAGGATCAAGAAAATTTTGCGAGCCTATGAGGCTGCTACTGGAGAAAAGGGCAATGCCAATAAGTCTAGAATATTTTTTCTTAAATATTTTTGCTCTGAGTATTTGGAGATTAGAAGAATCCTTGGTTTTGAAGAGGATCATCTCCCCAATATTTACTTGGTTATTCCTTTGGTTGGAAAAAGAACCTCAAATTTGGAATGGGGGAATGTGGTGTCATGAATTCAAGACAAATTGTCTTCCTAGAAAGGGTGGTGATTATCTTTGGAAAGAAGAATTACCTTGATCAAGTCTTATTTGGCTTCAATTCCCCTCTATGCGATGTCTATTTCCTATATCCCTAGCAAGGTGGCTAAAATAATTGAAGGTGCTCAATGTTCTTTTCTATGGAAAGGTAAAAAACTTCATTCAATAAAATATTGCAACCTAGAAGGACATTTGTAGACCAAAGAATTTAGGCGAGCTAGGTATTAGGAATATTAAGCAAGTGAATGTGGCTTTGGGCACCAAGATTTCCTAGAGAATTTATGAGGAATGAGATCAACTCTGGAGCTTTGTCTTGCAAGATAAATATCTTTAGTGTGACCTAGAGAATTTGTTCAAGAGAAATTGTGTTATTCCTTTGGGATCAGACATTTGGAATTTCCTAATGATCTATTATAAATACCTTAACCTGCACTTATTATGGAAGATTAGAAAGGCTAACAAGATCAAATTCTGGAGAGATAGATGGGCATATGATCATGCCTTCATTACCAATTTTCTCTCATGTCCTCTTTCCTTGCAATTGGAACCTCATTTCGGGAAGCTTGCTAAAGATTATATGTTTGATTCTCATTTGGAGAAAAGGTGGATTTACTTTTTTGAGCTCGAGGGATCTACGCCACTTACTTGCAAGGAGGTTCAATTTAAGATTCATGGCTATTCTATCTCCAATTTAGAAGATAGAAAGGTGTGGAGTGGAAACGCCATTGGAGTTGTGTCGATCAATTCTACTTATCATTTTCTATTTCACAAAGTCAAGGAGGTTTATCATTCAATTTACAATATTATTTGGAATAAAGTGGGACTCCCCAAAGCCAAATCTTTCTTATAGGTTGCCTGAAGGAGACATGTGCAGACTTGGGATAGACTGCAACTCATGGGGCATAATGGGATTTCTAGGTGTGATTCATGCATAGATGGGAGAGAAGATAATGCTAATCTTTTCATTCATTGTGGGTTTGATACAAAATTATGGGATTTATTCATCCAAAGATCGTGGGTTTCTTGGTCTATGCCTCACAACCTCCCAGGGCTTTTAGAGTTTTAGAATTTCAAAAAAATTAGTCCTGGCCTTCATTTCATTTGGAAGGTTGGCCCCTCCATCATCGTGTGGCAGATTTGGCTAGAAAGAAATCGTAGTGTTTTCTAGGATAAGTAGAGGCATGTTTGTAAGATTGGGACTTGGTGGAGACCATGATTTTTGAGTTAGGAAATATCCATAGTAAGGAAGGTTGGCAAGTTAGTGAAGAGGAGAAAGGGTGGATGGATGCTTGGCCCAACTTCAAATGGTTGGGTGGTAGGATGTGACCCATCTCTTCCAAAGTTTAGAATAGAGTTGGCTGACCCCTCACCCAAATTGGATAAAATTCAACTTTGATGGTGTTGCTAGAGATAATTTGGGCAAGTTCAGTGGTGGAGGCATTTTTAAAGATCATCATGGTTAACATCTTGGTTGGTTTGTGCAAGATATGGGTGTTGCCACAAACAATATTGTTGAGGCTCGTGCTCTTTGGTTGGGCCTTAAAATTTCTATTAAATTCAATTGGCAGAAAATTTGGGTGGAAGGTGATTTAAAGCTCATCATTGACCTTATGGGGAAAACCCATAAAAGTGGTTTACAATTTGAGTGAGGAAGGAAAAGTTACAAAAAATGACCCCATGCAAAAAAAATTGTTTTTGGGGTTCGAACGAACTATTTGGTTTGAGCGAACCCATTAAATGTTGGCCCCTCATTTCCTGTTCAAAAAAAGAAAAGAAAATGATAAAGGAAAGTGGGTTCGCTCGGACCCCACTTTTCCCCCCTTCTCCCCCTCAGGCACCAAAAAAGTCCAAAATTTTGCACTTTGAAGCTCGGGTTGAGGATGTAAATGGAGGAGACTTCACAAACCCAACTGGATGATGGTACTCCTCAGAACGAGCTATCCAAAGAATATAATTTTAATATGTTTTGGTTTTATTATGTATTTATTTTTTTAGTTTTATTAAACATACGTTTTTCACCGAAAATCAAGCTCTTTGTTGTGCACATGTGGAAAAATAGCAGATTATCATTTTATTTTATTTTATATATGAGTGCACTAGATATTGAAGTCCTTGATCCAACAAAAACATTTGAATTTCGATACATACAAAAAGTTACGTTGTATACGGTCTGCCTATGTCTGAATTGTAATTGGTTTGACTTCAAAACTTGATTAAGGAAAAAATATTCAATAAAAAATTATAAGACCAATTGGATGCACTATATATCGTAGTTACAAATCTAAATTTGAAAAAAATAGAATTTTATCATTCATGGAAAAAACGTTATGTTGTATGCGGTGAGCATCGCTCCTTAAAAATGTTGTTTACTGAAAAAACTAGTTTTCGAAGGAGATGGAAAAAGAAGTGAAATCTGATTCCAAATTTTCTAAAAAAAATATATTTAGAATCTACAAAAAAATGTCACAAAACACTAGTTTGCATCATCTTCAAATTCCTCACAGTTTAGCACTATAGGTGCTCGAAAGTGAAGATTTAGTTCAAATATAATATTTCAGTGTCCAGTTTGGCCAAAAATTGTAAACCAGTATTGTGGGATCACCCTATGAATGGTGGTTCTTCTTAGGAATGGAAATTAAAATCCATTATTATTGAGTCTAAGTGGCTTGCTTCTCTAGTACAAAGATCTCCTTTACGCATATTGGCAGGGATAGTAATGGTGTTGCTGACTGGGTGGGTAACTTTAGCATTGGTTTGAAGGACAGAGTTGGTAATCCTGATGTTCATTGGTCTTCCTCTTATCCAAAGTAGATGTTCAAGCTTATCTAGTTGATATTACAGTACATCCATTGAATACTAAGTGTCATCAGTGTAGTTGATTCTTCTTGGGCAGCAATTTTTGGGTTTTCATTTGGTCTTCCCTTCTCTGTTTTAATTTTTGTGGGTCTCTTGTTGTTCTATTAGGAAACTTGTCAGGTGTATTATAAGTTTACTTGGGATTTTTCTCTTAATTTTTTTGTAGTTCCTAGACCCCAAAACTGGGTTTCTCTTAAATATATATATATATATATATGCATAAATGGATTGCACAATTTAACCATAGAAATTATGATCCATATGAGAAACCCAAATGGATAAGAATGTGCAACCTACCTCTCAAATTATGGTCAAAAGAATGTTAAAAAAAAATAGGTATCTCTGGGAACACTTATAGATATAAATATTCCATTATTGGAGGATAACTCTTATTTGCATGCGAGAGTTAAAATTGTGACAATTTAAAGAATCTCGTATGACACTAAATTGAAGAAATCACAAGGCATAAGGATTCAGATGTTGAATTCATAGAACCAAAGTTATTTTTCCTAAATTGTAGAAGATGGAATCATGCAATTTTGAAGTACTCTAGATCGATTAAGAAAAAAGATATATGGAGACAAAAGGGGGAGGCTACAGTAATTGAGTCACATAAGCCAGAGGAATTAGGTAAGGAGATGGAACAATTGGATCAATGTAAAATGGTGGTGGAACCGATTAAATCCAAAATCATTGCAACACCAAATCCAAATCCCATGGAGGAGGGTAAATCTCAAAATATCGGGTCTGGAGTAAAATATGAAGCTCAAAAAGCCCCTCCTAATGTCATGACCTAACGACAATGCTAGTGAAAAGGATAGAAAGGAAACGTAATGAAAGTTAGGAGATAACATACAAGAACTAGTATTTGGAAAGGGAACGTGATGAAGATGATGACTATATGATGAATTAGGTATCAAAGAAAAAAGATACATTTCATAGATAGTAGCCCAAATTTTGGAAATTAATTCAAGTGTGGATAAGAATAAAGGACAAAAATTGAATAGACAAAAGTGTAAAGATCTCGCAAAGGAAAAATGCATAACAAGTGTTAAAAAAATTCTATTGAATGCTAAGGGAGGAAACCCCACATGGAATGTTAGGTGCTTAAATGCCCCTAAAAATGGAACTTTATCAAGTGCCAAATGGAAAAAAATAATTCATATATCATCATAATACATGAAACAAGGTTGGAAGATGAAGGAAAAAGAAACTCAATGTTCTTGGATGGGAAGAAGAGGAGTCTAAAGAATACAGATCTATTTGGTGGTCTAGGATAACTCTAGCATACCAACAACATAATGATGAGCACACTACAAAAAGAGAAGAACTAGATGCTAAGTGAGGTAAGGTTCCTAAGATTTAACTTAAGTTTCTTTCTGTTTAATATATATGGGCCTATTAAAAATTATGATAAGGTAGAACTATAAGAAACCCTAAGCAATTCAGTGGCTGAACTCTGAGGAAGATTGATAGTTATGGGAAGTGATTTCAATGTGGTACTGAGAAGTGAAGAAAAGTGGTGGGGTTCTAGTAAGACTACTGCACCAATCATAGAGTTCAAATAATTCATCATCAGGACAGATATACTAGATGCATAAATTAAGAATGACTCCTACATATGGAAAAATAGGAGAGATTGGATTGATTTACACTCATAAGAATGGTTGGGAACAAACATATTAACAATGGAATCTAGAATCCTCCCACTCATGGGATTAGATCATATACCTGTAGGATTAACAATAATTTTTTAGAATGTTTATAACAAAAAAATAAGAGAGACTGGATTGATTTACACTCATAAGAATAGTTGGGAACAAACATATTAACAATGGAATCTAGAATCCTCCCACTCATGGGATTAGATCATATACTTGTAGAATTAACAATAATTTTTTAGAATGTTTATAACAAATTCTCATTCAAATTTGAATGAATGTGGCTAAGGAAACCAAAATTATTGAAGAGCTTCTAGAAAAATGGTGGATTTTAGCTCCCTCATGCATAGGCACCAAAATATTTTTTTTGAAAACAAATTGCAATACATTAAAATCAAAATTATAGAATGGAATAAAACAACATTCAAAAATATCTTCATGAAAAAATAAAGGTTAGAAATAGAGCTGGAAAATCTAAATGAGAGATTCATTGCAAATGGAATGTTTCAGGAAGACTTCCAATTAGAAAGAAAACAAGGAAATAATACAATGAAATATTAGCTAGAGAGGAAGAATATGTGGGCAAAGTCAAGGGAGGTGTGGCTCACAGAGGGAGATTCCAATATTAAATTCTTTCATAACATGACTAAGATATGGAAAGCTCAAAATAAGATAACAATAATAAGTAACCAAGAAGGAAAAATGTTAGAGTTAATCAAAGAAATACATAGTGAAGCCATAAGTCACTTTCAAAAATTTGTTGGCACCTGACAATTATTGGGATACACTAGACTATAGTAATCTACTAAAAATTATTCCAAGACTCATAACCATGGAGGAGAATGAAGAGATGATGGCCCCATTTATAGTAGAAGAAGTCAAAGTGGTTGCCTTCCAACTACACCCAAACAAATCACCTAATCCTAATAGGTTTCTCGCACTCTTCTATTAGAAGTGTTGGCATTTTATGGAAGAGGAGGTTTAGGAATTGATCAAAGAATTTAGGAAGAAGAAGTAGTTTGTCAAAGACCTAAATAACATAGTACTCACATTAATATTTAAGGAAAAAAGTGCACCTCATTTGATGAATACCATCTTATTTCTCTTTGTAGTATCATACATAAAATAATGTCTAAGGCAATGTAAAATAGGCTGAAAATAACCTTGGAGAAGATAATATCGAGTAACCAAAGTGGATTCATGCAAAGGAGGGACATTGCAGATAGTATAATCATCATGAATAAGGAATTTCACACAATAAATAGAGACAAATCATGAAGTATAATTATTAAGTTAGATGTGATCAAGGCATTTGAATGAGTTTGATGGAAATTATTAAGATAATGGAGAAATTTATATACTACAAGGAATGGATAGATATGATCTACTATTGCATCTCGACTATTAGATACTTAATCCCGATCAACGATTTATCATGTGGATTTTTTGAGTGCTCAAATGGACTACGTTAGGGAGACCCAGTGTCCTCATTCCTATTCGTACAATTATGGCCAAGGTCCTAAGTAGGTTAATTGACATGAATGGATTGACGAGGAGATGGAAAGGTATAAGCATAGCAAGAAATGTAGACCCTCCCACTCATCCACAATTTATGGATGATATGGTGTTGTACCCATGGGGAAGCTACACTCCAAGAGACAAGAGTGATCATAGGTGCATTGGATGAATATACTTCTGCTATGCTCCAAGAGGTAAAACTAATTTTGAAAATGTATTTGTCACCAACGAAACTATGGTGTAGAATATTGTAAAATAAATACTTGGAATCAGTGGATCCCCAATAAATATTAGCAATAGAAAACGTAGACATAGGATCACATGTTTGGAAATTTATGATGAGTTGTAGGCACATAATAATTGAACATTTTGACATGGAAAGTAAATGATGGTAGTTTGGCTGACTTTTGGTTTTATTCTTGGGGAGGACATAAAAACCTCACCCAATGGAAGGATATTGAAGGATGTATGAAAGAATTAAGAGCATCAATACAAAATATTAAGGATTATGTGATAATAGATCAAAAGGGTGGATAGAAACAGATAGACTTTGAATAATTCTCCATTGAGGAAAATACCAAGCAGTGCCTAAATGATATGATTAGAAGGCACTCCTTATGCCTCAATAAAGAAAAGGATAGGATCATTTGGTGTGGAGAAAAATACAAAAGGTACTAATGTGAACTTGGGATATCAAATTCAAGAAAGTGTAACAAGAAACAAGTGGCCTTGAGTAAACTATGGTGGAGCAAATGGGTTCTCCCCAAAGCTAGTGCCTTTTCTTAGATGACACTTCATCACCAGATTCTTACAGGGGATAGATTGAAAAAAATTGGAATTGAAGGACCAAACTAGTGTATAATGTGTAGGGAAAGTGAGGAGTCATTAGATCATCTCCTTTTGAACTATCTATTCACAATTGAATTTTGGGATTGGTTGCCTCAAACATTAGGTTGGATGAGTCCATGACATAACAACCTAATGGAGTATTTTATGGGGTGGCTAGGAGGAAATGAAGAGATATTTTTGGGACACATTTGGACTGCTTATATGTTTTACATATATGGATTATATGGAAGGAAAGAGACAAAATAATTTTCAATAAGTTAACAAAAAAAAGTAAATAAAGTAATAGATATGATTGAATGAAATATAGCTAAGTGGATGAATGATCATCTAAAAGAGAAAATAAAGTCAAAGTTCACTCTTTGGGATGAGAAAGTGATGAAAGAGTGGCACTCCTTGAAATTTTCTCTTGACTTCCATTTTGTTCTCGATTCTAAGTTTCTACAAATTGGTGCAAAATGGAATCTACCTGCAAGTGGTAGATCAAATCTAAACATAGATGGGGCTTCTCGGGGGAGCTCGAGTAAGTCTGGTGTAGGATGCTTAGTTTGAAATGAAGAAGAGCTATTGGTATGGGCCAAATCAATCAAACTAAGTGAAGTAAAAACATCAAAGTTGAAATTTAAGCTATTATGAAAGGGCTACACATGTGCAAATAAATGAGACTAAAAAATATAGAACTGGAATGTGATTCCATGGTTTCAGTAAATATGATAAGGAAAGGACAGATCAGGTGTTGAGATTTGCAACTAAACATGAAAAATATAAAAGAGCTAATGCAAGAAAAATATGTGTTATCAATAAGGCATATCTATCCAAAATCAAATCGTGCGACTAATCTCCTAGAAAATAGAGGTGTGGATCAAGATGAGTATGTCATTATGATAGGTTAGGAGGACCTCTAAGAAGGCCTTGAGGCAATACTAAAGTCTAAAATGGAAAGTAAACAACGGGAGTAAGGTATCAAATAAAGAGAAATTTGTTTGGCATAAAATCTCGAGGTTGAATTGGATATCAGAGATCAAGGATTTGAAATTTCAAAAGATCCACATAAAAATTAGAGTGAAAGGATATATTAGGCCTAACATAGTCAAAATATGTCCATTTGAAGAAGCTTGATGAAATAGAAAATAAGGTGGTTTCTAAAATTGTATGTAGCTATCCCTAGGAGAGCCTCATGGCTCAGATGAAACACCTATTTTAATAACAGATGAAGACAAAATCAAGGCTATCACGGGGGTTATTGGTCTTGATCGATGGTCTCAAGGACATATTCATGACAAAAATATATCTGTGTCACTCTTCGACATAGTGATGGAGGCAATAGGGTATAAAGATCTTATCATTGGTCTAGTTCCAATGCTACTGAAACTAGACATCCACTCAATAACAATGACATAGATCAAAATAATGAAGGTGAGCCAGAGAGGACAAAAAATTGTAGGCAGTTTTTGATAGAGTGGCTGCCAAACATAAAACCATTACTATAGAAGTGCTCCAAATATTTAGAGAAGGAATAAACAGGATACATGGGAACTTTCCACTTTTATTTGAGCAACTACGATGATCTTCTAACTCTCAAATAGTCTGTTTAGGTTAACAAACTGGCGAACTAGCTGATTTTTCTGAAGGCTTGGAAAGCTTAGATGTAAAATAAATATTTTTACTTTTTGTTTGATTGTATAAAATGAGAGTTGTCCCCTCTGCAGTGCTTGCCAAAAAATAAAATAAAATATAATAATAATATATCTTATCTATCATATATAAAATAATATATATTATCTATCATATATTTATTTATATATTATTATTATTATCTGTATATATATTTATTTATTTTATGTAAATTATATATTATAATTTAATATATAAATATATAATTTATTAAAAGTTTAGTTACATGCAAAACTTTATTTATATAATATAATATAATATTATTGTTGAAAACTTAGAATTTTGAGAGGGGGGTGAATCGGTATTCTATTCAACCATTCAGTCATTAACCATCCAATTACCAAAGCATACTTAACTACAATAAGAAATGAAAGCATGAAACACCCATAACACACATAACACATGAACACTAGGATTTTTATGTGGAAAACTAAAAAGGGAAAAACCATGGTGAGGATTAGCTCACACTATTTTATAATCAGTTTTGAGATCTTATAAAAATTCTCACTACTAGGCAGACTCACTATCCAAGTGAACTCACTGTTCATAAAGAAAAGAAAGAAAGAAGTGGATTCACAACCAAGATTTGAACTGATATAAAATGCATCTAACAAATGTTAGATTCAATTCCTTTGAAGCTCAAATTACTGGATTAATACACTTCTTCCAACTCAGATCATAAATCTCTTCTTCACTCTACATTTACACACCTCTTCTCAAATTTTACAACTTATTTTCTCAACTTTGCAAAATTCCGCATTGTTGCTTGTATTCAAATCATGTACACATTCATATTCCATATCCAAAACCTCAAAATAACCTTGTATATATACTAATCTCCATCACAAACATCAATTAGGTCGACCTAATTATATGTAGCCCTAAAACATATAAAATGTGCCTTGTTGACACCCAATTCAAATAAAAATGCCTTTGCACCAAAAAACATGTAATATACATTGGCATGGACTTATAATAGCTCCTTAAATTCACATTATATATTTAATCTTTGCAACTATTTACATACATTAGGTTGGCTAGGCATAGGACCTAAAATAAAAATACACCAACTGATCATCACCATAGGACACATGGACCTCAAAATGTCAAGCCAACTGGAAAACATGATGAATTGACACCTATTGACATTCTCCCAAAATTGAAAGGTCTAGCTCAAATCCATGAAGGAGTGCAAACAAGCTAAGATAGCCATTACATAGAAAACTATGTAAATCTTATATGTCAATCTTCTATTACTTGTATCTTACAAACCACTCATCCAAAAAAAGTAAAATTCTAAATGAGGATGCTAATGACATCCATAAAAAAAATATTAGAATCACAAAAGTAAATATCAAGGGGCGAAAAAATGCAGACCAAATTACCAGAGGGCTCTGTGTACTAAAACTACCGGTGTAGATACTTAGAAAATATGCTTAATTGTTCCTATGTGTGGATCAAGTCCTCTTGGAAAATAACACTTCTACAATCATTATTAAGAAAATGTTGATATCCATCATGTGTAGTGTTGAAATCAATGAAAAATCATTTAATGACAACCTTCTTCATTCTTTCAACAATCTCCCCCTTTGTCATTAATGGAAACATGTGCCAAACAAAACTTCTCTCCAAGTATCTCTCCCCCTTTGACATCAAGGGAAAAGGGTGTACTAGTATTAATATTTTGTATGCTCCCCCTCAAACATATGTACTAGCTCCCACTTAACCAAAAACTCCTAATACATCTGCATATTTATAAAAGAATATGTAAACATGAAAAATTGAAAAAATACATAAAAATAGAAATTATCAACTTGAAGATGTTGACCCATGAAGCTTCTGAAGAATATCTTGCCAAAAATAGTTTCCTTCTTCCGAGCTCTTCTTTGTTGCTACAAGAATCCTATGTAGAGACTCAAGCTCCATCAAAGTGTCTTCTCCTTCTTCCACAATACTAGGGGTAAGATTTAGCTTTGAAACTTTAATAGTACTAGCAAGGGAACTTGAGATAGGTATATGCTTTGTTTTTACAAAGTCCCTTAGCTTTCCAAGCTGCTTGATAATCTCTTTCTTTTGTATCTGCAAGGTAAATAATTTGTCATGCAAGTCTACAATAGTAGTCTAGGTATTATCATCTTTGTCTAGTGTCAAATCATAGCCACTTGATGCATTAGTTATTTGGGACTCAATTTATTCCATTTCATCTTTTATTCCTTGTGTGGCATCCATTCACTTCATACAATATAAAAACAATGTTTTTTCCTCTTCTTCACAAGATTGCACCTCCTTCAAACAATCTTCAGCTTTGGTATGTGCATATGCACATTTATCTATATTATCTATCAACTTCTTCTCTGTAAGCCTTGTCTCAACCTCAATTTACACTTGTCCCTTCAATTCAAAGGCATATTCCTTAAAGAAATCAATCAGTAATTTGAAAATTTCCATAGTAGACAAGGATTTGTCAATATTAGTTCTTGGTGTGATCTCCTGCAATGTCTTAATGGATTTATCCATAAATTCACCACTCCTTTGGTGAGATTCAATAATTTCTTTTCTAGCTGATGCATGAAACACATCACCTAGTTGCAACTTATGTATAGGAGATATCTTATTTAAATCAACACTACCCTACTACATAGGAAACTGTAATAAATGAGAAGAGACAAATAGTTGGAACCTTAACTACTTAGACAATAAGCCTTTCAAAGGATTACTGGATGAGGATTCACTAGAGGGATTAGGTAATTCCTCAAACTTTTCTGCTTCTAAATTATTTTTGGTATCATGAGATCTTCTTCTTCCTCCACCTTTTCTTTCTTTTCACCAGAGGTCTTGTCTTTGTCTTTGTCTCCATATTTATTTTTCTCTTTATCTCCTTTGTCCTTTTCCTTCTCTCCTTGCTTACCCTCTTCATTCTTATCTTTTACTCCTTTATTTTCACCATCATCTTCTCTTCCTTGATTTACTTCATCCACTTCCCTTTGCTCATTATCTGCACCATGTTATTCACCTTCACTGGTGCTATGTTCTATATCTATTAGAGGACCATATGTCTCCAAGTTTCCTTGATCTGTAGTATCATGTGTCATTAGAGGAATAGGAGTGTCATCCTTTGTGATTTCCTCCCTGTTCACAATTTCTCCTTCAACAAAATCTTGCATTGGTTCATCCAGAGGAGTATTGTCTAGATTTTCCTCAACAACTCCAATATTTTCTACATGTTCTTGTTGAGCTTCAATTACCAAATCTTGATCTTTGTTGGTAGAGGTAATAGGAATTATGCCACACTTCTATGCTATGTTAGTAATCTTCTCCTCTATTTTCTTCTGCATTTTCTCAAACTGATCATGTTCTCTTCCCATCAAAATTGTGACCCTTTTTTTTGTTTTGAATTCTTTGCTATAAAATTGAGCCAATGTGGCCTTGTCAGCATTAGATAAGGAGAATCTATTTTTCTCTTCTTTTTCTATGGCCTATTTTCTTCTTTCCATTAAGATGTTCCACACATCATCATGAACCTTCTTTTTAGCATTCTCCATGTCATCTTCAATAATGACAATGTATTTGATGATTGCCTCTATTACGGTGGCTCTACCCACCTCATTCACATTCTTGTATAAGGTTGTGGTTTATCCACACATCTAATGATGCAAAATACCTTTGAATAGTGCATCCAACATCATTGGACTATGGGGTTTCTTTGGAGTTGTCTTCTTTTTCTTCTTCTTCTTTGGTTCAACTATTTTTGACTTATTCTTCTTTTCTGTCATCTTCTTGTGCATATGTATTCTGAAGGCTTGCTTTTCCTTCTCAATATCCTCTTTATCTAATGTATCAAAAATATCTATCCTCTATTTATTTGTCCCAATTCTTCTCAGGACTAATGAGGGACATCCATTCTCTTCTTCTTGCCTAGAAATTACACTCATGTTTTTCTCGTACAACTTTTTATTTTCTCATTTTTGATGTAGTAGCAGTAGTGGGGGATTTTAGAGTAGTTTTCTTTCTCTTTTTTAGGCCTTATGGCCTTCTTCACCGGAATTTATTCCATCACCAGAGCACTGGTCTTTGTCCTCTTAGTTTTTCTTGTAGTAGAAAATGATCTAGAGGGTTGTTGAATACTAGGGGGAAGGTGGAAGAAGTAATTCTAGATCTTCTAGGTCTAATGGATCCACTTGTTGTGCTCACTTTTCCCTCTTCTCTTGCTCTTGTCTCCTATATTTGTTCGTTTGTAAATCCCTTTTCCTTGAAATAGTCATCCACTATATTTTCCACTTTCTTCTTTATTTCATGCTTCTTTAGCTCCATATTCACTTCCATGGATTTCTCCTCATATGTGCCATATATTTCTTGTGTAGTGTCCTTAGGACTCTTCAACAATATGTCAGCATAAAAATTGACATCATTCTCATTGGTCTCATATCCAAGTGGTAGAATCCAAATAGTTCCAAGTTCTACAACCTCAATGATGCATTCATCAGTTGTTACCAGAAATGTGATATCCTTCTCATATTTTTCCTCCATTGACTTAGGGATCATCTCCCTTTCATGTATTCTCTTCTGAAATACAAAAATGAATGTAGTAAGTGCTTCATATTGAGCTTTCATGGCACTAAGGCTGTGTAGGTATTCCATGATTTGATGGGATACTAGTTTGCTCTTATCCCATATGACATTTCTTCTTCCCTCAAGCTCCTTTAGAAATCAAAACAACAAAGAAAATACCAAAGATCC
Organism: Sequoiadendron giganteum; assembly: GCA_007115665.2. Classification (NCBI taxonomy): domain Eukaryota; kingdom Viridiplantae; phylum Streptophyta; class Pinopsida; order Cupressales; family Cupressaceae; genus Sequoiadendron; species Sequoiadendron giganteum. The sequence continues at coordinate 139,271,403 of CM021103.1, read as the reverse complement.
AAACTTGAAGGGTTATTTCTTCTCTTAAGTTTGCTTCAAGTTTTCAAAGAATTGTTGCCTAAGAAACTCACACAAATCATAGTCCTTTCCCTTTTCCACCATCTCATAGGTTAAAAGAATTGTTGTAGCTGACATAGAATTCTCTCTGTTTGTGTAGTATAACTTATATCCTATGACCATTGATGCATATATTACCACAAGATTTTGGATAGTGTTCATAGTAAGAGATCTTTGATCAAATGTAGCTCCAGTTAATTCCACTACATCCTTATTCTTCATAGATTTGAATTCTGGTATAGGTCTAGTGGAACATAGTCTAGTAACCTCCCTTATAGCTTCCTTTGATATGAAAATCGACATGTTAGTCCATATGAATTTTCCATGCACTCTACTTAATTCCATTCTCATGTACTTAGTTTTATCAGCATAAATGAAGCAAGGAAACCATTGCTAGATGTCTAGTTTCTTCTTCACTAGATTTTCATACTCAAGCTTAATTTTGTAATAATCTCCAATTAGTTGGTTTTTCCATAGGTCTATAAATATTGTGTGGCTATACTCTTCCATTTTCATTTGGATATATGCCCTAGTATCTTCTATAGGAAAAACCCTATATGGAATACGCAAAAAAACTTTGAGTGGGTCGTTCTAAAAAAAATTTATGGAGAATTTCTTGAATTTTGGTCGGGGTTTCTCACTCACATTCACTAGTGTATGTGTAGCAATTTCTATTGAATTCAAATTCTTCAAAAAAAAAAATCTAATTTATTTTTAGACAATCGTAAATACCTTTTTCTTGCTCAACCAAAACTAGGGTTTGGATGCTTTGTTTCACAAATCGCCTTTGAACTCTTGAATTTGCTTCAACTCACTTTGCTCACTCCAAATGCAGAAAATACAAAAATCAAGTAAGAGTGAATAATTATAACCCTTAGATCTTCCCTAATTTGAATTCAATGTGCCAAACAATAAATATGGTAAAAACCCTTCTTTGTTCAATAGTAAACCCTAAATCGCTCCGCAAATCTTCGTATTTACATATTTTCTTTTGGTTTTTCTTCAGGAGATTACAATTGTTTATCTCCATCACATATCTTCATCCCAAGCCATGGTGCCTCATATCAGCTGGGGGTTGTTTGAATATCTTTTATTTCTCCCCCTAATCCAATGCCTAGGTTCAATTCTCGAAGGAAGCATCTACACTAGAGGGTGGTATAGATTCATTTGTAGTTTCTGATTCTTCCTTGTTCTCAGTCTCCTCTTTATTTATCCAAATCTTTTCAATTTACTTATTTACTTCATCTGGATTAATATTTTTAACTTCTTCATTTCTCTTTATCGGATTATCCTTCCTTGTATTTCTTCTTTTGCAAAATTTAGCAATATGTCTAGGTCTATTTCAATTATGACATACAACTTTATTTTGAACAATATTCCTTCCATTCATTTTGGATCTGCATTGATTATCCTTGTGTCCAAATCCATAGCATGTATAACAATAACCATTGAAAGGTTGAATAATTCTACTATTGTTATATGTAGTCATTTTCTCTATGTCCAAACTTCTTGCATGTAAAGCATTGACCAATAAAGGGTAGAACATTTTGATTCATTTTGTTTCTACATTCCATTGCTCTATGTCCAAATTTATTTCAAGAATAATAAATACCATTGAAAGATGGGTAACTTTGAGCATTTGGTTGTCTGATTAGAGGTCTTCTAACATTGTTTCTTTGATTTTGGCTCTTTCCATTATTCTTCTTGTCTTTAGTCTTCTATGGTTCATTGGTCTTCTTTACATTAGGTGTCTGATCTACTTTTGAGCTTTCTCCTTTTTCAAGTCCCAAACAACCTTTGTCTTTAGATGCTTTCTGACATGCAATTAACTTATCAAGCATTATAGAACTTGTCTTGAATTTATCTTCATGACATAGCTTTCTCCAGACTTGATCTTATATTTATCATTTCTTGTTCAAGCCTTGTGTATTCATCATTTTTTCCTTTTATCATTGCATTCATAAATTCCTCAATTCTTTTATTTTCTTCCACTTACACTTTCCATCAGGTGATGTTACCATTTGTTTGTTTCAATTATTCATTGACCTCCTTATGCCTTTCTTTGGACTTCTTGATTTTATCTCTCAATAATTTGATGCAGTCATTTGCTTCTTTAATATTTTCCTTCAAATCTTTATTTTCATCTTCAATTTTGTCAAGATATTCAAGAGAAACTTTAAGTTCTTCATCTTTTTCAAGTATGCAATCTTCTTCTATGTATACAATAGTAGGAATATCTTTTGTAGGAATAGGAAACTTTCTATCAGCCATGTGTTCAATCCCTAAGATCTTCCCAAAGTGATCAAGCTCTTTCCAAGGAACCAAGATTTGATACCAATTGTTGAACACTCATAATATTGAGAGGGGGGGTTAATCAGTATTCTATTAAACCATTCAATCATTAACCATCCAATTATCAAATCATACTTAATTGTAATAAGAAATGAAAGCATGAAACATCCATAACACACATAACACATGAACACTAGGATTTTTACTTTGAAAACCCAAAAAGGGAAAAGCCACGATGAGGATTAGCTCACAATCTGTTATAATCGATTATAATATATCACAAAAAGGCTCACTACTAGGTGGACTCACTGTCCAAGTGAACTCACTATTCACAGAGAAAAGAAAGATAGAAAGAAGTGGTTTCACAACCAAGATTTGAACTGATATAAAATACATCTAGCATATTCTAGATTCAGTTCCTTTGAAGCTCAAAATACAGAATTAATACACTTCATCCAACTCAGATCACAAATCTCTTCTCTACTCTATATTCAAACACATCTCAACTTTCACAACTTCTTCACTCAACTCTACAAAATTTTGTATCAGTGCTTGTATTCAGATCATGTACACATTCATATTCCATATACACAACCTCAAAACAACCTTGTATATATATCAATCCCCATTGAAAATATCAATTAGGTCATCCTAATTATATCACTACAAGAAATCCCTATGATTAGCTCCCTTTTTTGCCTCCACCCACTGTTTTAATGTATTTTTCTTCATTTTTTTGAAAAAGTTGATGCTATTTATCGGGTTGGCACCATTTTTGACATTTTTTGTGCTGATCAGGACAAGTAGGCACTAAATCAGGTGCTAATCAATGCCATCTTTAGCGCTGGATTTAGTGCCAGATTTCGCGCCGGGTTTAGTGTCAGATTTAGCATCGGATTTAGCAGTGCCAGATTTAGCGCCAAATTTAGCACCGAATTTAGCATCGGATTTAGATAGTGGCATATTGGTAAGAGATATTAACTTGTCTCATTGACACTAGCAACCAACATTAGAGGAACATAAGATCTAATGTTGATGAGATAGTGAGATATCACTAAGACAAATAAGATTATCTCATCAACACTCTTCAAGTAATGATCAAAAGCATACATCGCTATACCACCAAGAAGGTGAGCAACATATGAGGTATACACCGCAACCCCACTACTAGAAGGATTCTGTGGGGTGGCAGTATACTGTGCTACCACCAAACAATCAAAATCCTCTCGCGGTATGGTGGTATACACTGCACTACTGCCAGGGCAGTAAGAAATCTCCCACGGTATGGCGGTATTAGGCAGTTCAATTTAGCGCCAGATTTAGACAGTGGCATATCAATAAGAGATATTAACTTGTCTCATCAACACCGACAACCAACATCAGAGGAATATAAGGTCTAATGTCAATGAGACATTGAGATATCGGTAAGAAAAATAAGACTGTCTCATCGACACTCTTCAAGTAATGGTCAAAAGCATACACCGTTATACCATTGAGAAGGTGAGAAACATATGCGGTAGAGCGGTATACATCGCAACTCTGCTAATAGAAAGCTTCTGCGGGATGGTGGTATACCATGCTATCGCTAGACAGTTAGAATCCTCTCGTGGTATGGCAGTATACACCGCATTACTGCCAAGAGTAAGAAATCTCCCACGGTATGGCGGTATACCATGCTACCACACCTCTCTCACAATCATCCAATGGTATAGAGGTTAAAGCATGAACTTAACATATGAATTTAATAGATAATAGTAATTTTTTATTATAAAGTATATGTATTTTGTTTTGTAAATTTGTTTGAATATTAAAAGATTTAATGATTAAACATATTTGAGTTTTTTCACATCAATATTTTTGCCACCATGATTTGAGACTTTTCACATCAATATTTTTTCTACCATGATGAGTTAGAGCAAAATACCTAAGCCCTAATTTTTAACTCTCATTTTCACTTGGTTTTTTCGAGCTGCCTTGCCCTGCACATGCTGCCATCATTAGAGTTTGAAACCTTGAGCTTTCTGAAGGAGTATATGTCAATTTTATCACTTATTTTGAGAGTTTTCTTCACAGAAATTTTTGTTGAGGCTGAATCAGGTAAATCTTTCATGGTTCATCATTTGTTTCCACTTATCTGAATGCATTTTCAAAGACATTCCTTCTCAGATTCTCATTTATTTTTATCTTTCTTTACTCTGTCGATGCCTTGCTTGTCTTGAGGCTGACATCAAAGCACTTCCGAAGCTCACATTTCTTCGAACAACAAGAAGTTGAGTAAGTTTCTATGCACCATTTCTTTGTATCTTACCTCTATTTTCTGTCAAACAAGCTCGATTTGGACTCAATAGATACAAATGAATGGGTGTTTTATTTCTACCATGCATCCTTATTTTGTAACCCTTCTATCTTGGCTCGACTTCTCTGGACTTAGCTCCCTAGAAAAAGAAATGAAACAAATCATACTCTCCATATTTGGTTTGATCAAATGATGAAAGATTTTTTTATTTGTGCATTTTTTCTCTTTCCTGGTGATAGCTTCGTCGCGACCTCTCTAGAATATCTTTTCTATTTCCAAAAAGAACAGAGTGTAAAATTTTCTTTATTATATTTTTGAGCCTTCTTCATGGCTCCATGATCATGGTTGTGGGCTCTATTCAATGGCGTTCTAGGTTTGTCTTTGATCTAGGGTTTTTTGAAAACCCATGACTCCTATTGTAGATACGACCTCTCAGAAAAATGAGTGCAAGCCTTTTGGCACAATATTTCACTTCTCAGAAAGAAAAATAAATCCTTCCACATTTGGGGCTAGACTGAGAAACACTAAATCATGGGTTTGTAATATTTTGCGTATCCTTCTCCTTTCTTGCAAGTGTTTTACATTTTCATTTTTCAGAACCCGCTTCACAAGACAATTGCATGGTTTTTCTGTATGTTCATATTTCTCTGAACAAGACAAAAATGGAGATGATTGATGCAGAGCATGGTGGGCTTCAGAGGTCTTCAAAGATACAAACACAATTTTTTGTAAGATCACTTGTGTAAGCCTCTAAGAAGCTTCTTAGGCTACTAATTTGTAATTAGTTTGCAAGGGATTATTTTCTCTTTCTTTGCTAGTTTCCTATTTTATAGGGAGTTACGGTCTGTTTCTTTCCAATCACAAGGTGAATTTTAGTGAACTTGACCATTCTAAATTATTTAAATGTAGACACCATATGGTCGATGTTGAATGCTATTGCTGCTCCAAGGCACTTTGACTTCTTCCTTAGATAGTGAGATTCCCTCAAGACATGAGTGTGGTTATCATAGCTCTAAACACTCATTTCAGCACGAAGAATGCATCAATGTGTAGTAGAATTTGTAAAGCACTTGTCTTTGATTATGAATGTTTTAGATTTTTACATATAGTCATGGTCAGATTCTCATGATAGATTCCTTTGAAACTTGTGACAAGTATGTATTTGAGGACCAAATTGAGTTTATCAAGGAATCAGTACTTGAAGGAGAACAAGTACTTTAACAAATTAGCTCATATGCTAATGTTTTGAATTGTATATCAGATATATTCTTTTGATTTAAATAGTAATAAGATATATGTTTCTTGCTTTGGTTGATGCTTTGGTTGATTGGACTAAACTTTAGAGAACAAATGGAAAATGTTTGAGTTTTATATGTATTTTTATAAGACTTTTTAACTTTACAACATAGATTATGTATTATTCACTTTTGATTTTTTGTTATTTTGCTCATTATTGATGTTTTATCCTAAATCAAGATGAGGGTGATGATTTTGAAAAGGTTTTTAGAGAAAAAACAATGTCACACAAACTCTAGGTGGGATGCATTTTCTTAATGCCTGAAATGAGTGGAGCATTTAGCTATAGAAGGCATCATAAATAATTTTGCACCATGAACTATTTAATGTACATATATTATATAAATCATATACTTTTAATTTTCATTTTATTCCATTGAAATTCAATAAATCCTCATTTGAAACCATCAAGCCACTTGAAGGAACATTGTTTCCTTTTATTTTATTCTTGACATAGCAGCAACTAAACGTTTTCATGTTATTTTCAAAATTGTCAGTTATTTGATGCTAGCTTAAATTTTATTGCAATGGTTATATAGGATGAAAAAAATAGCCATATCAAATGCCTTTTTCCCAAGTCCTAATCTCTCAAGGTTAACAATCTTAATCTCACTAATAGTGATTACTAAGAAAGGTAATTCCACCAACTCTACCAAATAGTTTATCGTAGGAACAATAAAGGAAGACGCTTTGAAAGGAACTCCATGAAAACCAAGCTATCTAAATGGTATATTAAACTCTAGTTCAAAATATTTTAGATGAAGTTGCTCCCATAGCTCTGTTACACTCTTGACAAATCCTTGAAACTCTACATTGATTTTATTTTCCTTGTCCCTCTCTTGCTGTTCTTCCTCAATTTCATCAGGATCATACATTGAACTTCTTTCCCCTCCTAAAGTTTGGACCACATCCATTACCCCCACATAAAACTCAACATCCTTGGTGTTCTTGGCTCACACCATGATATGGTTATGCAAATGAAAATGAAGCAAAGTAATCATCTCCTTCTCCACTGGCTGGAAGAATGCATGCTTAGTGTTTTGATACATGATATCAGCCCTCTCTTCTTCTCCCATGGTTGAATATCAAAATCCATTATGGTGGGCCTCCAAAATTCTAGTCATCTTTCTTCCTCTTCCACCAAATGCTGGCATATTTTACTAACGTTTATTAGAATTGTTGCATGTTTGACATCATTGGAATGACATATTAGCTGTAATGTTTTTGAAATTTTATTATGATATGTGCACTTTGATATGATGTAATATGATTATGGTTTTGTTTCACATGTTGTAATATTAGATATATAACAGAAAAATAAATTATTGCATGAAATAAATAATAACTTTTCATTTTAAATAATTTTTTTTCCAGAAAACGAGTCTTCTAGAAGATCAAGATGATCCTCATGATATAGATCTAGAATATGTTGGTTTTTGTTAGGGTAAAGGTTTTAACTTAATTATGTTGATTAAGTTACCTTTATTCCCTTCTTAAGATTTCACGTTAGTTTGCATAATGTGACATTTACTAATTATATTAATTATTAAATGTTTTCCTATTAGGGCTTCTATTAGGGTTTTTCCTATTAGGGTTTTATTAGGGTTTGCATGATCTCCTTTTTATAAGGATTGATCCCATTGTATTTCATATCAATTCATTCTCTCATTCTCTTTGATATATACATTTTTAGTTTTCAGAGAACCCTTGCTTGTTTGTCTCCATCTCTTCTTTTGTGACCAGTTATTTGCATGCAGGTGATCTTCGGGGTTTGTGGTGTTGTATTTTCTCAACTCCTACAGTTTTGGTACATATCACATGGCAGAGGATGATGATGACGTAGATAAAAAAGACACCGAGGCCGATGACAACAATGATGATCACGATGGTGATGATGATGATGAGGCAGTTACTAGTAGTAGCAAATGACATTCATGATCATATAGAATGCATCATGGATCATTGCCGATATATCGTTATGATGCCTCTTTCAATGGTAACTATAATATGTATCATTTTTGTGGCTTGCAGTACCATATTATCATTTTTACATGTATCATTTTGACTTATATCATTTGGACATGTATCATTTTGACTTGTATCATTTTGAGCTATATAATTTATCATTTTTACTTATATCATTTGTACATGTATCATTTTGACTTATGTCGACTGTTGGACATGTATCATTTTGACATGTTATTAATCTAGTGGCATATTTGACTCACTTGTTTTAATCACTTATATAGATATTTGACTCACTTGTTTTAATCACTTGTTTTGATCTACTTATATAGATATTTGAATCACTTTTTTTAATAATAAATGATGATCATGTTATAATAATTATCTTTTTATTTAATCATATGAGTTATTTAAGAGCCATGATATATTTAACTAATTAAATTGAAATAAAACATATTAAATTAATAAATGGAAGAAAAATAAGAAGCATTTTTAGAAGCATAAAAGGAAGCAACAATGGAACTCAAATTAGAAGCAAACTAGAAGCAATCTTGGAAGAAAAACTAGGAAGCAAAAATAAAAGCAATTCAAGTAGCAAACAAAGGAGTAATAATGGAAGCAATTTTAGAAGCAACACAAGATGCAATAATAGAAGCCATATTAGAAGCAACAAAAGACACAAAAATGGAAGAAAAGTTAGATGCAAGAAGTGACATTATCTCAGAAGAAAAATTGGAAGCAAAACTAGAAGTAAAATTGGAAGCAAAATTAGAAGCAAAAATGGAAGAAAAACTGGAAGCAAAATTGGAAGCAAAATCGGAAGTAAACCTGGAAGAAAAACCAGAAGCAAAACTGGAAGCAAACTTGGAAGAAAAACCAAAAGAAAAACTAGAAGAAAATGTGGAAGCAACAGAAGAAGGAAAACCATAAGAAAAATTGGAAGCCAAAATGGAAGCAAAAAAAGTCGATGCTAAACCTGACACTAAATCCGACGCTAAATCCGGCAGTAAATCTGGCGCCAAAGTGAGCATACCAGTTTGTGCCAACAAAAGTGCCGAATTCATGAAATCAAATGCACTAAAATTTGGTGCAATTTTACTCACTAATTGACTGTTTTGTTGTAGTGTATGTAGCCCTAAAACATAGAAAACGTGTTTTGTTGGCACCCAATTCAAATAAAAATGCCTTCACACCCAAAAAAATGTAATATAGTTCGACATGGACCTATAATAGCTTCTTCTTACTATGTAAGGGGGAAATCAGTAAGCGTGAGATAATCAATGTCAAATGAATTAAACTAAATCTAATTCAAAATAAGGATTAAGATTCATAACGATTACTCATGAAATGAACAATACAAAATACTGAATTCAAGAAAGCAATTGAAGTACAAGAACAATGAATTTAATAAAACATAAAGTTACCCATCCTATGTCAAAGTGTATTCACAATGATGTTGGATCATTGTATCAAATGTGAAGCCTCCATTGATGCATTGTAAAAGATTCAAATGTGAGTGCGTTGATCAAATATGTGTGTCAAATTTCTTCAAAAGATCGATTGTGATTTCAACATTACTTCACTATGCAAAATATGTTTATTCTCCGATTGTTTTTGACAAGAAATGAGGTTGTTACATAGATTTTGTGTTTTGAAATGAATGCTCGAGATCGCGTAGTAGAATATCTTGATCAACTGTTCAACACTGTTGAGAGGAATTAGATGGGAAAAATTAGTGGATTTTGATTTCATAATTGGAATGATTGAATAAATCAATTTGAGTGTTCAGTGGAATTGACGAAATAGATTGAATAATCTATGGGATTTGAAGAAATCATGTTGAGCCTTCAATGGGACTGAAGAACAAATGAATCAGTTAGGAATAGATGAATCAACCAACCAATTAGAGGGATCAATAGAGGGATCATAATTTCCTCAATCATGAAAGTGGGCGAGGGTAATTAATTGATTGATTCAATTAATTAATCCTTTTGAGTTGAATGTGCAAGTCATGTTTGAATTTTACAAACAAAGTTGTATTTGTTTGTTTTGACCTTTTTGAAAGATGTTTGAATAATTTATTCAATTATTCTAGTTTAGGGGAAAGTGATTAATTAAACTATTATGTTTTAATTTTAATTGATTTAGGGGAATAGGGTAAATTAGTGACATAATTAAATAATTAATGTTATTTAATTACTCAGGAGGAATAAAATTAGATAAGGACTTTATTAAATAAATAAAATTTATTTAATTAGTAAAAAATGATGAAAAATGAATTAATTAAATAATATAATACTATTCAATTAATAGAGGAAATTAGGGTTTTGATATAATTGATGTGAAATGTAGTGATATTAGGTGATAATGATGTCAATGATGAGAAAATGTCATTTAGGATGTGCGATATGCGTCAGTCATTTTTAAAATGTCTACATTTTTCCCCTCTTCAAGACAAAGTATTGGTTTCTTTGTTTCAAAGAACATCGATGTTAAGATCAAGATTTGAAAAAATATATATATTCCCCACTATGCCTCGGTGGTCAGCAGAATGATGGTTGAACATTGGGCTGCCCCTCGAGAGGTTGGCCGAAAAATCATTTTTTGGGTTGAGCTCATGCCAATGTTCTATTTCAATTTAGATGCATAGAGGATGAAAAATTAAGCTTATAGGACACTTGTTGATAGTTCAAATGTTCTCGGGAGCTCGTAATTTCAACCTAGGAAGGTTTCCTCAATTAAAAATATGGTTTGGAGGGTTAAAATAGGTATTATTAGGGTTCAAATTAACTCATTTGCATTCTGAGCCTGTAGTAATTTCTTGCCTCTAGATTTCATGATTTGTTGATTGTTGAGGAGCTATGGAGAGGATTCGAGGAGCCCCACATCATGAGGATGCGGTTCACGAGTTTGGATAGCTTGCTAGTGTCGGTGCCCTAGTATGTACCCTTTCCTTTCTTGTTTTTGACATGTCAGTTTTGTTTATTTTATGCATGAAGACAAATTAGGTGATAGTAGTAGTTTCATGAATTTCATGCATTTGCATCATTTCTACCACTTTTGTAGTTTGCAAGTGGACTGCTCTTGCATTTTCTATTCTCACTTGCTATAAACATTCACTTTTATCTTAAATATTTGCTTCTATTTTCGCATTTTCTTTAACATTTCACTTTTGAATTTTTTCAAATTAGATGGCCGCTCTTGTGAAAAAAGTTCGCTTTTGAGAAACATTTTCACTTTTTATGTTTTTAGCACTTTTTATTTTCTTTTCCACTTTTGACAAAATAGTGACCACTTTCATCTGATTTTACCACTTTTTCCAAAAAGATAATTTTTTTGATAAAAAGTGACCTCTTTTGTTGTTCTTAGAATTTTAAGTCAGTTTGCTTGTAATATGAGGTTCTTTTTGCATTTTTGTAGCAAATCCTTAACATCATGGGTTGAATGGTTGCAGGTGATTCTTAAACCCCTTATATTAAGGGAGTGATGGTCGCGTGCCTTGTTTGATTTGATCACTAGTTTTTTAGGAGTTGGAGCAAGATGAACTAGATGCTATGGGGTTATGGCACATATGTTACATTCCCGTGATTAGATGTCATAGAGCTATGATGACCACCCTCGTGGAGCAATGGCATTTTGAGACATTATCCTTTCACTTACTTACTGGGGAGGCCTCCATTATCTTGGAGGATGTATGGAGGATTCTTCATGTACCTATTCATGGAGATCTTATAACCTATTTTGTACAATGGGGTACACATGTTATGCATCGAGTACTTGGTGTTAGGAATATTTAGGTTCGTGAGTCAGAGATAGATCTATCTTTGTTTGTTGGTAGTGGAGATCCCATCTCATTGGTTCTATGTGCTTTGGTTTCGGGGCTCGTCATTCCCAATCAGTAAGGCCAGGAGTTTCCCGTTGGTTGGGGCATATGCATCAAGTAGATGTTTGAGCATGGAAATAGATATGCATGGTGCCTATGTCTCTTTTCATATTTATACAGAGATATGCATGAGGTCACTTATCATGGAGGTAGATCCATTTTTTTTGGTGTCACTCTACTTCATGAATTTATCAGGAGCATATCCTAGTTACTAGGCTTGATGGCATTTTGGATCAGGATCTAGAGGATCCATATTCATACAAATATGGTGACTTTTTGCATTACAATTGGCCTAGGAAACTACCTTATTGGTGTTGCGTGATAGATTATATGCCTGGTTTTATTTGGAGACCATGGTTGCGATGTGAGGCATGGCATGAAGACTAGGAGAAGATCCCATTTTGTAGACAAACACGATGGTTTATTGATCGTGTTTGTTCTTTAGTTGAGTGGTATCTACTTGATAGGGTTTGTTGCTAGTTTGGTGAGAGATAGGGTTGGTTCGTAGATGATTATCAGGCATGTTTCGACAAGACTACCCAAGAGGTCTGGGTATGGAGTTTATAGGCTAATTGGGATGTAGTTGTTGTGTATTTCAAAGAAATTGTTCTATTCATATGGGGGTGGCCAGTTGGACTCAAAAATACTAGTAAAACCCCATATTGTGATCAGTGGTGGGCTCAGTGTATTCCTTTGAGGCTTACAGATCTTATTGGTTCTATGCTAGTAGTGGGTAGAGTAGGGATTACTGGTCATCGTGGTGAGTGACAAAAAGTTCAAATTGTTGTCAAGTAGCTTGATAAAGCTAGGTAGGATGGGCAAGATGATCCTATGTAGCAAGATCAAGAATAGGTTTCGGGTACCCCTCCACCACTTGGTGATGCAGTGGTGGCCATTCAGATAGTTTAGTTGACAGTTGCTCGAGATGCAGAGGTTGTGCGGCGATAGGTCATTGAGGTGCAGGTTGCTACTTTGACAACAAAGAGAGACACTTTGAGGTAGGAGAGGGATGAATTTAGGGTAGAGAAGGACACCAAGAGTGGGAGATGTCATGTTGTTGAGGAAAAATTACATGTGAGTACAGCTGAGAGGGATACCCTCAAAGCAGAGCATGATTCCCTCATAGCAGAGTGGGATCAGTTCATGAGAGAGGCCACTTATTATAAGAATCTATATGACGTATCAGTCCCCAGAGCACACAAACATCCTAGGTTTGGTGAGCCTTGCACAACCACTAGTTGAAATAAGTTAGGGGATCAATCAATTAGACAACCCGATCAACCTGAACTTATGCCACACCCCTCTCCGCATCAAAGCCATGACCACTAGAGATCTCCACCTTCCGTTGGGTAGTAGGAGTTATTTATTCTTGATCTTGATGATGTTTATTGTTTCAAAGACATTATTGTAGACATGATTTTGTATATACATTCATTGGCCTAGCTGAGGCTTCACACACACACACACACACACACATCGTTTTGTTTTATGATATCACACATGTTTATATGATGATGTACCATGACATTCTCATTTTTTATGATGATATATATGAGATATACATGTTTCAATTTAGCTTCATTATGTGTTATGTGATGATTATGGATGATGATGTATGATTATACATGTTTTTTGTACTTTTTTGATGTATACATATGATATGGATGGATGGATGATCTCTATGATGGATGTTGATATATGGCAAATGTTGATATTATACATGATTTTTTTTTTTGCTTTATTATCATCATGATATGTATTGATGAAATTGTGGATGCAAGATGGATGTGGTACTAATGATATTTTTGATGTAGGATGGAGCTTTCAGATAGAAAAAATGTTGGGTGATGGATATAAATTTTATGTTTGTTAGTTACTGATGAGTTTCTTTTTCTCTTCATAGAGGCTTCATATCTTTAACAATCCTTTCTGATGTAGTAAATAGATACGACGCACCAGGATATTAATAAATAAGATGGATTTGTATCCATTGCATGGACTTTGACTTGACATACATAGAATATTCTTTCTCATACTAGACATATGAAAAAACCTTGTTAGGATATATGGTTGAGTTGTGTTAAAAAAATTCAGACTAGTTACACAAAGAGGTATGAAATACCTAATGTGCAACTGCTACACGAATTGTCTCAAAAAAAAATTCATACACCAAACAAATCAAGTATTTGTCATGGTAGTATCACAAAAACATCTTAAAAAAAAAACTAACAAAAAATGACAGTTAATACCACCATTCCTTCTTCTCTAAATCCCCATTTCCTTGGGGATAGTAGGGTGTGGAGAATCTGTGGTGGATAGAGAACTTGGAACAAATCTCTTTGACATATTGGTTCTTGACCGGGGTACCATTATCCACTATGATAGTTTAGGGAAGTCCATATCAACATATCAAATCATTCAAGATGATTTAGATATGTGTTTATCGATGATGTAGGTTAATGGAATTGCTTCTATCCACTTTGTGAAGTATTTAATTGCTATAATAATGAACTTATGTCCATTTGAGGAAGTGGGAGATATCTTACCTACCAAGTCTAATCCCCACTACAAAAAAAGACATGGTGTTGTGATAGGTCTTTACTCCTATGCTGGTGCATGAATGAGGTCATTGTTTTGCTGACATTGGAAACATTTTCTAGTTTAGGCAATAATCTCGCTCCATAGAGGACTAATAGTATCCTGTTCTTAGTAAATTTTGTGCTAGGTTAGGTCAACTAGAGTGGGACCCACAAAAACATTTGTGTACCTCTTGTAGGGTGGTTTTCACTTTTGTTTTGTATCAAGACAACAAAGTAAAGTACACTCTAAACTTCAATGATATAAGGTGTCTCCTAGGACTTTGAATAGGGAATTCCTATATGAAAAGGTTTTCTTTTGTGTGGTTGTTAGATGAGGGGGTATGGTACCATGTTGGATATAGTAAAATGTATCATGGTACCACGGTGAGTTAGGACCAAAAATAACACACATTAGTTCTGATTTTGGGATATCGAACATTGGTACAAGCAGTTGCTTCACAAGGAATTCATACCTAGAAATGTTATGTGGAATATCAAGAAGTGAACCTATCATTTCCATTGTGTTAGTTGCTCTTTTGTTGATCCGAGGAACTTGTTCAAAGATGATGGTGACAAAATATTATTTGAAACTATCCACCATCCTTTTATATGGCATCAACTTGTCATATTTTGTTTGATACTCATCATTTCATTGCCTGATTACTAGTTGAGAATCTCTGTAAATTTGCAATTATTTTATCCTCCCACTAGTAGAATTTGGCAAATAAATGACTATGTGACTAAAAATTTTAGTCACGTGACTAACACTAGTAGAATATTGCAAATAAATGACTAATTTGGTCATTAGGTAAAATCAAAACTAAATGACTAAATAAATGACTAATATCAGACAAATAAAAATGACTAATATCAGACAAATAAAAATAACTAAATAAATGATTATTACTCCTCTATTCTTTTTCTTTCAAATTTGATCATAATCCATAGAGTTTAAGCCCCCCTCATGGGACCCCTACCTAAGCTTGTTCCCCTCCCAAGGGTAGGTTCTTCCGCATTACTCACTCGTTCGCCACTGGAAAAACCACTTCCTGTCTGACTTGCATGTGTTAAGCTTGCCACCAGCGTTCATCCTGAGCTAGGATCAAACTCTCAATGAAATTCAAATTTTCATTACTTATTACTTATAGCTCCCTTCTTCATGGATGAAGTTGATTCATGAATTATCTATCATCTATATAATATTAAGTCCTCTATTTAATAAAATCTATATATAGATTCTATTAAGTCATGTATATAATATTATTATATTATATTATATTAATAATATTTATATTATAATATAATATAATATATTATAATATTATAATATTATAATATATAATATAATATTTATATTATATAATATAATATTATATTGTAATATTATAATACTATATAATTGTTAACTATCCAAAAAATAAGCTATCACATTGCTGAAAGGATAATTCCAAAAAATACCTTGGTCGACCTCCATAGGGTTGCCAACCCTAAAATCAAAACAATGGGAAAAAGAAAAACACCTCATTTTTGCATCAAGCATTTTGGAGGAAATGATGCCACCATGGGGTTTTAGGTGTAGCATTGTAGATGGTCTTCCTTGACCGATTCTTGACAAATTCTATGTGATTTCCACTAGAAACAAAGAGGTAATTGTGTTTTTTGAACATAAACTGGCTTTTTTCACCATTTACAAGCCATTTCATGGATCAAGGCCATGACCATAAGCATATTTTTGATCATTTTTTTATTGCTTTTATCTTCTATGGTTATTCATTCTGCTCACAACTGCCATGATTGTGATCCTCTGAAGCTAATAATGGAAGCAATCTGGCGAAAATTTTTGCATATTAAAGAAAATGAGAAAAATATAGCTCAGGTAAGCTCCAAGTCGACCCCATCTTCTGGATTTTTAGAAAATAGAGCTCATTTTGAGCCTAACCATTATCAAAATGAAGCAAGTTTATGTTTTCTCTCTGTATTTGAAGTTGAATTAACGAAAACCATATGGGTTTTTGATATACTTTCAAAGAAAATATTCTTGGGCCGCGACCATGAAGAAGTGGCTAGGTTTTTGATATACTTTTGTTGCTTTTTCTCTATATTTAAAGTTATGAACAAACCCCAAATGGGTTCTTTCATTTCCTCAAAAAAATATCATTTTGTACATCATGGAAGAAAATACTTCACTATTTTCTATATTTTGCATTTCAAAACAAAACCCAAAGTGGGCCTCTTCACTTCATGAAGAAAATGATTCCTTCCAGCCACGACCTCCAAAACATAGATACCACTTTAGATTTTTGGTATTCACTATATTTAAAACAAAACTCCATGATAAAAGTGATTTGCGACATGATTTGATGCCATGCATGGTATATATATACTTCCTGGAAACTCATCTCTTTCCCATTCTATAAATTCCTTAAAATTATGAAAGCTATGTTCTTTGACAATCTATTGCAGCTGCAACATTCAAAACTAAAATATTGTCATGGTTTAAATAACCTCCTTGATTCCATTGGCAACCTCTCACAACTGTAATCTTGAACATAGAAGGGTGTGAACATTTAAATAACCTTCCTAATTCCATTGGCAACCTATCACAACTGCATCACTTGAACATGGTAGGGTGTATAGATTTAAATAATTTCCCTCATTCCATCGGAAACCTATCACAACTATAGCGCTTTAACATAGAAATGTGTAAAAGTTTAAATAACCCCCTGATTCTATTGGCAACCTGTCACAGCTGCAACACTTGAACATATAATATTGTAGAGGTTTAAATAACCTTCCCGATTCCATTGGCAACTTGTCACATTTGCAACACTTGAAAATAGAAAGTTGCAGAGGTTTAAATAACCTCCCCAATTCCATTGTCAAACTCTCACAACTGCAACACTTGAATATAATAGGAAATTTTAAAGGTTTAAATAACCCTCTTGATTCTATTGACAATCTATCACAACTGCAACACTTTAAAATAAAATATTTTCATAGTTTAAATAACCTCCTTGATTTCATTAGCAACCTATCACAACTGCAACACAACACTTGAACATAGAAGGGTGTGGAAATTTAAATGACCTCCCTGATTAAATAACCTCCTTGATTCCACTAACAACCTGTCACAACTGGAACACTTGAACATAGAAAGGTGTGGACAATTAAATAAGCTCCTCGATTCGTTTGGCAACCTGTCACAGCTACAACACTTGAACATAAAAGGGTTTGGACATTTAAATAAGCTCCCTGATTCCATTAGCAACCTGTCATAGATGCAACACTTGAACATGGTAGGGTGTATAGATTTAAATAGCCTCCCTGATTCATTGGCAACTTGTCACAACTGCAACACTTGAACATAGAAGGGTGTAAAAGTTTAAATAACCTCCCTGATTCCATTGAAAATATAATGCTAGGATATTTTCTAGAGTGATTCATTAATTCAAAGATTTTGAGAGGTTCCTTGCAAAATCTATCTTGTGCACATTCTGCAATAAATCATTTCATTCCATGAGATGACATCTCTTTGAGGAATTTTGTCAAACAATTCAGGTGTTTTGTCTATGATTCCACATCTTGCATATATGTCTACCAGAGCATATCCAACTATAACATCTCTTTGGGGCATGTTCATAGCTCGTCCCAAAGCTCCCATTTTGGCACAGGCAGGGAGGAATCTAGCAAAAAAATTGGCTTTATACCTTCCAATTGGATTCATTTGAAAGTTTCGAAAGCCTTTTCAATAAACATTTTTTTGCAAAACCTGCAATCATTGCATTCCATGAGATGACATCTCTTTGAGGCATTCTATCAAATAGTTCACGTGCCTTGCCTATGCTTCCATATTTTGTATGGATATCTACCAGAATGCAAATCCTATTTCCACACTCTACCTTCCTCTTCCAAATGATCAAACACTCTTCAAATGACCTACACAAGCTTAATAAACCTTCAAATTTTGCTACCCCAAAGGTTTTCTACCATTCCCCACCTTTAACCATCAAATTTCACTAAAAACTCAATGGAAACAACGAGGGTTTTAAGTAACCTAGCTCCCCAAGCCTCCAAATACTTTTTTATTGTTTCAAACACCTCAATATATACCTAATCATTCCAAAAAAACATCTCACAGCCAAACCCTAAGCAATTTTCCCCAACTACCACTTCTAGCCATGCATTTTAAGCCAAACATATAGAAATTTCACTAGGGAAGCATTGGTTTCTCCTTCAAACGCCTTCCCCAATTTTAAAAACATGTACCTAAATCTAATCCTACTTTATTGGTTCCCATTACACCTTTCTACAACCTACTCTAATGGTGGAATGGGCTAAGTTTACATTTTGAAAGAATTCAAACCCTCCAAGAGGGTTCCAGACCCACAGTCAAACAAAAGCCTATAAGTTGCTCAAAACTCAATGGGATTTGATCAAACCAATGTAAAAATAAAGTATACTCATTTTGAAAACAATTCTAGTTTAGTTCATAGTGCAAGGAGCTCATACAGAATCGTACAGAGAAAGAGAGCAGAAATTCTCAGTAAAAAACATAAAAAATACAATGAATTAGGGAATTTTTATTGCTTGATCTTCAAGATACAAAGTCTCTCTAACTCCCTCTGGCCTCTCAAGGCGTTATTAGTCTCTTATACATCAAAAATCATCAAACTAATTGACACAAACCAAATTTATAACTACTTGACTCTTGACATTCCACCATTTGCATTTTTTTTGCATTTTTCCAATATTGCCATTACAACAATTTGGCAAATTTTACATCATTTAGCAATATTAACCCTATGGACTCTAAATGACTCAAATCACATCAAAAATGGTCTATTATACCTTATTTATATGACAACACCTAAAACTCACCTAAAACACATTACATAACCAAAAGTGACAAAACTTTAAAACTGGACTCCTATGGTGCCCTTGCACCAGATTTAGTAAGTTTACTAATAGTTGGTGTCAAATTTCAAGAATTTCCATCTTTTTGAATTAATAATTTAGTATTGAATATGGATAAAGAATCATCCTCCCTTAGATCTCTTGTGATAATTCATGAAAGCTCTTCAGTTATCCACAATATCACATGCTATGAGCTCTGATACAAAGATTGTGCATAGTTCTTCTTAGTTTATTCAATTTGGTGCTATTATTTTTATCCTGTGATTCAAGCTTCAAACTGACCCCTCTCATTAGTATTTTTCTTCTAGAAATTTCTAGAAGAAGGTAATCAAAATTATTACTAGAATATTTGAAATTCAAAGATCCTTTCCCTGAAAGTGAAGCTTTGTTCTCGACAAACCAGAGCTGAGATGAGCCAAGAACTAGTGGAAGGGAAGTTGAATGAAAATTGAGAGCAACTAAAAGCCTTCCGAAGAAAATTTCCCTTTCCATTATAACTATCAGTTCTAGTGTCTCCTTGTTCATTTTTTCTAGCATCTCCTCATTTTTCATTTCTTGATAGAGAGCTTCTGAAAGATGTGCAAGATGTTCTTCAATATCAACAATCAATGTTGAGATAAAATGGAAGCATTGCTCTTGAAAATAAGGTGCTAAATCATTTATCCTTGAAGGATATTTATGTGCATGAAGAAAACTTAGGAGGTCTTCCAGAATATTCTTGGACCCCTCATCTATGGTAAATTGACACTTTTTAGGTCCCCTCTCTTGACAAGCCAACCCTCATTAGTAGTTAATTTGTGCAAATGGGTTTCAACATCTTTGTAACTTGCTAGAGATGTAACTATGGCTTCAAGGAATTTACCAGCCTTAATTCTCTCACGCATATCTACAAATCCATTAGCTATTATTTGTTTCATCCTACTAACAAACAGGCTTTCAAAAAGTTCATCCCACAAACTCTTTGAGTGCTTCAAAACAATCTCACACATGCATTGCCATGGAAACTCAACATTTGAACCAAAAACCATTTTTAGCCACTCCAAGCTCCCTTGAAATGCATCCAGACTGTCTAATGTTTCTCTGATCAATGTCTCATTCTCTACAAGTTCCTTTCCACTTTTCACAAGATCAAGCAAATACTTTCCCCCAAGCCTATCTATAGAGAGAATATCATTTGCACATGTCTTAAGCCACAGTAAGAAAGACTCTAATATAAATTCACTCGAAAAAGTCATCGTGGTAGCTTGTAACTTCTCTCTATGATATTTCCACAACTGCACCTCATTGTTTGGCTTTGGAATCCCACCAAACAACTATGATCCAGGTATCACTGCCAACACAATCTTATAAGGAAGAGGCTAATCATTTAGAACCTCCAAGAAGAGTTCCCCAGCCTGACATAGTGTTACCTATATGAATCTTACCGCATTAAAAAAAATGGAACTGACTGCCCCCACCTTATCATTCTTTTGAGTGAATAGCTTCATTTGATAAGTGGTCCACTAACTTATTGGACTTTCTAGGAATATGTTGAATTTTGATAACATTGGTTGCATCCACTAATCTGTATAGGGAGGGCTATGTTGTAGTTTTAGAAAATAATTAATTACTAACATAAAATCACTTTCAATGAGGAATTTATCTATATTCATTTTGATTTCCATGTGATTCTATATGTTGACATCTTACCAAAGGCTTCAATTAATAGTAAAATTGAAGTCTTCCTAATTTTGTTCAATTAGGTGGTGAGGTTTGCTGACTCAAACTCAAAAGGGGTTGAGTTGGCATGCTCAATGCCCACCCTTATTGTTGTTGAGATAGCTTATTTGATGGTATATTTTTTTATCAAGTCTCATTTTTTTATGTTAATAAAGGCATATTTAATGTCTTCCCATTCTTGTAGTTTCTAGGGAGTCTAACTCTTCCAACAACTCATTTAGCTAAGCAACTCTTCATGAATTCTTCTGCCCCCTAAACAAGGAATTCTCTCCCTATATTAACCCTTGTACTATTTCTGAAGTCAGTTCCTCTTTCTCTTGGGTGGTTTCATCAATTCTCATCTTCTGCACTTGATTGGTAAAGTCATGTTGGCTTTTCAAAGTGATATTTTCTTTTCAATGCCAAAAACATGCTAGTAATCAATAATAGCCTATATTCTATATTTGCATTTATTTTTCTACAAATTTTTGCTGCATCAATTTTCCACTAAAGCATGGTATCCTTCTTTAATATATTAGTCAAGAGTGATTTATAGACAACTTAGAAATTTCCTTGGAGCAACAACTTTACTTCGTATCCTTGCCTTCCCTGCACACACAAAACATTCCAAAGAATATAACAACATCCTAAACAATACATCTCACCAATATCTAGCCCTACATTTGGTGGGATGGTGAGTTCTACCCTAAAAGACTCTCAAAACCCTTAACCAAGTTTACAAACTGAACTACAAAAATGTAGTCAAACAAAAAATTAAAACTATCAAATCACTCACAATTGAATTCAGATGGATGCTAGTTCCCTAGGTTATTAAAAATCATAGAGGTTCTAAGAAAAAACTTATGTACAAGCCTATAAAATGGTGAAGAATAATAAGGAAAACACAGAAATTAGAGAAAATAGGGAACTTTGTTCAATATGACTCTTCAAGAATACATCCAATCCTCCTTTGATTGCCTTACAAAGGCTGTATAAATATTATTTAATCATAAGTAATGACTTACCCTTCAACTTAAACTACCTAACTACCTTCCCAATGAGGCGACTCTTCACATTCCTTTGTATTTTGTCTTTTTGCACACTTTTACTCTCTTGCATATTTTGCATTTTTGACAACTCAACAACATTTGTTTTTTTACAAATTTAACTTCACCAACCCCATAGTGATCTACTTGGGACCTTAAATACAATGAAATAGGTCTTCATATGACCTTTTACATGAATTTACAAATAAACACTCAATTTTGAAAAATTTGCCTATGAGAGGCAACTAGTGAAACTAGGTGCTCCTGGACCACAAAGCTTACAATATTAGGATATGTTTAAGAGTTCTTCATTAATTCAAATATTTTGAGAGCATTCTTGAAAAATTAATTTTGTGCATATCCTGTAACTATTGCATTCCATGAGATGACATCTCTTTGAGGCATTCCATCAAAGAGTTCACGTGCCTTGTGTACATTTCCACATTTTGCATACATGTCTAATAGAGCATTTCCAACCATAATATCCAACAAAAATCCCCCATCCATTATGCTCTGATGGATGTTCATACCCTTCTCCAAAGGTCCCATTTTGGCATAGGCAAGGAGGATGCTAGCCTAGGTTGTCGAATTTGGCTTCACACTTGCTAATTGCATTTTCTTGAAATTTTCTAAAGCCTTTTCAAAAAATCCATTTTGTGCATATCCCACAATCATCGTATTCAATGAGATGGCATCTCTTTTAGGCATTATGTCAAACAGGTCACATGCCTTGTCTATGCTTCCACATTTTACATAGATTTCTACTAGGGCAGTTGCAACTACAACATTTGATAAAATTCCTCTATTATTTATGCTTTGATGGATGTTCATACCCTGTTCCAAAGCCCCCATTTTAGCACAGGTAGGAAAGATGTTGGAAAAGGTTGTGGAATTTGGCTTTATACTTGCCAATTGCATTTTTTCTTGAAAGTTTCTAAAGTGTTTTCAACAAATCCATTTTGTGCATATCCAACAATAATTGCAGTACAAGAGATGGAATCTCTTCGAGGCATTCTATCAAAAAATTCAAGTACTTTCTCTATGCTTCCATATTTTGCATACATTTCAACCAAATCATTTCCAACTATAATATCAAATGAAAATCCCCCTTCTATTATGCTTTGATGGATTTCCATACCTTGTTCCAAAGATTCCATTTTGGAACAGGCAGAGAGGATGCTGGCAAAGGTTGTAGAGTTTGGCTTTAAACCCGCAAATTGCATTTTCTTGAAAGTTTCTAAATCCTTTTCAATAGATATAATTTATGTATTTCCTACAAGTATTGCAATTATTGCAATCCATGAGACCACATTTCTTTGAGGCATTTTTTCAAACACTTCAAGTGCCTTGTCTATGATCCCACATTTAGCATACATGTCTACAAGAGTAGTTGCAACTACAATGTCTGACAAATTCCTCTATCCTTTATGCTTTGATGGATATCCATACACTCTTCCAAGGCTCCCAATTTGGCACAGGCGGGTATGATACTGGCAAAGGTTGTGAAGTTTGGCTTTACACCTGCCAATTACATTTGATTGAAAGTTTCTAAAGCATTTTCAAAAAGTTTAATTTCATGTTATTTTCCCCTTTATTAAGTTTTGTAGATGAACTAAGAGTAATCTTCAACTAGAATCATAATCTCTAGGTTATGTTTAATCTCTATGTTATGATGATTATGAAGGGAATTAAATCAGCTATGAAATGGTATTCTAATAAACTATAACATGGATATATTGGGTATGATTGCTAATAATGGATATTTAAGAAATTTTACTTGTTGCTTGAATATTATATAATATCTCTTAGTATTGTAATTATTGGTCTTAGCGAACATAATTATGACTAAGACTATTCATGGATATGTCTAGAAAAACATAGACTTGTTACATTGCTAAAAAAATGGTAAAAATTTTATTTCTTAGAACCATGATTGGGAATGCCAATATTCTAATCTAATTGATATAGATAATATTTAAATATTTTTTAGAACTAAGATAAAACAAAAATCTATTGATTTATAGTACATTTCGTATGAAATTGATTTATTTTAACATTGAAAATACTAGTATGCATTGAGTATATACTTAAATTACATTGATTTCCTTAATATAACTAAATATCTTAAATATTATTATTATTTTATATAATTAAATATATAGTTGCATAACTAAATCTACAACATATTCTAAATTAAATGTAACCATAATTTAATTAACATATATCATTAATTAATTTAATTTTAATTTCATTTCTAAGTTATCTTCCACGTTCTTTTTTTAAGAAAAAATATATAAATTATTAGTTCCAATCTTCAGGTTGTGATAAGTGAGGTTGGACAGAGTTAGTTAAAAGATTAGATTCAGCTACAACCAGTTTTGTTGACCTAAGAGGGAAAAGGCAAGAGAAATAAGTTTATAGGTTCTATATAGAGACCATCATAATTGACTGGCATGATTTTGTGATTGATTTTTTGTTTTGTTCTATAGGCATTAGGAAAGACTTAGTGTGCAGATATTTGTATGAAGTAATACAACCTCAAAAAGATTGGTTTTAACATAATGTGGTAGTCTATTTCTTAGATTGATTGACGATCTTTTTTTTGCTTGTAAAGTTATGAACTCTTGGAAAACCTTTATCATTCTCCTAGAATATTAATATATTATGCTTGTGTGTGGTCATGGATTCTTGGTTTTCAATGACATACATGATTTTTTATGTTCAAGAGTGATTTGATTAGGTTGATCTGCACACTACATCCACAGTTGTGCATTAGTTTCAAATTAGGGAGATTGAATATAGATTGGAGTGAATGAAAGAGAGGAGGATGTGCAAAAACAGACAATTTGAAGCACTGAGTGAATAGTTTTCCTTTTGTTAAGGTAGAAATGAGCAAAGTGTGAAGTTCTTACATGGTTGTTTATCTACATAATCACGAGAGAATGTTATAATCTTTTCTTTCAACTTTCAAATTATCAGATAATAAAACATTTTGATGTGTCAATGAATAGTTTATCCTCTGCTTTGTTGGATAAATAAATTTAAGTATGATAAGCTCTGTTTCTTCCCTAATTTGATTTATTTTAATATTTGTACTTTGTACATAAGAGGAATTGTGGTTTTCTTCCTTTGTTGATAATTGAGTATTCGTGACAGTTTTAGGTCTTAAATACACATGGATGACTTCTCCCTTATGGACGTTGAGCATCTGAGTGTGATAAGCTTGAAAGTTCTTAATGGTGCAGATAAGACCTCATTATTTTCCCCCATGAAGACCTTCAGGTGTGTTTCTATGACTCCTGTGCTTTGTTCAACATACATATGACAATGGATGTTGATATTACTTGGATGCTTTTGTCACCTGATAATGGGCTCACACCTGCCATAGTGAGGTACCAATGAGATAATTATCTATTGATTACTGCTTTTTGCTCTATTTTGTGTGGTTCTAGGGTTCTTAGCCCTACGTATCTTCAACAAATCTAAAAATTAAAAATATATATATAAAAGATTGTCTCCGCAAACATACTAGCTCAAAGAAAATTGATGTGAAGCAACATTAGACATCCACCCAAGAGCATACATAACTTTTCATATATGATTTGGTACTTGGAATTCACTCTTAAATGGAAGGCCTAACATATGCACTAGAGAATACAACTAAGCCAACTAAATAAAGCAAAAAACCATCAGGAGGTGATCTATGTGTCATATCAAAGCATTGGATTGTACCTAAGCCCTTCTCTAACATTTTCTTCTAGTCAAGAAACTTTACTTTTTTTTGCTAGACAATCTCTTGGCATGTTTTGTTATATTTTGTTTACATAGCAATAGCTAATGTTATTATTTGGCTGTAAACACAACTTCTGCTTATATTTATGTTGGATTAGATTGATGGTAGTTTCTTTATTAGAGTTGATACCTTGATCACTTTTGTTTTAATAGCAAGGAAATATGCTTTTAAGATGTTATGTTCATGATAGATATTTAACGAATGCAAGCAAATTTAACTAATAATGACCCATGGAAGTCATTCTCTTGACGTAAGTCATTAATATTTCTAGGATAAAAACATGGTAGAAAATCTAAAATCTCCTTAATGCTTTGGTACTTTAGTATAGACCCATTGAATTATTTCAAATTTAAGGTTATTGTTTACACTAACCATGGATGCACTTTCTTTGCTTACATTTAGATTGGTTTTATTGATTGTAGAATTGAGGGACTCTTTTTTGCCTTGTGTAGAAAGGGAACGGGTATGATAAGTTATTCTAGAGGTAAGGGATGGGCTAGTGGAGGTGGTGAAAAAGTTTCCATAAAGAGCTACAGTAGGCAAGAGAGTTTGAATATCTTTGCACATGGTTAGTTTGAATGAGGGCAGCCTACAGATGATTGGAGCTTTATCACAATCATAGAATGAAAGTTCCTTTGCAAAGATGTATCATGTACTTATGAATTACAAGGGTAAGAGACTGCAGATTATGATATAAAAGAATGGTCATGCACAAATGATAGTTAGAGGATCAACAAGCATTATAAGGGTAAGGGACTGTAGGTTATGATATAAAAGTATAGTCATGTTCCTATTGAACAACATAAAGGCAAGGTTTTGGAGTATATTTCAGCTAGTTTTTTTCTCTCTCAGCAATGTATTGTAATATTTCAAGTTCTTTCATGTTGGGACAAAAAATTGTAACTCCATTTTCAAGCTTACATAGCTGTATGTAACATCTTTTTGATTGATAAAATAAGATATTTTTACATTCTCATTGCTATTTTATTGTGCAAATCTTTTAGATAGTTGATAAGTGATATTTTTGATTAATAAAATAAACTACCAAATGATGGCAATTAAAAATGCACTAAATATACTACTAAATGACTAAATTAATGACTAAATATATGACTAAATATATGACTAAATTAATGATTAAATATATGACTAAATTAATGATTAAATATGGCTAAATTAATGACTAAATAAATGACTGCCATGACTAAATAAATGACCAGTTAACAACAATCGATGACTAAATATATGACTAAATATATGACTAAATTAATGAATAAATATATGACTAAATAAATAAATATCATGACTAAATAAATGACTAAATTAATGACTAAATAAATGACTAAATCAATGACCAAATCAATGACCAAATTAATGACTAAAATCAATGACTAAATAAATAACTAAAATTATTTAGTCAAAAATTTACTGGTGTTATAAATTATTAAAAATAAACCACTAATAGTCACGTGACTAAAGTTAGTCATTTATATGCATATTTTAGTAGTTTATTTAGTCATATATTACTGTTTGTGTACTAGTGTCCATTCAATGACCATTTTTAGTCCTGTGATAAGTGCTTCATACTATGAGATGTTATTTGTGCATGGGAAAAAAATTGTGTAAGCCTTAGGTATACTATCTCCCTATGGTGTGAGAAATAAGAAAACTACTCCTAAGTCGTGTTGAGTGTGGGACCCGCCAAAGTACAAGGTCCAATGACTTGTCTATTCTGTTAATAGTATGCTTTCATCTAGGAAGTCTTTTATGAGAGGCTAGTGATCTTCCATTGGTGATTCTACTAGTTGATATGCTATGATCTATCCTTTGATGGCCTTCCTATCTACATACTCTATGCTAAAATCACTCAATATCATCACTCATTTAGCAATCCTTCATGTTAGAGCTACTTTTCCAATAGGTACTTTAGTGGATCTACTCTTGAGATTAGCTTTACTTGTCTGTTCAAGATATAGTGTCTCAACTTTTGTGCCGCAAAGATGATAGAGAGACATACTCTTTATATGAGAAAATAGTTCAATTCATAGCCCACTAGTGTTTGAATGATGTAGTAAACCGCTCTTTCCTTGTTATTATCATCTAGCTATTATAGGAGAGATCCTAATGTTGCATGTGTTGTAGACACATAGAGTATCATTTCTTTATCTGGAATAGGTGGAATTAATATTGGAGGAGCAAGTAGATACTCTTTGACTTGTTGGAACACTTGATCACATCTTCCATCCCACTTGAATGTGATTTCTTTTTGTAGGAGATGGGTGAACAAATGACACTTATCTACGAATTGTGTGATGAATCGCCTGATGGACTGTAGTTTCCCTTGTAGGATTCTCAGTTACTTCAATGCCTTCAAAGGGGGAATTTCTACTATGGCCTTTACTTTTTAGGATCTACTTTGATGCCTCTCCTTGATACTATGTATCCCAACAGTTTCCCAAATGTTACTCCGACTACACACTTTTTTGGATTGAGCCTCAATTTATATTTTTGAGCATGTCAAAAAAATTTGCAAGGTTGGTCAAATGGTCTTCTCTTTTGATGGACTTCACTAGTATGTCATACATATAGTCTTCCATAGTTGTATGCAACATATCATGAAATATTGTAGTCATTGCTCATTGATAGGTCACTCCTGCACTCTTTAGACCAAAGGGCATGAAATTCTAGCAAAAGGTCCCCCATGCACAAGTGAATGTTATTTTATGTTGATAATTAAATTATATCCTAAAAAGCCATCCATCCATGATCATTTCATGCCTTGCTATTAGGTCCATTATCATGTCAATGCTCGACAAAGGGAAGTCATCTTCTGGACAAGCCTTGTTTAGATCTCGAAAATTTGTGCACATTATTATGTCCCCAATGGGATTTGATACTGGTACTAGATTCTATATCCATTCAGGATAATTGATTGGTTTGATGAAGCCTACATCTAGCAGTTTCTTTAGTTCTACTTTTACCAAAAGTGCTATTTGGGGATGCATCTTTCATAGTTTCTGCTTGATGATTTTATCTCTAGGAAATACTGCTAGGTGGTGTACAACCAATGTTGGATATATCCTTGGAATGTCTACATATTTCCATGCAAATTTTATCTTCCTTCCATTGATGAATGTTGAGAAGTTCACGTTTACTTTAGGATTAAGTGATGCTCCATGGTATGTGATTTTGGGTGCTTCTATTGTGCCAATATTTATAGGTTTTGCTTCTTCAAATAGGAGTGTCTACTTCTCTTGATATTCAAAAATAGGGAGATTGGATACTCCATCTTCAGGTGTCTCAGGGAGGTTTTTACCCTTAGATTCATCCTTTATTTTTCTTTTTTCAAGATCCGATAGAGCCACATCATGGTTTTCCCTAGGGGATCTCATTTTGATATTTACATTGTCTTTTTCAATTTTGTGACTAGAGGACACAATATCCCCTCCAAAATATGCTTCATATTTGAGTTCCATGACAAGCCTTGCTTTATGATCTCCTAATAGTATATCGGTTCAAAGTCCCATAAAATCTACAATAGCTTCATCATTTTAAAATTGATCCAAAATAGGCGTATGGTGTTGTTGGTCCCAATATATTAACTGTGGGTAGTAGAGGGGTAGATTGTCATCATTATCTATTATTTAAGTTGTTGAAATGGTCAACATGGCTTTGGCATCATTCTCCAATTGGGTATCTAGGTCATTGTTGCTAGATATGACAGAGGAAAGAGAATCCCATTTATACTCGTTAGAGTTTGTTTCTTAAAAATAGTTTTTAGATATAGGTTGGCCAGGTTGGGTAGGGAATATACTTATGCTAAAGCTTTCAAATAATCACTTGATGGATAAATCATTATCCATTAGATAGTAGATATCCAATGTCTTAATGTCAGTAGAAGGAGCCCCTTTTT
This sequence comes from Sequoiadendron giganteum, assembly GCA_007115665.2. Taxonomy (NCBI): domain Eukaryota; kingdom Viridiplantae; phylum Streptophyta; class Pinopsida; order Cupressales; family Cupressaceae; genus Sequoiadendron; species Sequoiadendron giganteum. The sequence continues at coordinate 139,241,671 of CM021103.1, read as the reverse complement.
TAAAAAAAGGTACATTTGGTGTGTGGAGTTACCATGTCTCTCAAACCATAGCTTAGTCCCATGTTCTTGTTTCTTTGTTCCACTATAATAGGTTCCCATCTACCTTGTTTGCATCACTCAAGGCCACCTTTTCCAACGTATCCCATTTGTTTAGCCATTTGATACCCTTTACTACTAGGATCAATTAGAAGGGGTTGTAGCTGGTTTGGTTCTTTTTGGTCTTCTTTGTAGATCATTGATGATAGATCATCTTTGAATATTTCCTCATCCTTCATATCTCCCCACTTGGTAAAGATCATGGGTTTGGCTACCATTGTTATTGCTTAAACATGTTTTATTTTCTTAGGCCCTCTATTAACCTATGGTGTTTGGAGAAGAATTCCAATGCAGAAAGCTTGATTGAAATGATAGTTCCTGTTACCTTTGTCAAGTACTTGAATCTTAGGAATTAGGTTTTAGTTGCTCACTTGATGAGGGTTTAACTGAGGTTGATGGTAGTGTTGATGGGTCGACATATGAGAAGGAGTGAAATGATATATCATTAGTAGGTATACGTTGGAATTTGTTTTGTTTCTCCTCCAATTTTGCACAATAGTGGAAGGGTTCATGATCAACATATAATGTAACTTCCTTTCCTTTGTGAGGAAATTTTAGACAATGGTGGAATGTCAAAGGAACTACTTGTAGTGCATGAATCCATGGGTGTCCTAGAAGATAGTTATATGGTAGCTCAAGGTCCAATACTTGAAATGTTGTTTCTATTTTTGTCAATCGTATTTGTACAGGTAGTCTAGTTCTCCCTTTTGAATTTTTGTTTAGGTCATCATAAGCCCTTATAGTGATGATTTTACCCTTTTCAATTACATCATAAGAATACCCCAACTATTTAAAAAATTTCAAGGTATAAATGTTTAAACTTGCACCGTTATCTATCAATACTCTTTTGACCATATGTTTGTGGACACCAACCTCTATATAGAGGGCTTGGTTGTGGAACAAATTCTATGGAAAGTCTTTCTCACAAAATACTAAATGATGATTGGTTGTTATTTTTCCAACCATGGCGTGAAACTGATCAGGATTGAGATCATTAGGGACCGATGCTTCCAAAGATTTCTCTAGTATTTCTCCATGAGTGGGTGATCATTTTAATAGCTCTAGGATGGAGATCAAAGTGGGATTCTTCTTCAGTTGTTCCACAATACTATAGTAATTGGATGACTTAGTTGTGGGTCTAGGTGGGGCTCCTTGAATTGTGAATTTCCATCGATGAGTAATTACGTTACAATCGAGGTCCTTGCCTCATATAGTTAACACATTGATGCTAGTGTCATCTGCTTGGGAGAGGTTACCTAAGACGCTATCACCATAGGTGTAGTTGGTTCTATATTGATAGTCTTGCTCTTTCCCTTTGTCATTTTTCTTAGCATGGTTTGGAATTGGATTCATGTAGATTTGGAGGTACTTGTTTCCAGGACAATGTTCGATATCAAATTCTCCTTTTTCGATTAAGTCTTGTATTATATGTTTAAGTATCATAAAGTTATTTTTTGTATGTCCCTTGATCTTGTGGAGCTCACATAAGTCCTTCTCATTGTACCATGGTGTTTTAAAACTTAGCTCTTCATAGTTTTGACACTCATTGACTTTGATGAGGTTTTTTTGAACTAACACAACAACACAACAAGTAATTAGTGCCAAATTTTATGCCAGATTTTAGTGTATTTGAGTCCATCAATTGGAGCCATCTCATGACGCAAAATTTGGCATAAACCCATTTCTTCGTTTCATTGCCAGATTTTGCATTGGATTTGCACTATTTTTAGCATCCACTTTAGCACTAGCTTTTACATCAAAAATTTGGTGCTAGTAATAGCATCTTCTTTAGCATTGGGAATAGTGCCTAAATTGGCATAGTGATAGAGCCTTGTTTTACATTAGGAATAGCATTGGAAAATGGCACCGAGAATAGTGTCAGAAAATGGTGTCAAGAATAGCGCCAGAAATAGCACCTAATTTGGCAACCAATTTGGCTTTCGGTTTTGCTTCCATTTATGCTCCTATTTTTGCTTCTAGTTTTGCTCCCAGTTTTGTTTCCACTTTTGCTTCCACTTTTGCTTCCGGTTGTGCTTCTGGTTTTTCTTCCACTTTTGCTTCAAGTTTTTCTTCCGATTTTTCTTCCAGTTTTGCTTCCAGTTTTGCTTCTAGGTTTGCTTCAAGTATTACTTCCAGGTTTGCTTCCAATTTTTCTTCTAGGTTTTCTTCTAGTATTGCTTTCAGTTTTTCTTCTGCTTGTGCTTCTAGTTTTGCTTCTAGTCTGGCTTCCATTTTTGCTTCTAGTTTTTCCTTCCAATTTTACTTCTGGTTTTGCTTCTAGTTTTGCTTCCAGTTTTACTTTGAATTTTGCTTCTATTTTTGCTTTTAGTTTTGCTTCTAGTTTTGCTTCTAAGAAATGCTTCTTGTTTTGCTTTCTTTTTTGCTTCTAAGAAATGCTTCTTGTTTTGCTCTTGGTCTTGCTTCTAGTTTTTCTACCAATTTTGCTTCCAAGATTGATTCTGGTTTGTTTCTAGTTTGGCTTCCATTGTTGCTTCCTTTTTTGCTTCTAAAAATGCTTCTTGTTTTGCTTCCATTTATTAATTTAATATTTTTTAATTCAATTTAATTAGTTAAATATATGATGCCTCTTAAATAAATCATATGATTATAGAGTAAGTAATTTAAGTATTTAACTCATATGATTAAATAACAAGATAATTACGTATCAAAAAAAAAAAACAAGATAATTATTTTATTTTTTTGTTAGTTAAATCACTGCCAAAATGATACATGTCCAAATGATATAAGTGAAAATGATAAATGTCAATATGATACAACTCAATAATATGATATTGTAGGCTGTGAAAATGATACATATGATAGTAACCATGAAAAGAGGCATCATAACAATATATTAGCAATGATCCATGATGTAGTCTCCATGATCATGAATGTCATTGTGTACTACCAACAACTGCCTCATCATCATCACCACTATCATGATCATAACCATCATCATCATCATCATCATCATCATCATCATCATCATCATCATCATCATCATCATCATTGTCATCGTCGTCGTCATCATCCTTGGTTCCTTCTATATCTGCGTCATCATCATCCTTTGCCATGTGATATGTACCGAAAGAACCAATATTTTATGGATCTATATCATGATGAGGATCATCTTGATCTTCTAGAAGACTTGTGTTCTACAAAAAAAAACATTTAAAATGAAAAGTTATTATTTATTTCATGCAATAATTTATTTTTCTGTTATATATCTAATATTGAAACATATGAGACGAAACCATAATCATATTACATCATATCAAAGTGCACAAACCATAATAAAATTTTAAAAAAGTTACAACTAATATGTGATTCCAATGATGTAAAAGATGCAAAAATTCTAATAAATGTTAGTAAAGATTATAAAAATAATTGTTATACAATTTAACTATCAACTGTAAATTCTATTACATAACCTTAAGTGCCAACCCTCTGCAAAAGAATGAGGAGACTGCAAGAAGATTGGTTGTAGGGGGCATTGATATAGTAGATGGACATGGCTCTTCCAAGCCATCCACTGAGATGGTTTCATACAAAAATGTGGAAGATATCCCCATTTCTAGAGAGCTCATGATTCAGGTTGATACAAAATATGATGTTGTTCTAGTGCCCATATATGGAATCATGGTTCCATTTCATGTAGCCACCATCAAGAGTGTTAAAATCCAACAAGATGGAGGGAATTATTATATAAGGATAATTTTAAATGTTCTAGGTACCGACTTTAATGCTAACTACATGCCAACATTGAAATTCCATAGCAGTATTTATGTTAAGGAAATTTCCTTTAGATCTAAGGATTCAAAGCACATAAACCATGTGGTACAAATGATTAAATCCCACAAACGATCTATAGCAATCAAAGAGTTTTAAAAGGAAGAGAGAGCTACACTGGTGACTTAGGAGAAACTTCAGCTTTCAAAAACAAAGGCAATTAGGCTACCAGACTTGTGGATCAGGCCAACATTTGGTGGAAGAGGAAGAAAGATGACTAGAACTCTGGAGGTCCACCATAATGGATTTAGGTATTCAACCATGAGAGCATAAGAGTGTGTTGATATCATATATCAAAACATTAAGCATGCATTCTTCTAGCCAGCAGAGAAGGAGATGATTACTTTCCTTCACTTTCATTTGCATAACCATATCATGGTGTGGGAACCAAGAAGACCAGGGATGTCCAGTTTTATGTGGAGGTAATGGATGTGGTCCAAAATTTAGGAGGGGAAGGAAGGTCAATGCATGATCCTGATGAAATTGAGGAAGAGCAACAAGAGAGGGATAGGAAAAATAAAATCAATTTAGAGTTTCACCGATTTATCAAGCAAGTAAGAGAGCTATGGGGGAAACCTCATCTAAAATATTTTGAACTAGAATTTGATACACCATTTAGAGAGCTTGGTTTTCATGGAAGAGGAAGAAACATGATTAATTTGCTTCATTTTCATTTGCATCACCATATCATGGCGTGGGAACCAAGAAGACCAAGGATGTCTAGTTTTATGTTGAGGTAATGGATGTGGTCCAAACTTTGGGAGGGGCAAGAAGGTCAATGTATGATCCTGATGAAATTGAGGAAGAACAACAAGAGAGGGATAGGAAAAATAAAATCAATGCAGAGTTTTAAGGATTTGTCAAGCGAGTAAGAGAGCTATGGGACCAGCCTCATCTAAAATATTTTGAACTAGAGTTTGATATACCATTTAGAGAGCTTGGTTTTCATGGAAGAGGAAGAAAGAGTTGGTGGAATTACCTTTCTTAGTAATCACTATTATTGAGATTGAGATGTCAACCTTGAGAGAGTAGGACTTTAGCAAAATGCATTTGATATGGCTATTATTTTCAAAGACTTCAAGCGAGATATACTCCACATTGACACCATTCCTCAATCTTTCTTGATGGCATCAATGAATAGTTGAACTCCATGGATATAAAGTATTATGAAAGTAGAATGAATTTGAACTGGCGGCCAATTTTCAAGACTATTATTGATGATCCAAATAGATTTATTGAAAATGGTGGTTGGAAATTTTTGAATATGGGAGCTAGTGATTCTGGTGCTAATAATTCAAAAGAGTCAGATCAAAGATATGGACCCTCTAATGTAGAAGAGGAATCAAAATCAGATGAGGAAGGTTCAGAAGATGAATCTCTTGTGGAGTCATATGAGGATGAAGAAGAATATTTTGAAGAGGAGGAAGGTAAAACATGGGATGAATTAGAAGCCAAAGCCAAAAATGCAGATAAGGAAAAAGGAGATGAGTCTGATCGTGAAGAGGAAAGGCGACAAAAAAAGGTAAAAGCTATAGGAAACTGTCAGGCACCTAATATTAGAGAGTCAATAGGAATTCCTACCAAGAGGCATAAATTCATATGAATTGAGTTCATCTACATCCTTCTACAATTTATTCATGGAAATAAATTGTTCAATTGTTTATGCAAATGATGCATATATGTTAACTTTGCTTACTTTTTTTAATTTTCATTTGCATAACCATATCATGGTGTGGGAACTAAGAAGAACAAGGATGTAAAGTTTTATGTGGATGTAATGGATGTGGTACAAAATTTAGGAGGGGCAAGAAGATCAATGTATGATCCAAATAAAATTGAGGAAGAACAACAAGAGAGGGACAATAAAAATAAAATAAATGTAGAGTTTCAAGGATTTTTCAAGTGAGTAAGAGAGCTATGGGAGAAGCCTCGTCTAAAATATTTTGTACTAGAGTTTGATATACCATTTAAAGAGCTTGGTTTTCATGGAAGAGGAAGAAAGGTGATTACTTTGCTTCATTTTCATTTGCATAACCATATCATGGTGTGAGAATCGAGAAGACCAAGGATGTACAATTTTATTTGGAGGTAATGGATGTGGTAAAAAATTTAGGAGGGGAAATAAGGTAAATGTATGATCCTAATGGAATTAAGGAAGAACAACAAGAGAGGGACAAGAAAAATAAAATCAATGCATATTTTCAAGGATTTTTCAAGTGAGTAAGAGAGCTATGGGAGCAACCTCCTCTAAAATATTTTGAACTAGAGTTTGATATACCATTTAGAGAGCTTGGTTTTCATGGAAGAGGAAGAAATATGATTACTTTGCTTCATTTTAATTTTCATAACCATATCATGGCATGGGAACCAAGAAGACCAAGGATGTCCAGTTTTATGTTGAGGTAATGGATGTGGTCCAAACTTTAGGAGGGGCGAGAAGCTCAATCTATGACCCTGATGAAATTAAGGAAGAATAGAATGAGAGGGACATGAAAAATAAAATCAATGCAGATTTTCAAGGATTTTTCAAGCGAGTAAGAGAGCTATTGGAGCAGCCTCATCTAAAATATTTTGAACTAGATTTTGATATACCATTTAGAGAGCTTGGTTTTCATAGAATAGGAAGAAAGATGATTACTTTGCTTCATTTTCATTTGAATAACAATATCATGGTGTGGGAACCAAGAAGACCAAGGATATCCAGTTTTATGTTGAGGTAATGGATGTGGTCCAAACTTTAGGAGGGGTAAGAAGGTCAATGTATGATCCTGATGAAATTAAGGAGGAACAACAAGACAGGGACAGGAAAAATAAAATCAATGCATATTTTCAAGGATTTTTCAAGCGAGTAAGAGAGCTATGGGAGCAGCCTCATCTAGAAGATTTTGAATGAGAGTTTGATATACCATTTAGAGAGCTTGGTTTTCATGGAAGAGGAAGAAAGATGATTAATTTGCTTCATTTTCATTTGCATAACCATATCATGGAATGGGAATCAAGAAGACCAAGGATGACCAATTTTATGTTGAGGTAAAAGATGTGGTCCAAAATTTAGGAGGGGCAAGAAGGTCAATGTATGATCCTAATGAAATTGAGGAAGAACAACAAGAGAGGGATAGGAAAAATAAAATACATGTAGAGTTTGAAGGATTTGTCAAGCGAGTAAGAGAGCTATGGGAGCAGCCTCATCTAAAATATTTTAAACTAGAGTTTGATATACCATTTAGAGAGGTTGGTTTCCATGGAAGAGGAAGACAAATGTTTACTTTGCTTCATTTTCATTTGCATAACCATATCATGGCTTGGGAACCAAGAAAACCAAGGATGTCCAGTTTTATGTTGAGGTAATGGATGTGGTCCAAACTTTAGGAGGGGCAACAAGGTCACTATATGATCCTGATGAAATTGAGGAAGAACAACAAGAGAGGGACAAGAAAAATAAAATCCATGTAGAGTTTCAAGGATTTTTCAAGCAAGTAAGAGAGCTATGGGAGCAACCTCATCTAAAATATTTTGAACTAGAGTTTGATATACCATTTAGAAAGCTTGGTTTTCATGGAAGAGGAAGAAAGATGATTACTTTGTTTCATTTTCATTTGCATAACCATATCATGGCGTGGGAACCAAGAAGACCAAGGATTTCCAATTTTATATGGAGGTAATGGATGCGGTCCAAACTTTAGGAGGGGCAAGAAGGTTAATGTATGATCCTAATGAAATTAAGGAAGAACAACAAGAGAGGGACAAGAAAAATAAAATCAATGCATATTTTCAAGGATTTTTCAAGCAAGAAAGAGAGCTATGGGAGAAGCCTCATGTAAAATATTTTGAACTAGAGTTTCATATACGATTTAGAGGGCTTGGTTTTCATGGAAGAGGAAGAAATATGATTAATTTGTTTCATTTTCATTTGCATAACCATATCATAGCGTGGGAACCAAGAAGACCAAGGATGTCCAGTTTTATGTTAAGGTAATGGATGTGCTCCAAACTTTAGGAGGGGTGAGAAGGTCAATGTATGATCCTGATGAAATTGAGGAAGAATAACGAGAGAGGGACAGGAAAAATAAAATCCATCCAGAGTTTGAAGGATTTTTCAAGCAAGTAAGAGAGCTATGGGAGCAACCTCATCTAAAATATTTTGAACTAAAGTTTGATATACCATTTAGAGATCTTGGTTTTCATGGAAGAGGAAGAAAGATGATTACTTTGCTTCATTTTCATTTGCATAACCTTATCATGGCATGGGAACCAAGAAGACCAAGGATGTCCAATTTTATGTGGAGGTAATGGATGTGGTCCAAAATTTAGGAGGGGAAAGAAGCTCGATGTATGATACTAATGAAATTAAGGAAGAACAGTAAGAGAGGGACATGGAAAATAAAATCAATGTAGATTTTCAAGGATTTGTCAAGCGAGTAAGAGAGCTATGGGAGTAGCCTCATCTAAACGATTTTGAACTAGAGTTTAATATACCATTTCGAGAGCTTCATTTTCATGGAAGAGGAAGAACGATGACTACTTTGCTTCATTTTCATTTGCATAACCATATCATGGCATGGGAACCAAGAAGACCAAGGATGTACAATTTTATGTTGAGGTAATGGATGTGGTCCAAACTTTAGGAGGGGCAAGAAGGTCAATGTATGATCTTGATGAAATTGAGGAAGAACAACAATAGAGGGACAATAATAATAGAATCCATGCAAAATTTCAAGGATTTTTCAAGCGAGTAAGAGAGCTATGGGAGCAGCCTCATCTAAAATATTTTGAACTAGAGTTTGATATACCATTTAGAGAGCTTGGTTTTCATGGAAGAGGGAGAAAGATGATTAATTTGCTTCATTTTCATTTGCATAGCCATTTCATGGTGTGGGAACCAATAAGACCAAGGATGTACAGTTTTATGTGGAGGTAATGGATGTGGTCCAAAATTTAGGAGGTGCAAGAAGGTCAATGTATGATCCTGATGAAATTAAGGAAGAACAACAAGAGAGGGACAGGAAAAATAAAATCAATGCAGATTTTCAAGGATTTATCAAGCGAGTAAGAGAGCTATGGGAGTAGCCTCATCTAAAATATTTTGAGCTAGAATTTTATATTCCATTTAGAGAGCTTGGTTTTCATGGAAGAGGAATAAATATGATTACTTTACTTCATTTTCATTTGCATAACCATATCATGGCATGGTAACCAAGAAGACTAAGGATGTCCAGTTTTATGTTGAGGTAATGGATGTGATCCAAACTTTAGGAGGGGCAAGAAGGTCAATGTATGATCCCAATGAAATTGAGGAAGAACAACAAGAGAGGGACAAGAAAAATAAAATCAATGCATATTTTCAAGGATTTTTCAAACAAGTAAGAAAGCTATGGGAGAAACCTCATCTAAAAGATTTTGAACTAGAGTTTGATATACCATTTAGAGAGCTTGGTTTTCATGGAAGAGGAAGAAAGAGTTGGTGGAATTAACTTTCTTAGTAATCACTATTAGTGAGATTGATATTGTCAACCTTGAGAGAGTAGGACTTGGGCAAAAGGAATTTTATATGGCTATTGTTTTCAAAGACTTCAAGTGGGATGTACTCCACATTGACTCCATTCCTCAATCTTTGCTTGATGGTATCAAGGAATGGCTGAAATCCATGGATATAAAGTATTATGAAAACATAATGAACTTGAAATAGTGGCCAATTTTAAAGACTATTACTGATGATCCAGATAAATTTATTGAAGATGGTGGTTGGATATTTTGAATATGGAAGCTAGTGATTTTGATTATGATAATTCAGAAGAGTCAGATCAAGGATATGAACCCTCTGATGTAGAAGAGGAAGTAGAGTCAAATTTCATGTAGCCACCATCAAGAGTGTTACAAGCCAACAAGATGGAGGGAGTTCTTATATAAGGATAATTTTCAATGTTCCAAGTACTAGCTTTAATGCCAACTACATGCCAACATTGAAATTCCCTAATAATATTTATGTTAAGGAAATTTCCTTTAGATCCGAGGATTCGAAGCACATCAATGATGTGATACAATTTATTAAATATCATAGACAATGTGTAGCAATTAAAGAGTTTGAAAAGGTAGAGAGAGCTACACTGGTGACTCAGGTGAAACTTCAACTTTCAAAAATAAAGGCAATTAGGCTAGCAAACTTTTGGATCAAGCTAGCATTTGGTGGAGGAGGAAGAAAGATGACTAGAACTCTGGAGGGCCACCATAATAGTATTCAACCATGAGAGCAGAAGAGAGAGCTTATATCATGTATCAAAACATTGAGTATGCATTCTTCTAGCTAGTGGAGAAGGAGATGATTACTTTTCTTCATTTTCATTTGCATAACCTTATCATGGCATGGGAACCAAGAAGACCAAGGATGTCCATCGTTATGTGGAAGTAATGGATGTGGTCCCAAATTTAGGAGGGGAAAGAAGATAAATGTATGATCCTGATGAAATTGAGGAAGAACGACACGAGAGGGACAAGAAAAATAAAATCAATGTAGAGTTTCAAGGTGTTAGGACTAGATAAATCTAGCATTTTGCACTAGCCTCTACCTCACCTACCTTCCATATACCACAAAAATACACCACACTTTAATTTTATGATCAATACAAATTGTAGAAATTTGTGTGACCAGATCCATATTATAGCCTCCATTGCATAATAAAATTGAAATCTTGTAGTCTTTCCCCCATTCCTAGTGAAATTCAATACCATCATCCTAACAATGCTTCATTGGAAAAACCCCCATCATAGCCCCACTGATGGCCTTATGAAAATAGCTCACAACCTAGTATCAAAGTAACAATACCCTATCGAGCTGACTCCTTTGGTGCTCTCCTCAATATATTGATAGAGTCAACAAAAGTAAACACATCACTGTAAGAGATAAAAATCAGTGGAATGAATTATGGCATTCCCCTGATGGGCTAATATAACCATGAATAGTTCTTCATGATACTTTGTACTTTTATTATACTATTTTTAACCGAAATTTTCATGTATATAATCATATAATGTTCATGTATGTAAATATAAGGCAGCTATGGAGGTAGTTCAAAGAGATGGCCCTGAAATTTTTCCTCATCTTACAAAGTTTGCAGGAACAGGAATAGGGATCAAATTTCAAGAGTCTGGTTTAAGTTTGAATTCAAGAAATGACAAAATTGTGAAGGTTGGAATGGATTTTAATGTATCACTTGAGTTTCATAATTTGCAATTGCAATCTAGTAACCCCAAAACATAGAATTATTCATTGCTCCTTTCTAACACTGTGGTTGTTAAGGATAAAGGGTCTGAAAATGCACCTAGGGTTAGCTCCAAAGTATACATTGATGTTGCATACTCATTTAATGGTGATGATGAAGATGAGGAAGTGAAACAAAAACCCAAGGCTAAGGTAAATGGAGGAGAATCAGGCATCTCCAAGGAAACCTTATGATCTGATAATCAGGAGATGACTAAAGAAGAAAAATGTCATCAATACCAAGCAGAACTTGCAAGGGAAAATAATGAGACTACAAGAAGATTGGTTGTAGGGAGCATTGGTATAGGAGATGGACATGGCTCTTCCAAGCCATCCATTGAGATGGTTTCCTATAAAAATATGGATGATGTCCCCATTTCTAGAGGGCTCATGATTTAGGTTGATACAAAAAGTGGTGCTTTTCAGGTACCCATATATGGCATCATGGTTCCATTTCATGTAGCCACTATCAAGAGTGTTACAATCCAACAAGATGGAGGGAATTCTTGTATAAGGATAATTTTCAATGATCTAGGTACCGGCTTTAATGCCAACTACATGCCAACATTGAAATTCCATAGCAGTATTTATGTTAAGGAAATTTCCTTTAGTTCCAAGTATTCAAACCACATCAACCATGTGGTACAAATGATTAAATCCTATAGAGAATCTATAGAAATGAAATATTTTGAAAAGGAAGAGAGAGTTTTTTTAATTTGGAAGATAAAAATTTATTACCCTTTTTAAAATTAGATGGACAAATTAAGTGGTTGGTTAGCTACGCCAAGTGATGCAGACTACAAGGATGTGTTAGATCTATAGGATGCCTACCAAGATGCATCAAAACATTCTTACATATTAAAAGAATGGAAGCATCATGAGGAAGGATGACAAAGATTCATTTGGATCACTTAGTAGAATGGCAACATGAATTCAAGGAAGCACTCCTTGAGATACCAAGGAAGCACTCCTTGAGATACCATGTTTAAGAGAAAAGAAGATAAATCAAATCAACATGGGACTAAGTTACTCAAACGATACAAGTCATAACTAAAATGAGGAAACTTAAGAGATATTAAAAGACAATGGTCATTAATTAAAAGATGTAATGAAAATAAGGTATGAATGTCACCCACTACCCTTTAAGGCAAACAATATTTTTTTCCTCAACAGGAAATAATGGAACAATTGAGTGGGATCTAGGGCCAACAGAGAAGCACTTTACAACTCATCCTACGCATCGATAAATAACTCAACACAAGAACTGCAAATTGACATATTAACACAACAATATCCAACTAAGTTATTGAAACTAAAAGTCAACTATTGATACCTCGTTCTCCATCCAGATTAAAAAATTGGCCCACCTTTTGCTTTGTAACTTTTCCTTTTCAAATTGCTTTGGATGTCGACCATATTTATCCTCCTGTCAAAACATGGCACATGGAATCGTTAAACTAATTGATATGAAATCATTTACTTTTTCCTAGGGAATTACAAAAATATTACTTAACATATTAAATATAGTTACAAATTTACAGATCAAGGCCTATAAACCTTTCTGGCCACTGTGATGTGTGGCACAAAGATTTTGAATCCTAGCCTTGGAGGCCTTGTCCTGAAACATATACTAATTCAATATAACTATGTACAAATAAAATTTAAAAATCATTTAATAAATTTGATATAATCTTATGAGAAAATTCAAATACCTATGTACTCTCCTCACCAGACTTCCACCGTGCTTCAGACTTCTCATATGGTTTTACAAGCTCTTTCCATACTTTGACACTTACATCAATTGGCCTTTTTTGAGCCTTAGCTCGTGAGGAATTTTTTTTATCTTCTTTGTTTGGTTGCACTGAAATCGGTTGCAATTTTGAGAAATTCATAGCTTTACCTTCGCAGACTAACTTGTGTCAAATTCAATCTCCATGCCATTCATAACTGCTTTTGTAGGTGTATAGGTATCTTTGAGAATGGAAAATGTAGATGGTATTTGAACTGTTGAAGAAATGATTCCTTCAACCTATTCACAAACTCTTTTCCAACAACTATCATTCGGACTTCCCCTGAAACAACATCGTATTCTATGCTGGTATTGAAGTTACCAATGCAAGATTGAAAACTTGTCATGGTGGAAGAACTATGTGTCCCAGGAGTGGTTGGGACACTAGAAGCCTCTGCTCCCTATTCTACATTCCTAGAGTTTACTATTATTGATTTCCTCCCGGATCGTTTGCTTGATCTAGGACTACTTGGGGAATCAATTGATTCACTTTGACATGGTTGATTTGGTTGCAATTTTTGAGTGCCTTCATTAGATTAGTTTTCTATGTATATGGCAAGCATTTTCTAGCACACATCATCCAATTTTTTCACTACCTCTGCCCCCAATATGGAAGCCAATGCCTCTTTATCTTTATCAGTCACATGTCCCTATATTTATATAATAAATTTCTTCTTTTAAATTTAAAAAGTAAAAAGTAAAAAGTAAAAATGAAAGAAACAAGGGAAATATTTACAAATCTATAAACTAACAATGAATTACCTCATCATGGCCAAATTTTTCTCCCTTTGTTCTCTTCTCTCTATCACTTGACATTTTGAAGCGACCTAGGGAAAATTATTTTCATCCAGTCTATGGAGGAAAATGAAGTACACACTATTAGGTATAAAAGTTCTCGTCCACTTTGTGGTATGAAAGTTTTGCCTTGAATGACTCTCTTTTTGGATTTAAATGCCTATGAATCAATTGCTTGAGCACCTGTATAGAATACAAATATATTTGAAAGGATATAAATATATGAAAAATGAAATAAATGTATTGTAAAAAAATCAACGCTTGCGCACCTGTATAGAATGGTAATCTTTGGGAATAAAAAGGATGTAGAGTGTGGTTTTATTGAGAGTTGACATAGATAGGTCCCATGATCATGTCACATCCACTGATTAGAAATAAAATGAATGTGTGTGCACAATCAATTCAAAACCACGAGCTCATTGTTCTATAAAATATTTGTGGGAATGGAAAAACAAATTCTAACCTTACCTATGGTGTCGCAAACTAAATCAAATTTCTGATCTACTTGCTTGTAGCCCTCCTTTGCATCATTTTTCCCTTTTTTGTCCTCTCTTCCTTCTTGATGCAGGAATTTTTAAATTTTTGTTCCTGGTTCAGTAGTCGACACTATAGTCAGCAACGAAAAGTGTGCCTAATTTAGTGTCGCATTTCAGCCAAAAATTGTAATCTGTTTGGGATGCAAAAGGTGGCTAAAAGTATGCCTAATTTAGCGCTTGACAATGCAAAATGATGTATTTTTCTTGGAAGTTGATAAATAAATTGATCCTAAATGACTTCATTTTCATATGTTCCAAGGGAGCAATCATGGTTCCCTATTTTATCTATTCCTTATCCCATGTCAATTTTGTGGGTGCAAAACTAATAGAGGTTAGATTTGTGAACTCAAAAATGACCCCTATACAACTAGATGAGTCATCTAAAGTGTGAAATATATGTCAAATATATGTCTAAAGTGAGGTTTTGTGTTGGATAGCATATTCGTTGAAATGATATAATTGGTGTACTAAACATTATTTACTATGTTGTGTATTATAGGGGCGAGATGAGGCCATGGCAACAAATCATGCCATGTCAAATGAGGATACAATAGTTGAAGCGGGACATTAGGTGCTCAAATTTTGACTTAACTTATGAAAAAATAATCCGATGGAATTTTGTGATACGTCCATCTTTTTCCACAGTATTATTAAAATTTATAATGTATTATCCAATCTTGACATAAATTAATGCATGTCGTTGATTATTTTAGATGGAGATTGGAGCAAATGCAGAGCTTGGGTGTTCAACTAGCAAAAGAGGAAGATATGTACGTGGACGTGGACCTAAAACTGTTGAATTGCGTAGATGATAGTGGATGTTCGAGGATATGACAATGGATCTTGTAGACACAACAAATGACTGCACTGAACAAGAGGTTGGTCAGGACTATAGTACATGGTATAAATATTTTGACAAAATATATGACTAAAGTGAGGTTTTTTGTTGGATAGCATATTCATTGAAATGATATAATTGGTGTAGTAAACATTATTCACTATGTTGTGTATTATAGGGGAAAGACGAGGCCATGGCAACAAATTGTGTCATATCAAATGAGGACAAAACAGATGAAGCGGGACATCAGGTACTCAAATTTTGACTTAACTTAGGAAAAAATGATCTGATGGAATTTTGTGATATGTCCATCTTTTTTCATAGTATTATTGAAAATTATAATGTATTATCAAATCTTGACATAAATTAATGCATTTTGTTGATTATTTTAGATGAAGATTGGAGCAAATGCAAAGCCTGAGCATTCAACTAGAAAAAGAAGAAGATATGTATGTGGATGTGGACCTAAAACTATTAAATCACATAGACGACAATGGGTGGAAGAGGATATGACAATCGATCTTCCAGACACAACAAATGATTGCACTGAATAAGAGGTTGGTTAGGACTATAGTACATGGGATGAATACTTTAAGAAAATTGTTGTTTGTGGATGTTCTGTATGTCATGGAAAGAAACAATTCAAACGGGAAATTGTACAAAGACATTACATATATGATGAGCTTCCAGTCGGTAGTATGCCTCCTACAATTGTAGATACCTAAAAATGACTTAAGCCTGTGACCACTATTTTACCACCTTTCGTCCTAACATGATTATGACGTTGTAATTATGTTTCTAACCCACATTCAACTATTAATTAAATAATTTATAATTATTTAAGTAATTCATGATCTTTCATTCTTCATGATTATTAAATAAATAAATCTTATTTATTTATTTAATGTGTCACTAATTATCAAAGTCTTCTTACAATTAAATAAAGTCTCATTTATTTAATTAATCCTTATCATTAATGTCCTCCCGATTATTAAATAAGTATATTTTAATATATTTATTTAATATGTCACTAATTCCTAGATTCTCTCGTAATTAAATAGATTCATTAATTTATTTAATTAATTAACTGTCTCTTCTAAATTAAATAATTATTATTAATTATTTAATTGTCTTATGTGACACTTCTTTATTTTTAAATAAAACAAATTTATTTAAAAATGTTTCACATTTGTTAACCGATTCTTCTTTTAGTAATTGATCTCAAAAATCAATTGCTTCTTATTTCACAAATCCATATTTTTGAATTAATTTAATTCAAAATGGAATTATTCTTCTACAAATCAAGTAATTGCTAAAATTATTGATTATCTGAAATCTCATCTCTTTATCTCTTGATTTTTACTAATTTCATCTCAAGGTCATGTTTATTCTCCACCATTGATTTAATTTCTCAAAATAAATATTGTCCACACATTTGGGGATTGTTTCCCTAACCCTAATTGAGAGTTGTCACTTTGAATCTTAACCATTGATTCTAGGGCATTTCTCAATCTCTCATCTCCTCCGTCCGTTCAAGATTGCATTTTCTATAAAATGACAATCTTGATCTCATTTTCGGGATCAATCATTATTATATCTTAGCATTTTTGTAATCTCATTATTATCAATTGTCATATCATCTTAGGCTTATTTAATAACTTGCATATTAGGATTGAATTTCTAGTTTGCATAGAGAGTTTATTTATAAATCCTTCAAAGCTTTGTTTAGGGCTAGACATTATAGGATTTTCTCACATACACAAATATGAGGGCATCCATTATCACAGCAAAGGTAGAAGGTACAATAGAAATGAGTCATGGAGAAGAAAGGATTGGGTGAGAGCTTTCTTATTCATTCTTTCATTTTTTTTTCCTATGCATTCTATTGATTTCTTGGATTTAGATTAATATTGCATGCTTTATTAGACTAACAATATGTTTTACAGAAATCCATCATTACAATAATCGATTCAAATCTAATAGGAATTGTAGTAAGGAACTTTCCAATTTGATATAAATAACATGTATACTTCATTTAAACATTGTTTTATATTATTTAAATAACTAATTTTTTCTCAATGGATACTTGGAGGATAAAGTTCTTGGTTTAAAGTTTCCTATATCACCAACTTCAAGCCTAGAGGGAAATGATCATTTATCAAATGATACATCTAACAAAAATACATGCCAATATGCCAGCTCGGAAGATAAGGGATTGATGAAAATAAGTAACAGAACAAGAACCGGTTTAAAAATGCATAATTTTCTTAAAGATAGGGGGAAGGTGGACTACATACCCTATGAGAATGAGTGTGATGTAGATGATGACTTGCCCCTGAGTTTGAGATCAATTTACAAAGAGACATTTGATCTTCAACTATATTGTGCTTGGCCTAGTGATCAAAAACTGCCTAGAGTGTACGAGGTGTTTCAATTTTGGGGATACAGCTACATGATACGACCCTCCAATATTCATGGAGCAAATCTAGGCCTCTTTATTGTCCAAGATGTACATGTGGGATCTAAACATAGAAAAAATTCAGAACAAACCACTAGGAGATTAATGCCATATTATGGTCCATCATATTACAGTGTTGAATGGAGAAGGCTAGCAAAATATAAGCCTAGAATGTCAACATATGGTCTAAATTTGAATATGTATACACATCGTCTCCAATTGGAAAGTGGAAAATAAATTAATAGAGGTCATCTTATGTATATAGATGGACGTGCATACACACACAAAAATACTGCAAGATTTATAAATAGTAGTAAGGGAAGGGACCTTAATGTAAGACCGAATTGTCAATTTGTTGAGGCTATAAATGATAAAGATGGAGATATGGAAAGAGAGGTTGATAGATTGATAATGGTTGAGGCTATTAAGGACCTTACCATTGGGGATGAGTTATTAATTGATTGCCCCTTTCTTAAAACACTCTCCTGCGTGAAAGAAAAGGGAAGAACAAGGTCTCCCTAAGGATGTTCTTAAGGGCAAAAAACTAAAGAATAATAAATGAGTGTAGAATGATGTTTTATAAACTATGTTGGGAAAATTGTGTTTTATTTAAATTATTTTCATAAAAAAGGTAGTCTATAAAATGATTTTCCATTATTCAATTGATGTATATATGTTCATACAATTTTTATTTTTATTTTTTAAGCCATATTTGATTATATTTCTTTGAAATTGATACATTTATGATTTATCCAATTGTTGCCAAACATTAAATAATGCTTGCATTTGTTGATAGGTAGAATATGTTGATGAAACACATACTAATACCTAAGGTCCATCTGGGTTATTAATATTTGGACGAGATGATCCAAACCATCCTTTAAACCATACTAGGGTGAAAAGAGCAAGATTGAAGAAAATGCTACCACCTGAGAAATTTGAAAAGCTGATGAGATTCACATAGACTAATGACATGCCACCTAGCCTTAATGGTGATGATCATGGTAGTGAAAATGTAGTGCATGAAGAAGGATTTAATGAAATGCTTACAAATTTCTTTGGGGATGGAAACAATGATGACAATAATGATCATATGGTTGCCAATAACAATGATAGCAGGGGTAATTACCACCAATGTAATGTTAATGATAACAACTTTAAGACTCCATCAAGCAAGCATCGAAGACACCCATGTTCAGATCAGGTGCAAGTATAACCTCAAAATTGGCATGCACATTAATATTATTAGAAATCAAGTCACTATTTGGTTGGTCAAACAAAGGATTCACTACCCTACCGTAGTGAGTTGAAATCTATTTCTTACTTTGCATTGTCAATTTGTGTACATAATTTATAAACATTCATCAACTTCGTTTATATTTCTTTAAGGGGATTTTAAAACCATATATTGTATATAAATAGACTTAGTATAGATTGACATATCAAAAATGTTCATCATAAGTCAAACATTAAATTGATTTAATCTCTGGCAATCTTACATGGCACTGAAAACTAAAATATTCCTTGAAGAGAATGTGTTTCCATCAACTTGTAGAGAGGTGCATTTATTGTTGGTCGAGTTGGGGATTGAATATAAGTAAATTCATTCATGTAAAAATGATTGCATTTTATATAGAGATGAATATCAGATCAAGGTAGAATGCCCTGTATGCAAAGAGAAGAGATATCGTATAGATGTACAAGGTCCTATAGTTCCAAATAAGGTTTTACGTCACATGCCAATTATACCTAGAATTCAACGAATATTTCATTGCAAGTCACTTACACAATCGATGGAGTGGAATGCAAAGAACATGAGTAAAGATTGATTCATGTGAATTTCGGCCGAATCCAAAGCAATGAAACACACAGAGAAAAAATGGCCAAGAAAATTCAAAGATGAACCTCGTAGTATTAGGTTTGGTCTTGCAATTGATGGAGTGTGTTCATTTTCTTTCTTGAGCTCAAATTATAGTGTTTTTATAGTCAGACTGATAGTATACAATATTCCCCCATGGATGAGTGTTAGAAAGGAGCACCTTATGCTGACTCTCATTGTTCCAGGAAAACATCAAGTTAAAAACATGGATGGTTATCGTGCGCCTTTTATTGATGATATGCAGCTACTATGGAAAGGAATAAGAATGTATGACATATCACGTCCTCCATCAAATAGGTCCTTCATGTTGTATGGTGTGCTATGTTGGACTATTCATGATTTCCTAGGACCTGGTGTTTGTTCTGGTAAGATAAAATATTTGCGTATTTACACTCATAATTTATTTTCATCCCAACTTTCATTCTTAGTTTTATACTATTGTTTTGATGTTATTAGCATTACTTGTTGAATTGCAGGGCTTCAAAAAAAGGGGATATTTTCATGTCCAAGATGTGTAGAACAATTTCAAGGGTGGTATTCTAAAGATCTACATTAATTTATTTATGCAAACAACAGGGTTTTTCTACCACTAGATCATAGGTTTAGAAATCGCTTGAAGAATCAATTTGATGGAAAATTTGAAAATAGAGGCCCTCCCATGATTATGGGTCCAGGTGATTGGCTTAATAAGTATGAAGATGTTGAATTGAAAGCTTGGGAGTATTTTTTTGATCGGGGTGATTCAATTCAAGAACCAAAACAAGTTCTAGTTCATATGCCAGAAGGAATGAAAAGGAAATCCATATTTTATGAGCTCCCTTATTGGAAGGATCTATTAATATCTCACCTATTAGATCTTATGCACATCTTAAAAAATGTCCCAAATTCTATATTTTGACATATATCGGGAAAAGAGAAGGACACCTTGTCTTCGAGGAGAGATATTGCTCTTTTGCGTACCAAATTTGATAGAAAACATTTGTGGCCAAGCAGGGAAAATGAAACATATGGAGAAGCTCCATGTATTTTGAAAAAAAAAGAGCTAGACCAACTAAAAAATATCATTTGTTCAATAAGGACACCTACTGGTTATGGGTCATCATTGGCTAAAGATTTTACAATTGATGGAAATATCAGAGGATTTAAAACACATTATTTTCATAATTTTATGAAGGTATTATATATCATCATTTAACATTTACTATTAACATTGATTAAGTAGTAAATATATTTTGATATTTTGTTTTTAGAGAAAAAATTACTAATGACCTTTTCATAAATGTGTTTGATAGCATATCATGCCATTGGCAATTAGGGGGGATTCCTCTCTTACAGTTGACTTAAGGAATGCCATAAGTCGATTGTCAGCATTTACAAGGTATGTGGTTATATGAAATGTTCACGTGTGAGAGACATGGAGATATTGTATTGCATTTTAATTTTTTACTAAAAGTTCATACTAATTTACTATTCTTATACTAGGTGGGTGACCTCTATGGAGATCCATGAATGTGAAGTGCCAAAGTGGAAGAAGGAAATTGCAGAAATTCATATGTATTTGAGAAGGAGCTCCCTACAAGTTTCATGGACCTACAATCATATTTACTTATACACCTAGTTGATGACATTGAATTGGTGGGTGTTGTATCAACAAGGTGGATTTTTTTCTTTGAGAGGTATATGAAAAATCTTAAAAGATATGTCTGACAAAAGGCACATCCAGAGGATTGAATGGTTGAAGGGTATGTAATGAATGAAGCATTTTTCTTCCTGTGTGAATTCCTAGGTAAGGATTTTGAAGATGGTCCATGCATCTGGGATCAAGAATGAGCATTAAATATTATTGATGGAGAAAAACAACAATCTAATGGTGTTGAAGTAAAAATTAGTAAGTAGATTCATGACCAGTGTGGTTGTTTTTATTGCAATCATTAATTTACTCTGTAATTTATTTGCCAAATTAACAACATGACATTTGGAGTTTGAAATAAACATGTTGACATGTAAGAGGTGTAGATGAAAGTTCTATACTCAACAATTTCATTTTTTACCACATGGACTTTATGAAAAAATTGATTGAATTGTATGATAAAAAGTGAGAAGTGTTAAAAGCAAGGAGGAAGTTTAAGAGATCGAACCGAAAGAATACTCCACTTCCCACTAATCTACTTGGAGAATGGGGCAAAGATTGCACACTAGAATGAGTTACTAAACAAATTCAAAATCAAATAGAAGATGCAAGTATAGATTCAGACATAATAGAAGGTGAAATCAACATGTCTAGAGGATGTGAAAGAAAGGTACAGTTGGAATTTTACAAAATGTTGTTTCCTTACAGTTTTGACAATATTAACTATTTTAATATTCGTCATTATATTTGTTTTCACTAAAATAAATGGTCTTTCATAGGTGAGGAAATATCCAGCAATGTGGGCATATGGTCGACATTATCGTGTAGAAAGTGTAGATGTAAACAAACGATCCTTCGATTGTGACATCATGGTTGACTTCAAGCAATACAGTCGATCAAGCTCAAAAGATAAGAATATAATTGAAGGGAATCTACAATATGTTGGGAAAATATAAGAAATTATTGAGTTGGATTACTTCTCTTTTAAAATTTGTATTTTTAAGTGTAGATGGTATGAATCATTTGAGAGGACATGAAGACATGATACCCATAGTGGATTATTTTCTATAGATTCCTCATGCTTCCTACCGGAGGATAAGGAGCCTTATGTTCTACAAATTCATTGTGAGCAGGTATTTCTTTAACTCAAACAAGAAGCGGTAGTGATCATTAATCTATTATTTCATAGTTTATTGTGAATATATACATGTGTTTATTAATTAGTAAAATTGTTATAACATACGTCTAATATATGTATTTCGTTCATGTGCTCGTATTTTTCTATGAAGATATTTTGGACTTGAAATGGATATTTTTCATACATTATGATCCAAGATTAAGGCATGTATTTGATGATGCATTAGTGGATACTGAGCAAGACAATGATGGCCAAAAAATGAGAGAGGGATTAGAGAACATTGAATAAATTGACATCCATGATGATGTTGAAGATGGTTATGTTCAGGCACAAGAAGACAACAATCCAGAGTTAGATGATGTTATGGAAGACAACAATATGGATTGTATATAAAATGATGATCCAAATGCAACTGGTAACAATATAGATGGTCTACAGTCAAATTTCAATGATTATGAAGATGATGCAGATCAAGATGGGGATGATGATAATATTAATTACTTGAAAGAACATATGAACATTAACAATGATAGACTGGATGACATTGTAGCAGAAAATAATGTTAATGATCAAGACTTCTAAATTTTTAGAATTATTTGTAATCCATGTTTAAAAAAAGATGATTCTTATCGCCTAAACTTCAAAATGCTTTAGTAATATTATTTGTGTTGATACAAATTACCTATTGCAATATCCTTAAATTGTTCAATCTTTGGAATGAATTGTTGGCAAAAAGATTAGGATTACTTGGATGCTTCTTCCATTCATTTTGTATCAACATATGTTCATGAAGACACAAAAGTTAATAAAATATTAATGCACGTAACTCGCAATTATTTAAATAAGAAACTTGGTTAACTTTATTATTTTTAAATAGTTTCCAATTTTATGTTGAACATGTCACAAGGGAGAATAAGCTCAATTTTTCAAAAATATTAGCAACTCTACCAACATCCATAATAAATGCTTTATTGTATCAACATATGCATTCACGTAAGCATAGTATTGAGGCTCAATAACTAATATTCATTCAAATATAAGAGGAAATAAGTATGAAAAACATAAGAAAAATATAGAATGATAACAAAGTCGTGGAGAATCTATGATAATAAGATGTTCTCCATTATATTGCTTCAATTGATATTACAGTGCTCTTCTTTAATAATCTCAGTTTTATCCCCTCAAGTTTTGTGGAAGTATGAAATGAATTTTAATTCTTAAGTTGATGGAAACCAATCAAAAAAATTTCTCTAAAATGATTTTTAATCCTTAATAGGAGCCAATTAAAGTAAATTATTTGAAAGGAATTTAATACACACCTAACTAGAAACCAATCAAAGCATCCACACAGTAACAACAAATGTGCCTTGATAAATATTGCAAGCTTAAATAACTTGAAAAGATCACTTTGGAGACAACAAAGCAATAAATAAGCATAAAATTTTGACATGAAAATTGAATACTGAAAATGGATTATGAATTATAATCAGTCATCTCCATTATATTTCCTTTTAAATAATATGCATTATAACAAATAGTTATGATGTTTGATGACAAATAATTAATTAACATAAATGAAAACATAACACTTCAACATGTGAATGCATTGATCTGTTAATCTTCCAGCAGGTGCCCATGACCACTTAAGATCTGTTCAAGGCTCCTAATCCATGATAATGCACCACATGCAGAGTGTATCTTCCTTATGATACTGACTGGTGTTTAATCTCCAATGGTTTCCCCTATGTATTTGTTGCATCTCTAGTTTGGTTGATGAACAAGTTGATGGCAGAGAGATGATGAGTGTATTCCTCCTCAACATAAGTTTCCACGTTGGAAATTGCACCCTTCATATCATTTTCCACATACATCATTTTTTTAAGTTGTTTATGTGTATTTTGTAACACCATATCTTCGTCATTTATTTCTTCCAATACAATAGGTAGATACATGGCGAGCTCATCCTTCCAATCATCTTGCTCCCTAGGATTGCCAAGGCTATCATGGAGTGCAGGATGCAAATAAAAATAGTCAATGTCCTCTTTGAGCCTATTGTAGTACTTGTTGTGTGATTCCACCAGCTTATTGGATATATCCAATGTTTGAGCTTTCATGGCTTTCTCATTTAGGAGCTCATCCCTTTGGTCAATCATTCATCCTTGCAATCTTTCATTCTCCACAAGTGTTGTGTGTTTTTGTTTAAACAATTTCCAATATTCATCAGCACGATCCATCATCCTATTGAATCTTTCTTTGATTATCTCAGACACAACATTATATTTAGTGGTTTTTATTCTTGTTTCCATCTCCTTGAATTTTTCTTGAGACTTCTAATTCCAACATTTCTAGTAAGCTACATATTCTAATGCATCCAATATTCTTTTGTCACTCTCTATCCATGGGGAATATAATTCGGATCTGGAAGAGGAAGATGTTTTATCTTTGTGACTAGCCACCTATTAGGGTTAGAAGGTAGATATCTAACAAGTTAAATGCAAATTTGAAAAATAAATTAGAAAAATAAAACACATAGAAAATTATAGCATAAACAAGACAACACAAAGAATTTAACGTGGTTCGCCCAATCTACATCCACAAAACCACAGCCATCCAATGATTTTATTATCCAGTGCAAAACATATAACAATATTGTGAATAATTCCATACTACAACTCTCCATCCAAATCGCTTATAACAAGCTTTTAGAAGCTTCCAAAAATTAGGGTTTACAAAGTCGGATTTTTTTCTTTTTTGGTGATGAAGCGAAAAAAGGTGATTTTTTTTTTCTCAGGGGCTACTACCCCTGAAGCCTCGCTCAGGGCCCTACTCAACCTCGAACCCCTGAGAGGATACATGGAGAGTGTATAGTACTAAAGAGTGTACATTATAGCATGATTAGTTGCCACATACAACCAATCTACCACTTAGAGACTGATCAGGCTCCACACCAACACAATCTCCCACTTGGAGATTGATCCTGGATGACATTGTTGCACTTATAATTCTCATTGGAAATAAGCACCTTGGACCTTACTACTCTGTTATAATTTTAACCATGAAGACCAAATGAAGCTGAAGAGGAGATCAAATTCTCCCTTGTCACTACCTTTGTAAACATATTTGGTGGATTGGCATTTGTATGTATCTTTTCCAACCTTACCTGTCCATCCTCCAACACTAACCGAATGAAATGATATCTCAGTTGTATGTGTTTTTTCTTGGAGTGCAAGGCAGAATTATTTGCAAGATGTATAGCACTATGGATGTCTATAAACAAGTGATTTTCAGCCTGTTGTTTTCCCAACTCTTCCATGAAAAATTTCAGCCATATCATCTCCTTTGCTGCCTTTGTTGCAACAACATACTCTGCCTCCGTGGTGGATAAAACAACCACATTTTGAAACCAATAAATCCAACTCACTGTTGTCCCATCAATTGTAAATACATAACCTATGGTACTCCACCTAGTATCTATATCCCCTACCAAATCTGAGTCAACATAGCCTCTTAAATCTTTATTAGAGCCCCCAAAAAATAAACATTTATTGGATGTACCTCTCAAGTACCTTAGAATGCATTTTATCACATTCGAATGCTCAACTCCAGGATGACTCATATACCTGCAAACAACTCCTATGACATGTGCAATATTCGGTCTCGTGCATACCATGGCGTACATTAAACTACCTACAATTGAAGCATATGGTACCTTGGACATTTTTTCTTCCTCCTCTTGTGTCTTTGGACACATATCCTTAGTCAATTTGATATGACTGGGTGAAGGTGTGCTGACAGCTTTTGCATTCTCCATATGAAATCGTTGCAACACCTTTTCAACATAATCAACCTGAGATAGAATTTTTTTTCTATTTTTCTTATCTCTTGTAATCTTCATACCAAGGATTTGTTTTGCTTCCCCCAAATCCTTCATATCAAATTAGTTTGCTAACTATTGTTTTAACTCCTTTATGTGATCCATGTTAGACCCAGTACAAGCATATCATCAACATATAAACATAAAATAATGTAGCTATCTTCAGCTAACCTCTTAAAGTAAACACAATGGTCTGAATTACACCTATTGTAGCCTTGCTCAACCATAAAAATATCAAATTTAATATACCATTGCCGAGGTGCTTGCTTCAAGCCATATAAACTTTTCTTTAATTTGCACACTAGTTTCTACTTAACTTTGACCTCAAATCCTTGTGGTTGTTCCATATATATTTCCTCTTCCAAATCACCATGGAGAAAGGTTGTTTTAACATCAAGATATTTTAAATGCAAATCTTCAGCAACCACAATACTTAAAATAGTACGAATAGAAGTCATTTTAACAACTGGAGAAAATATTTCATCAAAATCAATACCCTTTTTTTGTGCAAATCCCTTTACAACTAATCTATCTTTAAATCTTTTCTTACCTCCATCCTCCTTTTTCAGCCTATAAACCCATTTTTTGGGTCAAGTCTTTTTACCTGCAGGCAACTTGCATAATTCCCAAGTCTGATTTTTCAGCAAGGAGTCCATTTCTTCTTCCATTCCATGCTCCCACTGAACCTTGGTATCCACCTGTATAGATTCATCATAACATTACGGTTCACCAACATCAGTTAATAAAATAGAATACAAAGAGGGAGAAAATATTTCCGTAGGTCTACTTATCCTTGAAGATCATCTAACATTCACTGGAGTTTGTGATATTTGTTGTTGTTGTTGTTGCGGAGCATGAGGAATCACTGGAACATAGTTGTTTGGAGTATCATCCAACACAACATAATCATTTTCTTTCTTCTCATGCTACTATAATTGATCTTTGTACAACACTTTCTCATTGAATATTGCATCCCTGCTTGTCACAATTTTCTTATTTTCAAAATCCCAAAGCCTATAACCAAATTCATCAATGCCATATCCAACAAATATGCATTTCTTTGATTTTGCATCAAGCTTGGTTTTGTTTTCAAAATCTACATGTGCAAATGCTTCACAACCAAAGGATTTGAGAAAATAATAACTCACCTTCTTACCTGTCGATGCTTCCTCCGAAATACCAAAACCCAAAGGATTAGAGGGACTTCTATTAATTAAATAAACAACAGTTTTTACAACCTCTACCCACATGTTTAAAGGCAGCCCAACATGCAATCTCATAGTCTGTGCACGCTCCATTATTTTTCTATTCATGTGCTTAACCACTCCATTTTCCTTGGAGTCTTTGGAACCATTTTCTTCCTACGAATATCATTAGAGGAACAATAATCTTCAAACTCTTTGCTGCAATACTCACCACCATTATCAGATCTAAAACATTTTAACTTTTTACCCATCTCATTCTCAACCAAGCTTCTCCATTTTTTAAAAGTTTCAAATGCATCATATTTATGCCTAAGGAAATAAATCCATACCTTCCTAGTTGCATCATCAATGAATGTAACATAATAATGAGAGCCACTAAGAGAAGATACCTGATCTGGTCCCAATACATCCATATGCACAAGCTCCAATTTCTCATCTTTCTTTTGTTTCCTATCTTTGAGAAAACTAACTCTCTTTTATTTTCCATACACACAACTTTCACAAAAATCCATATTAACACATTTTAGAAATGGTAAAACATTATTTGAATGAATTAATTTCATACCTTTTCCACTCATATTCCCAAGTCTATTATTCCATAGTGTTGATTCAGAATCCACAACAACTATCTAATTTTTTGCCTGCTGAACTGCAACAACTATTCCTGAACATTGATTTTTATCTACAATAGCTAAAGTAGAAGTAACAGTATGACCTGTACAAATATATAAGGTGCCTACTTTCACACCTTTTTCTACCACTAAGGCCCCTTTTGTAACCTTCCAATTTTTATCACTAAATGTAATAACACAACCTTCACCATCTAGTTGCCCTGCTGAAATTAAATTTCTTCTTAACTTTGGAACATGCCTTACCTCATGTAGTATCCAACTATTCCCCTTCTCCAACTTAATATTGATTCTTCCCTTTCCAACAATTTGACAGGGTTCATTATCTCCCAAATAAACCAACCCAAAATCCCCTTGGACATAATCAATAAAATAATTTCTATGGGGTGTAGCATGAAATGAAGCCCCTGAATCTAACACCCAAGAGTCATCAACATTGTCAAGGGAAAGAATCAAAGCATCCTCATCAGATTTATTACTTACCTCATTTTCCTATTTATTTCCTTCCTTTTTGTCTCCTTTATTTTTTTGAGACCAACAATCTTTCTTTAAATGACCCGAATTACCATTATACCAATAATCTGTCTTGTCTCTAAATTGGGACCTTCTATCCTTTGATTTTCCTTGTAACTTCCCATGACTTCCATAATTTTTTCCTCTCTCCTTTATTCTTCCCCTTCTTTCTACATTCAAAACACTACCTGATGTGGATGTTCCACCTAAGCTTTTCCTATGAATTTCCTCGCTCAAAATAACACCAACAACATCATCAAATTTCAATTTATTCGAACGAGAAACAGAATTGCTAACAACCATTACCAAGCTATTCCAACTTTCAGGCAAAGAACACATAACCAAAAGAGCCCTAACTTCATCAAATTTTACATTTATAGAAGTTAATTTATTGGTAACCATATTAAACTCATTTAAATGATCAACAAATGATCCACCTTCTACCATTTTCATATTAAATAAATGCTTCATAAGAAATACCTTATTCAAAGCGAAAGGATTTTCATAAAACTTTGTTAGGGTTTCCATCAAATCTCAAGTTATCTTTTCTTTTGTAATATTGAATGGCACCAATTGTGCCAGGCATAAACGAATACTGACAAGTGCCTTTCTGTCCAAAGTATTACAATCCTCATCAAACATCACTGAGGGTTTCTTGGTTTTCCCTTCTAGTAGCCGCCATAAATCCTTTTGATAGAGGTAGTCCTTCATCTACATCATCCATAACTAATAGTTCTGCCTATTGAACTTCTCAACCTTCAACTTACCCTCGTCTGCCATTTCTCCCACTCATTCGTGAGACTCCCACTCAACCGTGAGACCTTCCTGCAAATGATTACCAAACACAATCTTCCTTTGATACCACTTGTTAGGGTTAGAAGGAAGATATATAACAAGTTAAATTAAAATTTAAACAATAAAATAGAGAAATAAAACACATAGAAAATTATAGCAGAAACAAGACAACACAGAGAATTTAATGTGGTTCACCCAATCTGAGCTACATCCACAAACCATAGCCATCCAATGATTTTATTATCTAGTGCAAAAAATATTACAATTTTGTGAATAATTCCATACTACAACTCCCCATCCGAACCTCTTATAACAAGCTTTTAGAAGCTTCCAGAAATTAGGGTTTACAAAGTCAGTTTTTTTTCTTTTTTGGTGACGAAGCAAAAAATGGTGAATTTTTTTTCTTGGGGGTTGTTGTGTCAAAACCCTCACCTGGGGCCTTGCCCAACCCCAGACCCCAGTGAGGATACATGAAGAGTGTACAATACTAAAGAGTGTACAGTATAGCATGATCAGTTGCCACATACCAACACCACCTCCTTCCTTAATTTCTCATTTTCTTTTATTAGTTTTTCAATTTATTCCTTAGTGAATTTTGCAACATTTATGTTTAGCTCATCTATGTCAATGGGGTTAGTGTCCCCTACCCTATGGACCAAAAGATTTCCAAACACTTGTTTTGGATTACTGATGACAACAATGGTAAGAGTAGTACCCAAACCTCTTGAAGTAATTCTTTTCCCCTTTCAGAGGTGATAGATTCTACCTCTTTTCTATTTATTTTCTCAACTCTTCCAACGCAGTTGCCTCCTACTCAGGAGTGATATCCTTCATCCTCTATCTTAGAATTGTGCATTTATTCTCATAAACAAATTATTTAAATTTAGAAGTCTTGACAAAATTACTGTTAAAAACAAATTCTTGCCCGACCTTGCCTCTCACATCATCAAAGCATTCATTTGATGCTTAAAATTTGATAATGTTTCATTCTGGAGGTGGTTCATATTGTGTAACTATAGGGGCTCTTATCTATTTGACCTCATCATCATCCTCATCACTCTCTTCTTCATCTTCTCCACTCATGGTTGTATCTACAGAGAAGTTCATTTCTGGAGTGGGTTGTGAGGGTATGTAATCAAGAGGCTCTATTTTCTCAGCTTGCATTCTTGAATAAGTTGTTTGAGGTGCTTCAAAGAAATCTAGGGGTACATCTTTTATTATCTCATCCACATGAGTGATGAGCTACTCAATTATTTTTAGAGGATCATGTACTTCATTAAATGCCCCTAAATAGGATGGGACATTTTCTTTCTTCCAGGTCTCAGCAACCACAACTTTGTTATATGCAATCATGCTATTTTTTGTTGAGGCTTCATCATAATTTCTTATTATATCATCAATAGAGAATTGGTGTTCATACCATGACATTCCTTGTGACAATTTTTCCTTGTGAATAAAACCCTCTGTATCAAAATTCTTTCTTTCATTACCCAATGGTAAATTTTATTTTTCCAATTTCACATCAATTTCTTCATACCCTTCACTAGTGACAACTGTAAAATCTCCATAGAACAAAGTTCTAGGCATGATAGACTACTTATTGTATCTCTTAAGATGTTTTCAATCAGATTTAGCAAATTGTCTCACAATTTCCAAATAGGCTATTTTGTCTAGAACTGTTTTTGGCAATAGATGTGGGGCTCCTTCAAACCCATAGACTCTAAGCACAATGCAATCAAGAAATGCATACCAATCCCCCAGTTATGATTTAACTTTTTCCTAGGGTCCTTTCCCTTTGGTCTCAAGAATTTATGTATTTCAAGGGATAGGTTATAATTAAATGGATGTCCCAACAATTTCAACAATGGCTTGAAAAACTATTCCTCAAAGTACAGATAATGTGATCTACCATATCTGATATCCCATATGGAAGTCCACATTTGTATAGGTTTATAATTCCCAATTTCATCTACATCTCTTATCCTTAATTCTTCTCCCCAGAACCTTCTAACTTGTCCTTCATGTAGAAGAAAATGCATAAACAAAGAGTAATGTTTGAAATCATGAATGCTATCACTATTGCTTTTGATTCTCCCCATCCCCTAGTTCAGATCATTAGTTAAATAACTGACATAGTCAAATGGTCTAGCATCTTTACTTTGTATATCTGTAGCCAAGACCATTGGGGAAATTGACATTAGGGGTGGGACCTCTACTCCTAACACTTTTTCATCTAAATAATATGTATATTGAAAATATTCTTCAAAACAATCCTCATGAAACAGAGAATTTTCATTACTAGAAAACCTTCTAAGTTGGCTACCTTCATCCCTAGGCCTATGTAGTGCTAGATTCCATCTTTACAGCTCGTGTCCATGTGATGGTACTTTGTTAGAAGGTGTTTGATTTTAAATGGTAAATTTAGAGAGCATTCCAATTGAAAAACATTAGATATGAGATCTTTGGAGATAATGAGAATGTCAGACCCATTGTGTGATTGAATAGCTCTTCTTTTAGGGTCGTATTTGTTGGCTAGAGCTTTAACTAGCTCTATATTAACAAACACATTGGGTACCAGTAATCTTCCTAGGTTCAATCTCCATGGGTTGTAGACTAGTTGAAACCTATACTATTTCCTATAATGGTATATGAATAGCTCATATCCCCATCGTGGTGTCCACACTTCTCCTAAACCTTTGTGCTTGTCCCATAACTTATCCATGGAAGGATTTTTTAGTGCACTCCTTTTAGGGGGAATTGGTCAATTAAGTCTTGGTTTAGAATTCTCTTCTCTTTTTTTTTGTTTCTTAATTTTCAGCATTTCTGAGCTTTCTTCCATTGTTCAATTTTCTTATAAGTCTTTATAGAAGCAAATTCTTAGTCAGTTTTTGTATACTTACTTGGATTTTCTTTCACTGGTTTTGAGCTATGTAGTAATGGAAAATTCCCAATCTCCTTTCTTATTCTCCCGCATCTAGTGAATCCTTTTCAATTCTTAATGAAAATATGTGATCAAATTGAGGTATATTTCACTCAGCTCTAGCTCATAAATTCTCCACTTGCTATCAATATTTTCATTGGGAAGATCATTTATTTTGAATATCTCAATCATATCAATGAGACATCACATCAGTTGAAATAAATCATCATCGTTGCATCGACGAGACCATGATTCCATTTTCACCGATAACCACATTCTTCATCAATGAACTCTTTCCTTTCAGGGTATCGACGGGATGCCAGATAATGTCTCCCTGATGTGTGCTAGTTCCTCCGATATCCTTCCTTAACATGTACTTGATGGTTCATGGTCTTATCGGGTCATCGGGGAGACCCTTGTTAGCCTTCCACTGATAAGAGTCACTTCCTTCGATGCCTTCATCCTTTTATCATTGCATTGGGGGAACCAGACTTTATGTTGGCCCGATAGCCTTTTGTTCCCTTGATATACTTTCACCACATGTTGAACTTCGTTACTATATAATGTATCGCTCCATCAGTGGTATGTTGTGTTCCCTTCCGCCGATATGTTCTAGTGCTACTGATATTATTTATTTAATATGTTCTAATCCCTAAGATATGAACATAGGACCAATCAATGATGAATTCAGCCAAAAAAATTATCTAAGAAATAATTTTAAATAAAATTTATAAAAAAATCATAAAAAAGAATATTAATCAAATTGTGTTATCTCATTTGTTATTCATTACTCCTTTTTTTATTTGTAATAAGAAATAGAGTTGCATGCATTATATTGAGTACTAAAAAAAGTTACATTCTTTTAGCCTAGCTAGTAATTAACTTGGGAAAATTTGAATGGAATTGAGTGCCCACGACCACCCTTACAAAAATCCAAAATGAACAAGCTCCACCATAGGCTATGGATCTAATAATAAGCCAAACAAGTCTATACTAATTCAAAAAACTAGACAAAACACCAAAAATACTAGACAAATTAAACACCCAACAACCACCCCACCCAATACCATCCTTCATTCTTCTTCATCGTAGAATTTGGTGGATTCCACCAAGTTTGAAAAAGCATGAAACCATTCCAATCCTTCCATTTCATTCAATCCCATTCGTCTGCACAGGAATTTGTAGCCAACCATTGCTCATCTCCTATGGCACTCCAAACCTTTAGCTCTCATGTCCATGATGAAGGGATGCCACTCCACCTCTACACCTTGTAGAAACATTTTGTCAATTTCATCTGGTAATGGAACTCCAACTCCTAGTTGTGCCACCACCATCACATCCACATCATCAAGCAGAATTTTTGCCTTGAAGACCATCCTGAGATGGATTAAGCACCTCAGTTTTGGTAGGTTTTGATCCAACAATGACGCTAGAAAATGAGAGGCAATGTCTGAATTTTCCCTTATCTGGTTATTGGAGAAGCATAACTTCTTCCCAATCACCATCCGCATGGCTTCTAGACACAAGATGTCTTTTTTCAAACATATCTTCTTGAGCCTTTGATCCTTTATGAAGCCTAAGAAAGTGGATTGGTTTTTTGAGCAACATAACTTAGTTGGAGTGTCCAATTTTTAGGCTATCTATTTGATTCTTGATGCTTCATCGCCTGATATATGCGCTCAGCTTTACAGTGATCGAAAAGCCATCTAATTCCATTAATTATTTCTACCTCTTAATTTC
Source organism: Sequoiadendron giganteum (assembly GCA_007115665.2). Classification (NCBI taxonomy): domain Eukaryota; kingdom Viridiplantae; phylum Streptophyta; class Pinopsida; order Cupressales; family Cupressaceae; genus Sequoiadendron; species Sequoiadendron giganteum. The sequence goes on along the minus strand of CM021103.1, from coordinate 139,207,792 downwards.
ATACAACTGTCTTGAGGTGGCATTTAATTTCCTTTTGGGGAACTGTACTTCTGCCACCCTTCTCAATCTGATGCCACCAACTCTTGTTAATAAACTTTGAGGTATTTTTTTCTCGGCTTTGGTTCATTAATTTCCCACTTTCTCTCAATATTTTCATCAAGGAGAAAATATAATTTGAATATCTCCTCGATATCTTGGGCTCTCAAATCACTCAAAAGCAATCATTATCATTGTATCGGTGGAACCATGATTTTACTCTAATCGATATCCATATTTCCCATTGAAGCGAACGTATGCCATTGTTTTTTCCTTTGGGGCATCGGTGAGATATTAGATGATGTCTCTCTGATACCCCTTAGTCTCTTTGATATCATACCTTAGGCATGTAATTAATCACTTATGATATTCTTTGTGTTATCAGCTCATTGGGGAAACTTTGTTTATATTTCGTAGATAGCAATTGTTTCTCCCAATACCCTTTTCTTCTGTCAGTTCATCGCTGTATCGGGGAAACCGTGCTTTTTTTCAACTTGATAGGTTTGTGTCTCACCGATACCACTGTGTACTTTATTAATAACTATCTTCATCATGTTGTTGTATCGGTTCATTGGTGAGACAACATGTCATCTTTCCTCAATATACTTTGGTGTCTCTGATATGCTTTGCTTAGGCTATCGAGGAGACAACAAGATATGTTCTAGTGATATTTGTTTCTTACTCTGATGAATCTCATTCTGGAACTACACTCGGTGCTAAACTCTGTGATAGACTAGGTGCTAAAGTACGCTCCAAAATTGGCACATAATTAGGCATTAAATTAGGTGCTATTATCGGTGCTACACTTGGAGCTAAACTCAGTGAAAACTTGGCGCTAAGCTTGACATCACACTCGATGCTAAATTTGGTGTTGAACATGACATAAAGCCCAACGTTAAATATGGCATAAAATTTGGTGCTATGTTTTTCTGAATTTAGCGCCTGCTTGTTCTGGCTAGCGCAATATACACCAAAAATAGCGTCGACTCGATAAATAGCGCTGACTTTTAAAAAAAATTGGAGAAAAATACATTGAAATAGTGGGTTGAAGAATAAAAGGGAGCTAATCACAGGGATTTATTGTGGTTTAATTTGTGCATGATTGTCTCAAGTGTTTTTTCCTAATTGAGTAAATTTCCTCCTTGGTTGGTCATATTGTCTTTGTTGTCCTCCCTGATTTGTTCGTTGGTTATCCGATTGATTATTTTGGGGATAGGTGATTTGACTGTTTTGTACATTGTTGGGAGTGTATCCCATTTGTGCAACTTGGGGTTTTTTTTGTGTTCCATTGGAATTTTTCACATTGCATACAGCTCTAGCACCAACTACTCCATTGTTGGTAACATTTTTGTTCTTGTCCCAAATCTTAGGTTTGTCATTCAAACTAGAAGGTTTGTTTAGTTTGATGGATCCCCTTACTATGAGATCTCTTTCAATGTGTATTCCCTTTTCAATAGTCTCTTCAAATTTATTGGGGCACAACATGGTGATTTGGTAATTGATTTTTTCTTGGACATTGGACACAAAGATATCCACTAGTTCTTTGTTGGGAATAGGCCACTTGCACCTACTAGCTTTATGTCTCCATATTTGTAGGTATGATGTAAAGGATTATCCTTGGCTTTTTTTAATCTTGTAGAGGCCAGAGATGGTGACATCATATTCTATGTTGATCGAGAAGTGGTTCACAAACTTGTTGGTCAATTCATCAAAACTCTCAATACCTGGTGGTAGATGGGAGGACCATTCCATAGTGTGACCAGTAAGACTGCATGGAAAAAGTATCATTAGGTAAGAATCATTGCTTTGTACTTCCATGCAAGCTACCGAGAAATATCACACATGTTCTACCAGATCACCCTTTCCCTTGTATGTATCAAATTTTGGTATTTCAAAAAAATTCGGGAAGGGGAGAATACTAATAAGTGATCAAAAGGGAATGGACATATATCCTGTAGAGTGTAGGTCTTCTTTGGTTTTCCAATCTAGATGTTTGATATCCTTTGATTCATTGCTTTTAGTTGCATGCCTACCTTTGTGTTTGATACATTTGTTTGTGGACCTTGTGTGTAGTAGCCTTGTTGTCCCAAGATGTTCGTTTGGTCATAGGTTGGGTATGGTGGAGGTATAGGACCTCGGTAACCATGTTGGGTGGAAGGAGGGTTAATCCCTTGTTGTATGAAAGGAGGATTAATTCCTCATTGAATGTAAGGATGGTTAAGTTCTTGTTGATTGGAAGGAGTAATATGTCCTTGTTGAATGTAAGGAGGGTAAAGTCCTTGTTGATTGGAAGGAGTATTATGTCCTTGTTGATTTTGCTGAAGAGGGGTACCTTGATAGTGCGCTGGTGGTACACTTTGTTGTGTTTGATTCTATTGAAGGGTACCTTGGTAGTGCATTGTTGGTACACCTTGTTAGGATGAACTATATTGAAGGTTACCCTGATAGTGTGTTGGTGGTACACATTTTTGTTGGGATAATTTTTTTTGAAGATTACCCTAATAGTGCGTTGGTGGTACACCTTATTATTGGGATGAACTGTATTAAAGGTTACCCTAATAGTGTGTTGGTGGTACACCTTGTTGTTGTGACCAATGATTGGAAAGGGTACCATGTGGCACACCTTGTTGATTGAAAAGGGTTCTATGTGGCACACCTTGTTGATGTTGATTAGGAATGGTACAATTTGGCACACCTTGTTGATGTTATTTATTTATTTGAAGGTTTCCTAAGTAGTTCATTTTTGGCACATCCTGTTGTGGATTTTTTTGTGGAAATTTCCCTTGATGATTTAGTATGTTTTGGGAAGGGTCAATGTATGAAGTGTTTTGGGGCATGTATTGTCCTTGTGGTGGGTTGTTACCTTGTGGCATGTATTGAGATGGACCTCCTTGATATTGTTGGGCCACTATTGCTTGCTTGGTTTGGGATGGTTTCCTAAACAAAGGGTTGTCCATTGGTTGTTGTTTAGGTTGGTCATTAATTTGTGAGAAGATTGGTGGTGTTGGAAAAACAAGGATAGACAAATGAGAGGGGCAAGTGAATCAATTGTTACATAAATTAATCTTATTCAACCTTAAACAACTTATAATCTCATATCTGATAATTAACAGTGAAAGCATGAATCAACAACACATCATAAACACATGAACACCAAGATTTTTATATGTGGAAACCCTGTTAGGGGAAAAACCATGGTTGATGTTAGTCAACAAGATTATACCCTGTTAGAAGTATAATGAAAGAAATGAATAGGGAATGCACATGCATTCAGGAACACTTCCTAGAGCTCACTGCTCAAAGGGAAGGCTCACTACCTTACATAATACAATCAGATTAAATCCATTTGATGAGGTTGAACTGAGAAATTAGCTTCTACAAAAGCTTGATTATAGTTTTGATTAGGGATAGAATCACTTCTTCACACTCTGATTTTCACTTGAATAATCTTATCTTTATTCACACATATCTTGCATATATATCACATACATTCACTGAGCATCATTTAAAATGAGTAAACAATCGCTCTTATATATCTGCTACATGGATTTACATCAACAACTCTCTCGGCCACAAATAAAGAATGAATTACAACTGTCGACCTCAATACATGAACAAATATTAATACGCACCAACCTAATTCAGTCACAACATAGTGAGGACCTAAATCAACATCCTCGAACACACCAAATAATACAAGATTAATGCATAAGGATCCGCAACATGCTACCACCATCATGTCGGCCAAGAATATGAAAACCTTAAGAACACAAGGAATAATCTTCAATCACAAACACACTGATCAACATGGACAAACCACACTGATAGAGAGTGTTCTAGAAACATCATTGAACACCTTAGGAATATACACAACAACTCACTTTACCAGAATTGCAATCTCATCTTCCAGAAACACCTGCTAAAGTAACTGAATAACTGTAGGAACACATAACTTCATAACTTCCTCAATTCTTGATGCGCACCTCTAAAACTTTCAGAAAACATACTAGATAGGCTCAGAAACAAACCCTTTAATGCACACCTTTTTATCATCAACGTACAAAAATTTTCATCACTTTGACCTTCTCAGCTTCACTGGCTGCCTGCAATATATTTATTACAATTTTCTCAATATCCTCAACACATACAACTTTTAGAATCACCAATGCTAATATTGTTGACATCAATGATAACCACATATCAACAACACAACCTCAACATCCAACAATCTCCCCCTTTGGCATTGATGGCAACATATGATGTGAAAAATAATACCATCAACACTACTAGCTGTCCACATAGTATACTTCTTCTCCTTTATTCAATAGTTCTCCTCTCATAACTCTTCTCTCCCTTTCTTGACTCTTCTCCCTCTTTCTTTAAGATTTTTTCACATTATTCTTCCCCCCTTTTGAAATCAATGGAAAAGGTACACATGCTCTGATCCACATATCATTTGAATCATCTGACTACTCCCCCTGAGTAGTAGCCACCACAACTTTAATCCAAAACAAGATCTGATTGTAAGTCCTCAGATTGATGCAAAGACTTGCATCTTAGTTCAGATTAGGAGGGGAAATTACCCCTAACACTAGTAGAATTTGTCAAATAAATGACTACGTGACTAACACTAGTAGAATTTGACAATAAATGACTAATTTGGTCATTTATAAGTGACTAATTTGGTCATCGCATAAAATCACAACTAAATAACTAATATTAGACAAATAAAAATGACTAAATATCATGATTAATATTGTACAATGATTAATACCTATTTCTAAAATATAATTATAATTGTTTAATTTGGGTAAAACAAGTTTATATACAAATAAATAATAATTAAAAAATAAATATGAAAGTAAATTATATAAATAGTAAATTTGAATAAATATATATGAATTGTTTTCATGTATATTTGTAATGATAAAAACTTTTGATTTCTTAAAATCTTATTATAAATTTTAATATTAGCATTTTAATGTCTATATATACAAATTGGATCTTCTAGTTCATTTATATTCTACCTAATTTAATACTTATTGGAAAATGAGTTATCCATAATTTGTAAATTTAAATTTATTTTTTAAAATATAAATTTGTAATATTTAATAGTCTATTTCATACAAATATGTTGTATAATTTGAATAAGTATGTTTAATTATGAATGCCAATTTTTTTAAAATAATTTTTTACCCATATTACAATATATTTCTTACATAAAATCTATTTCAAGAATACACTTTCAAAAATAAAAATCATCTCCTTTAAAATATCTAATGTGAGTTGTCGAATGACTAAAATGAATTAAATGTATGTGAGATTTTTAATATAAAAGTTGAGTATGTAAATTAACTAAAATAAGATAGTAGAGACTAAACTTATACATGTGTTAATAGAAGTGAGTTAGTTTTGGTTGTGTACCTTTAAATAGGGGACAAGTGAATTTTATCTAGTAATTTTACAAGTCTGGGTTTTGGCATTGGCCTCACTATTGACCTTGCTTCAAATTTGTTCACAAGTCTTGGTATTGGCTTTACAAACATTGAAAGTTTTCTTTGATCTAGCGAGGCTTTTGCATTGAAGTCTTTGAAGTGGTTTGTGCACACTTGTAGGACGTGGCATTATTCACTTTTGAAGCTCATCATTTCTAACTTCACTAGAAATTATTGAAGGAGCCTTTTTCTTAGTACTCTACACACCATTTGTTATTACTGCATTGTCAATATTATGTTGCAAAGAACCAAATATCAGGCCTATCAAATCTAGATCATATCTTACTCATTTCCTTTCTTGGATCAGATAATTGTATTGACTTTACACTTCGTGTTTTGTTTTGTGTTCCCACCTTCGAAGGCAATTGTCTAGGTGGCTTTTTTGCACCTTTAACATCCATCATATAGTGCATTTGCTTTTTGAATATTGCAGGTTTCTTCAATGATCTAGAATGTTTCAAAATTTTCTATTTTTCTTAGTCCTTATTTGTACCAAGAAAATAAAATATCCTTTCGAACATTTAAACAAACTTGCAAAAACAAAAATTGAAATCTTCACAATACATTGAGACCTTTTTCACACAAAAAATATCATTTGATGAATGCAAAAAATAGACCAAAATTTTCTCTTAATGACCTACACCTCTTCAGCGCACCCATTGCACACCAAGGTGCAATTGCTAGTTTTATTTTAAACATATTTAAATTATATTTTTTATTTTACATTATCTCAAATTAAAACAATAGAAATTAAACGTATTTAAGTTATTTTTTTAATTTTATATTGTGTAAAATTAACACAATAGAAAAAATACCTTTTCATTAAAAATATAAACAATTTTCCCACACCTTCCCATGAAATGAAAATTGAAATCACTGTTTTTTCCCATATTTTTCGATGGCTCTGAGTTGGCTCTCGCATCTGCTGCTATAGTCGCGACATCACACTCCGATGCAGGTTCTTCTGGTGGGAAATCTTACAATGGGTGTGGCAGGAAGTGATAAATGTATTGGCTATTTAATCATCAGCATCAGTAGAAAATATTATGCCCTAGCTGTCGTTTTATTCAACTCATGGGACGTTTGCAAGCAAACAAGTAATAGTCTATTAATAGTCTATTTTCATTGTTTTCAAAAAGAACCTTCAAATTTTTCACATTTGTTTTCAAGTCTGTTTCTGATATCATAGTAGACAAGATGAAAAAGATCTGAAATTTTACATTAAACACAAGTGAATGTATAGGTGAATGTAAAGATAGAGATACTAGGAATTCAAAAGGTTGTGGGTTTTGCATCTACCAGGTGAACCTTTTTGCATGCTGATATTTTTGTAAATTTTGAACAAATTTTATTTGAAATGGCATTTTCAGTACTTTGATACAAGCATCATTATTTCTTGTCATCTACAATACTTGCGACATATGTTTCTTCTATTGTTATTTTGTGGGTATGCAAATCTTTTCTAGGATTGTGGACAATTGGTTTTTGAATGATCTTGTAAAAGCTATGTTCAAGTTCGAGTCTCCTATGCACAACCTAAAAGATTTGTCCTGAAATGGTGGATGTGTAAACTTAATCCCTACTAGCAAAGCAATTAGTAGGTTTACAAAAGAAATAATAAATATTTTTCACTACTTTTTTATTTTTTATTTTTTATTTATCTTAAATTTGATTTGACTCTATATTTTACATGCAAAGAATACATTTTTTAAATCTTTTGCTCATTGATACAAGTACTTAATAACTCATCCAGGTATCGATCAGCCATTACATCTATAGGTACAATCCAAATCTTCTCTTCTGAGGTTTGATTTTTGAAAATGCATTCTTCAAACATTAAAACAACCCTCACTAGACTCAATTTCCATCTTCCCAACAATCCACTTGAAAATGCACTCAGCAGACATAAGACCTCATTGTGTTAATAATCTATTTTCCTAGCATTCCAGCACTTTCTCATTTTGATGCAGAGCATCATAACCAAACACTCATTCTTCAGGGGATTCCAATCCCAAATAGAATCAGGAGAAGATCAAATTGAACAAGCATCTAAATTGCTTTATCATTTCAACCAAAATTCTTACATTTCACTTGCAAATCACAAGGAATCTATAAGCCAAATCAACCAGACCGTTATCAGATTTCAAATACCATTTATCCATCATTACTTTGACTGATTTAGAACAAAAACTGATCAGCAAACTTTGATTTCATAATTCATTCAATTTACCCAACTTTGCACCAACACACCACAAGAGACACACAATACAAAGTCACCTTTGATGGAACTAAGAAAAAAAAACCATACCAACCTTATGAAAACCTTAGAAAATCATCTTTTATCAAGAACAAACAATTCATACTTCCCTTAACTCTATTTTGTCAGAAATTCCAATTTCATGCATTCAAATTACCATTTGCACATAGAAACCACTTTGCTCAAATCAACAGTTTCAAATAGTTAGTCTCCCAAACTTCTTCCAAGCATCTAGGCACCTTTACCAATTAGATTTAGATAGGTTCAAACCAACTTCAATCACTCTTAACCTTGCTTCCATAATTTCACCCTTCCTAGCAGTCAACTCATTATTTTGGCTAGTAGGTTTTACCAGTCACTAAATCAGGTATAACCTCGAATCCTTATTGAACCCCACCACACTCCTTACCTTTTTAGGAACCCATTATGCCATATATTGACATACTTCAAAAGCAGGTAGATATTTTTTGGAAAGTATAAGAGAAACAATAACCTGTCTACAGCCAAAGTGCACCAAATAAGATAGTTTTCCAAAGCAAATACCTTTGTATCAACTTGAAAACACCTAAAAACCATGGGAAGCATTGAGTTAGGTCACATACCTACAAATTACATCATTTTTAGGGACTGATAAGCCCAACCAAACACTAAACCATGAAACCCATGATTTTAGGCTTGACAATGCTTAAGTGCATGAGGGTTTATAGAGGAAGTATACTCCAAACCTTCTAGGGTTCTGCCACTACTTCAAAAAAATTTATATGTCTTCAAAGGCCTTATAAACCATCTCCATACCTTCTTAAGTGCTCATTCCATCAATCTTTAACATGGATCCATCATTTTACATGAAGAAAACTCAAAAATTACTGAGAAAATAGTCACCCATTCTCAACTCAGACCTTCCCATGTACTTCCAACACACAAATCACTTAAAAAATTCCAAATACAACCTATTCTAACCTACTCCACCATTAAACATTATCTAATTTGGTGGAGTAGCCATTTATTGCCCTCTAGACTCTCTAACCCAGTTTGCAAGAAATACCAACAATCATAAGATAAACTCCTGCAAATGACTCTTAGATTCCTATTGATCCTTCAAAACCACATTGTATGAAGAGTTCCAATCCTTATAAATCCATATCAAACAAGAAACAAAGTTACTAGGTGTTGCATAGAATCAGAAGATTGGAAAAATCACACAAAAAGCATTGATCACTGAAAACAAGGTACTCTATTATTAGATACTCTTCAAAATTACAATTGATGGCCATTTTCTCACCTTACAAATTATTTTATATATGGTTACCAAGGCAGAAATTCTTTTCCTCTTCCTTCATCGAATGCAACTACCTCTTAACTCTTAATATTCTTGATTTATGCTTTTTTTTTGCATAATTACATTTTGACAAATTTTCCCACCTTTTGACAATATTTTGAAGATAAATTGACCACGTAGTGACTTAGTACATGACTTTAATACATTCAAATTAGCCTTTACAAAGCATTGAAACCTTATTTTTTCCTTGAACACATAAATTTGACCAACTAGCCTTTTGAAGGCATTACATGATTTGGGTGCTTCTACACCACATTTGTATAAATGCACACATAGAAGTGACCTTGCAATCAGTTGTAGTAGTGAATTCAAAACCATAGGGAAAAAGAGAAGATTTCAGAAAAAGATTTGTGTGCCTCTCAATCGAACAAAAATACACTTTTCTTTTAAACTTGTTTGTTAACTGCTTTCTCCATTTTGAAGTGCAGCAACAAACCTAAGAATACAAAATAGCATGCCAAACATCAGGCATAAAAATCATTCATTCCAATGATATAATTTTTGATAAAACAACTACGCTTCACTTCCAAGAACATCTAATAAGGATGACTTGCTCACATGTGCATCACTGATGTAATACCATCTACTTTGATATGTACAATCATCATTAGCAATATGATGCAGAGCATCATACCAAAACCATCAACAACCTCATTTCATTAGGGAATTTCAATCCCCAATTGAATTAGGAGAAGATCAAATTATAACTTTACATCAAAATCAAAACTCTCTGCTCTATAAAAAACTATAAGATTTAAAGTCCTAAACTGGTGTAGGAGCAGCTACACCTTGTGCAATCTAGGTTGATATAGATGTGTCTTGATTTAATTTATGTTAAATAGGGTCTCAATGACCATTTTCTATGTATTGGGGGGCTTAATAGGTTAGTTAAGAAGTATTTTCAAAATCAAGTTGTAAGGGGATGATTAAGGCCAAACATTGGCAAATTATCACTTTACAATTAGTCAAAAGGGTGGTTGAAGGAAGTTGGTCGGTTTTTGAGGTAGTTAGGAGTTGTATTAAATATAAAGTTGATGTAAATTCTCGAATGTAGTTTCCTCTCCAAGATTGGAACAAAATAAATCAAATAAACTTCCAAAATTCTATTTTTTCCAGATTTTTCCTCATTTCCTGAAATTTGCAGGATTGGTACGGAACCTTTCACTTAGATTTAGCTCTAAATTTTTTTTTAATGTGTTAGAAACATGATTTATCTTTCCAATGCAACTGGTTTGAGGTCTTGATCGTTCATATTGAGGGAGAAATCATTGTTTTTCTAAAATTGCCTATTTTCCCTATTTTTGGGGTTTTGAGAGGAGCCAAAATGGCATTCTAAACCTTGCACCAACTGTGAGGACATGTAACTAGGTGGATAGGCTTAGATAGGCCTAATAAACATGGTCATTCCTTTTTTTGTGTAAAATAGGATATTTTCATGACTTTGGGGGTGTTTGTAGGGTGGAATCCATTGGGAAAATGCATGATTTGATGAGGACAGTCTTGGATCTAATAAAGGGAAGCTTGGAGAGGTCATTTTTATGAATTGTAAAGCTTGAGGGGACCAAATTAAATTTGTTTGAGCAGTTGGTATGGCCTGGGGTAGTTGGGAATATGCATTTTCAATAGGGGTCCCTTAAAACCCTTGTTTTTGTGAAGGTTTAGGAGGGTTTTGGCATTAGGAGTCTATTTGAGCATGTACGGCCCTAGGACCCAGAAAATCCTTTGTTTTGAAACACAAGTAAAGACTTTTTTTTGGTTTGGAAGTCTTATGTGAGGATCTGAGGGTAGCTCCTTTGAAAATTAGGCCTAATTGTGAAGCCTAGAACTAGGTAGGAGTACTGGTAGTCCATATTGGTCCAAAAGAGTGACCCTTGGTTTTTTTGTATGTTGTGTAACCCTGAAAAGGGTATCTTAATCCACATTTTAATTGTCAGGTGTTTTGGCAAGATTGAGTGAAAATTGGCCTAGATTGGTTTTTGAGTGCTACAAGGGTAGAGTGATGAAAAAGTGACTAAATGGAGAACCTTAAGTGATTGACCTTTGAGATTGTGTAGAAACCCTTGTGTTGACATAGTGAGAGAGATTAGCACCCCACCTCTACATCATAAACTACTACACCAATTGTAAAAGTGAATGAAATCAAGAAGAAACTCATAAATTTATTGAAACAGGGTACTTTTATTGATATCAGATCTTCAAGATTACAAAACCTGCGGTTTTCCTCGCTTTCACAAATGCTTTATAGATGTTTCAAACAATAAAGGCAATTGCCTTTTGAAATCCAATGACCTATCCATTGATTTTCTTGCTCTTTTTCACATATTTGACAATATCACAAGTTTTATATTTTCTCATCTCTTTGACTACCTTAGACCTATTACATGGCTTTAATTTATTCAAATTAGTCTTTACATAGCCTTGACACATCATTTTAGGCTTGAACACACAAATTTGAATAAACTCATTTTATTCCCACGTACATAGACTTCTTAGAATTTTAGGTCATTTAGAGGCAGTTAGAATATTGAAATTCAGTTGTTTTGCCTTTAAAAAGGATTATATATGCATTGTAACTTCGAGGGTGATTGGAATGAGAAGATATAACAAAGGAAATCTCTGATTTTATACAATTTCTACAGAAAATCTATGTTTCTAGACATATGTACGGATTGTATAGACTGTAAAATGTGCAAAATTACTTGTAAATGTTGTGGCCTTCAATCACCTTTCATTTGGAAAAAATTTCATGCATTTTGGTTATTCCTTGAGCAAGATATTGAGTTTTTTGTGAAAACTATCAAAACCCTTGCTACGGTAAACAGTGAGGTTACAAAATTAAGTTTCTCCCATTTTAGTCAATGGAACAATCTAAATCTTGGTAGGGAGACTTTTTTTTATATATTCTTTCATATTATAGAGCCTCAGACCAAAATATAATGGTTATCATAGGGAACAATGAAGCCTTAGGTCTGTAATTTTGCTTAAAATCTAGAAAATGTCTATGTACAGAGTTGTTTTGAGATATTCGATGATGGTGAATGATTTTTCTTGAACCCCATTTGATTCTCAAGGCTATTAAGGGTAGTGTGAGTCACCTCTAATGAGGGATTGGTCTATTTATATTTTTGTGGCCATTTCTTATTGACTGTCCAATGAAGACGGACTGGTGAAAGTCATAGTTTGATAGTGATCAGTGATTATTTTGTGTCCTGATGAAGTGGAAGGCACTCTACTTGGGTGAAAGCCTTACTATGGGTTGTTTTGATGTAATCAGATCCCTCTCAGAGAAGGTTTGGTGGTGCGATGTTCTTTTGTGTACTTATCTTTCATGGCAGCCTTGTGACAGTCACATTATGGAATAAAAAAATGATGGTTCTAAGTAGGAGCTTGTTGAATTACCATGTATAAAGGTTTAGAGAAAGTCTAATCAAGTAGTGCAAGCATATTTATATCTACTTGTGGTATTTTTAAGGATGAATGGGCTTGGAAATGGGGAGTTATATATTGAAGGGGTCTAATTAGGCCTAGTTGTGAATTAGGATAGTCCACTTTTTAAAATCCTTAAGATAGAGTTGTGTATGTTGGAAAAAGGGTTTGGGCCAACGTTATAAATGTTGTCTAAGGTGTTTTGTGGAACCATTTTGTGGTTATGAGCTGTGTTCTTAGTTTGGTGCCTTGTAAACAAGATTTTTTGAAGAAGGTTTGAGTCCTAGTTGAAAGGACAGTAAGAAATTGATTGAGTTTTTTTTTTCAGTCAGTTTGATAAGTTGGAGAACCAATATTGTGCCATGTTGAGTCATTGATTTGTGAAGATTTCTTGATAAATTTGAAAAGTTTGTGAGATATTGAACCCATTGTTGTGAAATATGTCCTCAATAGGAAGAGTTTGAGATTTGAGAATCCTCTGTGTTTTGCATCACCTTTGTTCACCTTCAATATCTCCATTTAGACATAAACAACTCCAATATACTGGACCTTAATTTTGTTCTTTATCAGATTCTTAAATTTTTACTTCAAGGCGAATATCCTCATGGTTAGCCAAACACCAACTGGTGACTCCAAGAATTAAAGCAATCATTTAACTCATAACATCTCTAACATCATCCTTGTGATAGGAATAAACAAACTAAAGCATTCACACAAGTCTACGTTTTCATTTACTCTACTTGGGTGAAAGCCTTATACTGGGTTGTGTTGATGTAATTAGATCCCTCTAAGAGAAGGTTTGGTGGTGTGGTGTTCTTTTGTGTACTGATCTTTCATGGCAGCCTTGTGACAGTCGCATTATGGAATAAAAAAATGAAGGTTCTAAGTAGGAGCTTGTTGAATTACCATGTATAAAGGTTTAGAGAAAGTCTAATAAAGTAGCACTAGGAAATTGGTTTTTGTGACTTTTCACCAAACTTCTCCAAAACATGGAGAGATCTAAATATGGATTAAGGTACCAATTTCAGAGTTATAACACATATCCCAAGGGCAGGTATAAGTATTTTGGACCAAACCCCTGAAATCACCCCTCCTACGATGTCCTAATTAGGATGATCAGGCCTAATTTACAAAGCAACACACCTTAACCTTGACACAAACCCTTGAGACCATGGGGCAGAAATTCCTATGCGCTAAAACCTCCAAAACCATAATCAATTAACAAGATTGTGATCTCCAACATGGTGAACCTCTAAACCCTTGATTCCTAGCCAAATTAAGAGGGTTTATTCAAAGTCCTATACCTTGACCACATACAAACCTGAAACCACTTCAATCCCTCATCATTTCACCTGCACATGCTTACAACAACACTATATGATGCTTCCCTTAAGTTTTTTATACACTTGCCTTGTAAAACCTCACTTTTTCATTCCTTTCCACCCTCTTCCAACTAGGGTCTCAACCTCTCTTACACATTCAACCACACCCAACCCATCATATCTTCTAAGCACCACTAAATACATCTGAAAACACTAATTTTAGGGGTTTCTACCCATTCCTACACCACTGTGCTCCTTTTACTTACTTTAGCCCTGTTTTTAAGGCACCAAAACTGAGTTTGACATGGGACAACGTGGAGAATTACTTAAAATCATTTTCAAAAACTTATTCTTGATTCCTACACCTAACCCTACACCTACCAAGCCATTTCCACCAAGATACAGTTATCACAGAAAGGTGGAAAGGCCTTTTTACAACATTTTAGGCCTCAAACCCTTGTTTCTCTATTTTTGGACCAATCAAGGAAAATCAGGCCTTAAAGTGCTTATCTCTCAATGAAATCCTATCAGAATGAAACCAAAAGGAAGCCAATACCATATTACACTAGTTTCAAAACATTTGGAACCCAGACACTGCTGTACAAATCCGTGCACAAGCTGAATATGAAGAAAAACTCAAAAAAATAATTGAAACAAAACTTTTGATTACTTTCTCCTCCCAATGTGCAACAAATGATGCAGAGTGGCAGGGAAAAAAAACACCCAACTATGATGGCTAAGACCCTCTAGCACTTAGGTTTCAACAAACACCCAACACTATGGTGATTTAGACCCCTTTTTCTCAAAAGGCTAGTAGCCTTCACCCGGTAGGACAGTCAATTTAAAATCCATGAGGAGGACTGTTATGAGACCAAACCCTTGGATTCAAAAACCCCAAATGTACCTATATCAAGTTTCAAAACCTTTTCCCATGACTGTCAAAGCACAAACCACAATAAGTCATTCTACCGCTGCTCTAAGGGACCTAAATCACAGACCTACACCTAGGTCTTGACTATCTAGGCTCTCCCCTTCACCCCAAAGCCAAAAATAAAACTCCTACAAGTTTTCCACATATTTTACCATTGTTCCCAAGTGCCTCTTGAACAGATTCTTCAGATTCAAGCAAAAACTCACTTTTTTTGCTTGTCAATTAGGCTTGCCACATAGAGATGTCAAGCCAAAAACATTGCACCACTTCCTCCAATGAGCCTTACATTCTCCAATGCCTTGAGGAAATAGTATTAAAGCCTCATATATTCCATCCCATAAGGATTTAGCCACTCTACAATGTGGGAATGGAAGAAATCCATATTTTTCTTTCAAAACCCGGATTTTAAGGTTTTTCAGACCACCCGACAGTAAAATTGAGATATCTCCCTTATTACTTAATGAAATATCACCACTCCAATGCCAAAAGAAATCTTATTCAATTACCTTTCCAACCATTACATTCTTCAAGCATAAAAAAAAAAACTTACAGACCGTACCAAGTACGGGATCAGCAAATTCTAGAGGAAAAACATGGGGTTTAAGACCACCCGATAATAAAATGGGGATATCTCACTCAAGTCATAATTAAATCTCACCACTCCAACGCCAAAAGAAAGATTATTCCATTAAATTTCCAACCATTATAGGCTTGGATCATGAAACAACACACAGGCCGTACAATGTATGGGATCAGCAATTTCTTTATGAAAACATAGAAAAACAACAATTTCTTTATGAAAACACATAAAAACAGCAATTTCCTCTTAGAAACTCCTTCCAAACTTGTTAAACAACCTTTCCTCAACCAAGAGAGGCATATTTGAAGCCTCCTAACTCCATCTAACATCCTCCAACTACCATTTGAATTAGTTGGCTGTTGGAAACATAATTAGACTTCGTTTTTTACTCTTTAATGCCTAATTATTCAATTTAGCCAACTTTCCTCAATTCACCTACAAAGAGGCCTCCAAACTATATGAAAGGAATCCAAGCCCATTAAATTAAGCAAGGTGACTCCCCTCAAGTGTCAAGTTACACCAAAGCATCCTTATTTCTTAATTTTCCAAGGTGTACTAAACTTACAAAAGGAGGATAGAGTCCTTGTTTGTACAAAGAGTTGGTCACCAAGACCAAAATTCCACCACAAACCTAGGAGACCTATTACAAAGAATTGAAATGGTCCTTAGGACCTTATTCTAACACAAAAACAAAAAACAAAATACAACCAAACATTCTAGGTCCATTAGACCCATGGGTGCTCTTGCACCAACAACCAACCTTCCTCGAGCCTTAAAGAGGCCATTTAAACATTTTTCAATCCAAAACCACTCATGAAATGCTTATAACTAACCAGTAAACTACCTCAACTCTCTCAAATCTGATATTTTGGACCAACTATTACTTCATAATGTACTTTTTGAATCAAACTAATATTGACATCCCCAAATACATTGAAAATGGTCTCATTAGACCTTTATTACCACAAAAGACTCCACTTACCCCTAACTCCTAGACCTTCATCTTGACCAACCTTGAGAAAATGACTCTTTACAAACACATGTTTTAGGTGCTCCTACACTATACACCCTACCTTAAAAATTCTTCCAAGTCCCTTGGAAGCCTTCATGTCATGAACCTGCAACAAAACTTGTGTCTACAATCTCTGATGCTTCAAAGAAGTGGATGAAGACAATGAGGGACTGTTTGAAGAAGAGATTTTGATTACCAGTGAAGAAATTGGAAGAGAGAATGTATTACATGTCACAAATGAGGATGAGGAAGAAAATCAAGTAGATGCAGTCATGAGTGATCAGGATTCTGATCTTGCTAGCAATACTGATGATTATTGATGAGCCCCATTTTATGACCTTCTATTGAAGACTTTTATGTTGTTTTAAGACTGTTTTATGTTTTAAGGACATGGACCTTTAGACTAATACCTATTTCAAAGCATTAATGTTGAAAAAAATTTCTATACAAATGCAATATGAATATGTTTTAATATAAATATGAGGATGCAATATGAATATGTTTTCATATATAAATGTTGTATGCAATATAAATATGTTTTCATATACAAATGAGGATGTAATATGAATATGAATATGAATGCAATATGAATATGTATACCATCATTTCTTTACTTTGACAATGATCTTTTCTTGACAGTTCCTCTGGATCATTGCTTCCACTATTATGATAGGATGTTATAACGGTCTTTGATCACTATACTTTGACTCACTGCTATGACTATTATAATGCTTGTACTATCAACAACAATTTACAACCCTTCCGCACATGGTATTCACTATATTTCTCTAAGGCTTGCCACATTATCTCATCTTGACCATCTCTTAGCTCAACATTCCTCTCTTTCAACACCTAGGCAAGCTGACGCCTGGACCAACATTATCTGTGAACCATCCTGAAATAAATCTGTGCATGCTTTATCTGATGTTTATGTTTATGACATAAACATTTTTTATTTATTTTTCTTTGTGTTTATGTTTATGACAAAAAAAAAAAAAAAAATTCTGGTGTTTATGTTTATGACAGAAACATCACCTATACTACAACACTTACCACATAAATCTTAGAATTGCCTTCATAGGAACTGATTTTAAACCTCTTCCCATATTCGACCCAAATATTATTGTTTTCTCTTTGATAGAAAACAACATCCTAGAGATAAACCTAATGATGCAAGAGTATCTGGGTTCATGAGAAATCCTACATCACCAAAAACAATAGTGGTTTACATTTTCAGTTTTTCTATTTAGTTTTGTTTTCTTTTGTTGTTCTTGTCACTTTTCCTTCACAAAGAATATTATAGGAAGGATGCATATTTTTTTTATGTTTCCACCTTCTATAGCTATGCTAAGGCTGTCCTTATGTTGCTACAGTCATGAAATCAAGCTGCTGCAAGATAGCCCTTGGTATTTGGACTATTTAAAAAAATGTTTCACTTGTGTGTGCTTTGAGTATTGCTTTGGTTCAATTTCTCATACCTCAAGACTGCAACAAGAATTAATGTCTTAGTACTGAGTTGTATATTGTGTCGACCAGATGTCATGTTGGACACTACTTTATGCAATATAGTTGCTAAGTTGGGAAGGTTGGGATCTCATGAATATTCCCTTCAACTTGCTTTTCTTTTGATCTCATGTTAGCTGAAAACCTTCCTCTATAAAATATCTGCTATCCTTGGCAACAACAAAACCTTCTAGATTGAGCATTATTTATTGCCTCTAGCAGTGAACATGCTATGATTATTTTCCACCTAGCAACAAAGAGAAAACATGTTATTTTAGGACAACTCTTTTCTGCCCTTGCACAAGCTTTCAGCCCATGTGGCTCATGCTGACTTGATTGTTCTACATTGCAAAAATTGATTTTTGTAGTTGGGTGTTTTCTTGGTCTCTTTGTCTTCTATGTGGATTATTATCCTTTTTGCTTGGTTGTTCAATTCATGATGGATTATCTAAATTTATGGGGCCACATGTGGATGTTTAGCATGCTAACATCAAAATATACAGGGAGTACCAAGAGTTTGTATGGCCACATGTTGATTCATGAGGGTTCTCTATTTTAGAAACCAAAAATGCCTTCTTGGCTGAACTGACAATTAGACTCGAGATATTATTGTCTTATTCTATTTTTTTCTTTTTCATTTTTTTTTTTTGGGTGTGGGGGGGATGGAAGGATAGGAGGTTGTGGGATGGCACTATCGAAAGAAAAAAGAGAATGAATAGATAAGGGGAAGCAGGACTCCTAGGGTAAATCAGTAGCTTTGGCTGGCTATTGCAGAAAGAAGAACAAAGGAAAGAGTAGGGAATTGGCCTATTTTTATTTTTGCAAAGAGTGCTTTCTATAAAAACCATAGTGCTTAAATAAAAGGCAAGTTATAGGAAGTGTTTATAGATTCTGTAGCACTATGTAATTTTGTAAGAAGTTTGCATTGAGCTACAAGGAATTCATAAAGTTATTGTTGCTTGGCATTGTTGCTTTCTTTTTGCAAATGTGTTGACAAAATTGTGTGCTGCTAGATTAGGCTATTTTTCATTGAATCCCTTGATCCAAACTGTATCAGATAAGGACTACTAAACACCACCCCACAAACCTCCAACATGATGACATGCACAACCACCTCATCCAGGAATTCTGGGGTGAATCCAGATTCACTTGCACATTGTGTATTGACTGGTATTTCAATGCCTTGCTTCAGCCAACCCAATGAATATGGATTCATGTGTTTCTTCATTTGCAAAGTAAACTCATTGACTAGTTTTTAGTGAAATCAATTTTGCTTGAGAACGAGTATAAAAATGTGCATCTAACTTTCTCCCATTGAGTTGAATCTTTATATGGAAAAGTTTGATTATTTCATTCTCTTCTTCAACTTTGTTATTACCCACACATGCATCATTTCTCATGGTAGCGCATGACAATCTTTCATCAATTTTAGAACTGCACTAAATGAAGCATTTTTGTTCTTGTTCTTGTAATGGTGTAACTCTAGTTGGAGCTTCCAACATGCTTCCTTGTTGTGTCTTTTGTCATAATAGTTACAAAGATGCTTCTTTTTGCCTTTGGTCTTTACCATGGTTGTGGTTGTACCGCAAGTATGGTCGGTCCAACCCCACCATCCCATTCACTTTACCCCACCGACCCATTCACCTTGGGGCATGGCCAGTGCAGCCTCCCTATTGCCACCCACAACTATAGGGAGGGTGGGGGGTGTGAGAGGCTATAGAGTTGTCCAACCTTCGACACCTAAGGCCAACTAGAACATTGCAACAAGGATTCTCCAAGTCAAGAAAAAATGGGATTTGGAAGATTAGGTGTGTTGTAGAAATTGCCAAAGAAAGTTATGAAACTTTTTTCTTCCCTTCCTCTATCCATTGGAGAACTATTTGTCCTTTTTGGACTATTAGCTCTAGGTATGAATGTTTCCAATCCTTTCTTATGCTCTGTATTAGGATTATTTAAGCCATTACCTAAAGAATGTATGAAGTCGCTAATTTATACATTATTGGTGTTTTGGACATCAGGAAATGAGGAAAAAGAATTTAAGGCGCAAATTAGATGATAGTGATAATAATGCTCAAATTCCAGTGACAGATTATGAGCAATTTCATGAAGAACGTGTGGCCAAGAATAATGAATATTTATCGTGTCTTGGTTTGACAAACAGGCAAGTTGTAAATCCAATAAGTAGTATATTTTTTATTTAATATTGTTTAATGAAATTTTATAGGCAAGAGCTTTATGTATATAAGACATGATATGATTTTTTTTTTGTTTTACAGGCAAGAAAAAGAGTGCAGAGAAAATGTAAAGAAAAAGCAAAAAGAAAGTAAAGATATAGTGTTTCTAGCTCGTAGAAGCCAACACATAAAGGATGTGTTTGAAGTGAAATTTGTGGAGACCAGTGCTAATCTACCTACTTGTGCCACACTTGATGTGGCCAAGGATCATGAAGTTTTGGTTAATGAAAGTCATGAAGAGAGTCCGCTTGTATCTGATGTGCCTCAAAGTGCAGCTATTGCATTTACAAATTTTAATGGAATTAGTGGATCAGCTAGAAATATTGGTAGTGTTTCAACAAAAGATGTGCCTACTTTTGTTAAAAGACAAAGATTGAGTCAAGATTTATATAGATCTACAGAAAGGAATGCAAAAGAAAGAATATTAGAAGGGAAGAAGCCATTCTTGGTTGAGGTATCAAGAGATGGTGAACCCATTGGGAAAAATGCTGCAAGGTGGGCCTTTGAGTTGGGCGTAAGATGTAGGGCCCATTTGGATATTTGCAAATCAAATTTTGCACAACAAGATCCACGAAATGTGTAATATGTTATACAAAAAATGGAAAATTCCTTTGACACTATTGGTGGACAAATATCTAGAAAATATTACAAGCACAAGATGAGACTTCTGATGAACAATTTTGGATACAATTGCAGAAAAATAATAATGGAGGGAAATGAGAGGTTAGACTCCACTCTATCTCCCAAACAGTGCTAGTGGAAATTTCATTTAGCTGTGCTTTCATAGCTATTTCTGTTGCAGCATCTTTTTTCTAAAACAGGGAGCCACTTTTATAACTTGGAACAAAGCCATTATAATCTTAGGAAACTATTTCAGTATTCTTGAGAAGAGGTTTTTTGGCCATCATTACTTTGTATCCCAACACAAAGTATGTGTTTAATTAAGCTAATTTAAGTAGCTCATCACTCAGATGCCATTGTATCATTCATTGTTATTTTTTTCACAAAATGATAGTGTGGTAAAATTATAGCCTTTTCAAATACCCAAAGACAACAGCTTTAAAATCTGCTTATTTTGCATTCTTACAATTTAATTTGTGAGGTGTTCAATGTGTTGAAATAAATGAACTGTACAACAGTTTTAGTTTATCTTCAGTATTTTTGGAAATGTTTTCTTAGCTTTGATAATTTCCCACTTGAATTTTAAGGTAATGAATTGGTTTTTGACTCCTCACACCTTGGCAGAAATGTTCGTTTTGTAATTTTCTCTTGTTTTATATGTTATAAGGCAGGTTTATAATAAGGTTATTGAACAATAGTTAATATGGAATGCTTGTTGATATTTAAATTGTTGATGTGTATGCACAAGCAGGCTGATGAAAATGGGTTTGTAAAAAGATCAGTTGCTAGTATGTTCAGTGGAAAGCAACTTGCTTCTCCAAACACAGTGAGTTATGTGATGACCTCAGTGAACACGTGATTTTATCGTATTTTTTGTGATCTATGGTATTGAATAATAAATCTTATATGTTTTTATTTGTTTGAATGAGATATTGATTGAGCAGCATGTAGTTGCTGTAATCTAAAGATAAAATTGTACAAGTTTATTAGTTTATATTATTCATGCATAAAAATTTGTTGGAAGCCTTTATGCAAGTTCATTAGGAACATGGATGAAGTGAAAATTTTGAACATCATAAAAACTTAACATATCTTCCAAGGATTGTTATAGATCAAATATAATATAAGTTGAACATCATGCTTTGGATTTATTTTTGGCTACCTTGTGCATCCTTTTTTACTAATCTCCTTATGTGTGGATGGAAACCAACCGTATACCTGGTCAAATCATTTTGTCAAAATGTTAACTTCGAGTTTATAAGCCGAATTGAAATTTTGAATGAATATAACTATCATCCACAGGTTTTGGATAAGAAATGCTCTTTTCCTAGTTTTTGACTCCTCACACCTTGGCATAAATGTTTGTTTTGTAATTTTCTCTTGTTTTCTATGTTATAAGGCAAGTTTTTAATAAGGTTACTGAACAATAGTTAATATGGAATGCTTGTTGATATTTAAATTGTTGATGTGTATGCACAAGCAGGCTAATGAGAATGGGTTTGTAAAAAGATCAGGTGGTAGTATGTTGAGTTGAAAGAAGCTTGATTCTCCAAACATGGTGAGTTATGTGATGACCTTAGTGAACACTTTTTATCGTATTTTATGTGATCTATGGTATTGAATAATAAATCTTGCATTTTTTTATTTGTCTGAATGAGATATTGATTGAGCAACATGTGTCTCTTGTAATCTAAAGAGAAAACTATACAAGTTTATTAGTTTATGTTATTCATGCATAAAAATTTGTTGGAAGCCTTTATGCAAGTTCATTAGGAACATGGATGAAGTGCAACTTTTGAACATCAGAAAAACTCAACATATCTTCCAAGGATTGTTATAGATCAAATATAATATAAGTTGAACGTCATGCTTTGGATTTATTTGTGAATGCCTTGTGCATCCTTTTTTACTAATCTCCTTATGTGTGGATGGAAACCAACCCTATACTTGGTCAAATCATTTTGTCAAAATGTTAACTTCGAGTTTATAAGATGAATTGAAATTTTGAACAAAAATTAACTATCATCCACATGTTTTGGATAATAAATTCTTTTTTCCTAGTTTTTGACTCCTTGCACCTTGGCAGAAATGTCTATTTTGTAATTTTCTCTTGTTTTCCATGTTATAAGGCAGTTTTCTAATAAGGTTATTGACCAATAGTTAATATGGAATGCTTGTTGATATTTAAATTGTTGATGTGTATGCACAAGCAGGATGATGAGAATGGGTTTGTAAAAAGATCACCTGCTAGTATGTTGAGTGGAAAGCAGATTGCTTCTCCAAACACGGTGAGTTATGTGATGACCTCAGCGAACACATTTTATTGTATTTTTTGTGATCTATGGTACTGAATAATAAACCTTACATGTTTTTATTTGTATAAATGAGATATTGATTGAGCTGCATGTAGTTGTTGTAATCTAAAGAGAAAAGTGTACAAGTTTATTAGTTTATATTATTTATGCATAAAAATTTGCTGGAAGCCTTTTTGCAAGTACATTAGGAACATGGATCAAGTGCAAATTTTGAAAATCATAAAACCTCAACATATCTTCCAAGGATTGTTATAGATCAAATATAATATAAGTTGAATGTCATGCTTTGGATTTATTTTTGGCTACCTTGTGCATCCTTTTTTACTGACCTTGCAAGATTCAAGTTAACATAATTTAAACCATATGCCCAAAAAAGTTGCATGGTAATGTAGTGTTTATATTTGTGGCCTTTGTATCTGATTAGTATTAAGCTAATAGTAACATTGTAAGCAATGCTATGAGTGTTGGTTTTTTAGTAAATTAGTTTGATGAATGGTTCTTGGAATCTATTCTTACTTTAATCCCTCTCCCCCATTCTCTTTCTAGTTGACTTTATACCCTATGGATGATAATAATCATCTAGACTATCAGGCCTCTTGATAGCAAAAATGTGAGATTGCTAAGGTAATTTTCAGGGTAAAACATTCATGAGGTATCATTGCAATTATTTTTGAAATTTCTTTTTGTAATTACTTTAACACACACATGCAAGTACTATTTAATTAAGTAATGGTTGTTTTATTATGCAAACAACTATAATCAATACCTATGTTTTATTATGCAAACAAGGGTAATCAATTATTTTAATATAATGTGTTTTTTTTTTCTTTTTGTAGAAATGTATTGATAAACTCAAAGAAGGGGATATAGTTAAGGTGTTGGATCTATTAGATGGTGATGCTGTGGGAATTGGGTGGATTCACTCCCTATCTATTATACATGGAGTCAACTTGAAAGGAACAAGGGATGAAAATGTAAACATTTTAAAGGTCACAAGTAACATATCCCTTGTTTATGAAGACAAAATAGATGGAGTTGTTCGTTTGAAAGAGAAAGAGGGAACCTTCACACGGTGGCCACTAAAGTATTTGCAAAAAATGACATAGTTGAACATATTTATCATGTACTAGTTGTTAGACATCTTCGCTCACTGTTTTATGCAGTATTTTGAATATGTTGTTTAAAGATCTTAATTATCATGGTGTATTTGAAAGATTTGGAAACTCTTAGACAACTTTGACATTTTTATTATATTTACATATATACTCTTAGACAGCTTTGAAATATTATAACTTGATATATATATATATATATTGATATATATTTGCATTAATTTTTTTTTATTGTAGATTACCTTTATTTATCATGATGTTGAATCAATCTTATAATTCTAGTATGTTGTAGCTTGTACGCAATGCAATATTTTTATTTACTTTTATGTTTTAGTTCAAATTTAATATTATGTTATTTTTGCATTATAAAATTTATGGTATTTAATAAATTATTCATTTCATGATTATATTTACTACCAATTAATGGAAGCCAGTAAATAAAATGACTAACTATATGACTAAAGTAATGATTAAATATGACTCAATGACTAAATATATGACTAAAGTAATGACTAAAATAATGACTAAATATATGACTAAATTAATGACTAAAGTAATGACTAAATATATGACTAAATAAATGACTACCATGAGTAAATAAATGACCAGTTAACAACAATTAATGAATAAATTAATGATTAAATATATGACTAAATATATGACTAAATAAATCACTACCATGACTAAATAAATGACTAGTTAATAACAATCAATGACTAAATCAATGACTAAATCAATGACCAGATTAATGAGTAAAAATCAGAATAAATAAATGACAAAAATAGCTTAGTCATAAATTTGGTCATGTTATAAATGACCAGCAATAAACTACTAATGGTCACGTGACCAAAATTAGTCATAAATATGCAATATTTAGTAGTTTATTTAGTCATGTATTATTGTTTGTGTACTACTGTAACTTTCCTATGAGATATTCAAAATTATCCTTAGGAAATAGTTTAGTAAAGATATCTGCAATTTGTTCCTTTGTAGGCACATATTCCAATCTGACCTCTTTATCACTCACCTTGTCTCTCAAAAAGTGATACTTGATAGATATATGGTTTTTCTTTGAGTGTAGCACCATATTCTTAGAAATATTTATAGCACTTGAATCATCACAATATATAGCAGTTGGGTCATCATACTCAATTTTGATGTCTCTCAGCATCGGCTTCATCCACAACACTTGAGTACAATTGTTTGCAACAACAATATATTTTGCCTCAGCAGTAGATAGAGAGATGGAATTATGCTTCTTACTTAAGCAAGATACCAACTTCTTTCCCAAGAAGAAAACACCACCACTTGTGCTTTTCCTATCATTTAAATCTCTTGCCCAATCTACATTTATAAAGGCATTCATATTAAGATCATCATCCTTTGGATACCACAACCCAAAGTCAACTATTCCTTTCAAGTATCTGAATATTCTCTTTATTACAATCACATGTGATTCCTTTGGATCAACTTGATATCTAGCAACCATGCACACAACATTCATAATGGTTGGTCTTGTCTGAGTCAAATATAGCAATCCACCAATCATTGACCTATATCTTGTTTGATTAGCCTTAAGAGAATCATCATTCTGAGATAATTTGCATCCAGTTACCATGGGTGTACCAACTGGCTTTGCATCTTCCATGCCAAACTTTTTCAGTAACTCTCTCACATATTTGGACTGAGAAATAAAGATTCCATCATCTAACTAAGTAATTTGTAATCCTAAAAATAATTTCAATTCTCCTATAATTGATATTTAAAATTCACTTTTCATTTCATCAACAAATTTCATACATAAGTTATCATCACCTTAAAAAATAATGTCATCAACAAAGACTTCAATAATCAATTCTTTATCCTGATCCAACTTGACATACAAATTGTTGTCAGCAGTACCTTTATTGAATCCAAGCTTCAACAAGTATTTATCCAGTCTTCCATACCAAGCTCTAGGGGTTTGTTTGAGTCCAAATAGTGCTTTCTTTAACTGACACACCATGTCCTTTTCACCAGTCAATTGAAATCCATTTGATTTCTCAATTGAAACGTCTTCTAACTCACCATTCAGAAATATTGACTTCACATCCATTTGATATACTTTGTAGTTCTTCACAATCAATACCTTCCATCTGTGAATATCCTTTATATACTAGTCTTGCTTTATTCCTGATCACTTCACCTTGTTCATTCAACCTATTCCAAAAGAACCATTTGGTTCCAATCACATTTTTTCCTTGAGGTATAGGAACAAGAATCCATGTATCATTTTTCTCTATCTACATCAGTTCTTCCTTCATTGCTTCCATCCAATATTCATCTTTGCATGCTTCATTGAAATTGCTAGGCTCAGTCTTGGATATCAAAAAATATTCTTCTGCAATTCTTCTTCTAGTTTGTACACCTTTTTTCTTGTCTCCTATGATATAACTTTTAGAATGAATTCAATTTACATACCTTGGAGTTTTGGGTTTTGTTCTTTCTTCGGCATTTCCACTATCTTCTTCTTCATGATTTTCTTGATTCATCAGAACACTCTGAGTTTGATTTTGTATCTGTGCATTCTTTCCATTATCAATACTATATTTTTGGTCATCTGAGTCATATCCGTAATACCTGGATGATATTTCAATATCCTCATCAACTCTGACATTTTCACTCTCAACCATTTTATTCAATCTTTTATTGCAACACCGATAGGATTTTCTCTTAGTCGAGTAACCCAAAAAGATTCCTTTATCACTTCTAGCTTCAAAATTTCCTATATCTTCATCTCTTTTAATATAACATCTGCTTCCAAATATTTTGAAATACTTAACAGTAGGTTTATGACCAAACCATAGCTCAAAAGGAGTCTTACGAGATTTACTATTGACATTCACCAGATTGATAGTATACACAATAGTGCTTATAGCTTCTCTCCAGTAGAAATGAGGAATATTACCTTCCAACATCATAGTTCTGGAAGCATCTAAGATTTTTCTATTCTTTCTCTCAACCACTCCATTTTGTTGTGGGGTTTGGGGAGTAGATAACTATCTTTTTATTCCATGCTCTTCACAGAATGAATCGAACTCCCGGGAAGTGAATTCACCACCTCTGTCTAATCTTTAACATTTGATCTTCAAACCTGTCTCAGTTTCTGCCAAAGCTTTGAAGCTTTTGAATTTCTCTAATGCCTCATTTTTTTCTCTTAAGAAAGCAACCCAAACCATTCTAAAATAATCATCAATAAGAAACATAAATTACCTTTCTCCTTGTAGATTTTTGATTCTGGATGGACCACATAGATTAGTATGTACCAAATCTAGTACTCCATTGGAATGATGATGTTTGCTTCGAAATGAAATTCTTGTATGCTTTCACATCTAACATTCGTTGCATATAGTGTTAGTAGGCTTCACTAACTTAGGTAGATCTTTGACTGCTTGTGTGGAGCTTACTTTTACAATGTTATGAAAGTTCACATGACACAACCTTCGATGTCATAACCAGCTTACATCAACTTGAGCAATCAAACAACTTTCACTAGCAACATTCAAGTGAAAAATATTACCTCTTGTCTTTGTACCTGTGTGTAGTGAAAATCCTTAATCAAAAATGCAAAACAAAATAATGCAATGAAAAGGAAACATAAGAACACCTCAAATATTAGGCCTAGTTGAAACTAAACAAAACAACAATAAAACAATAAGAATGATTATACCTTTTCTTATTTAGCTTGATGGAGTGGTTGGCCCTTGATGATTCTCTTGATGTGTGATCCTTGATGGAAATCTTGCAATAATGGAGGTGGTTGAATGATGGAAGATGGTAGGTAAGAATGAAAATGGCTTTGAATGCAAGAGTGCTATAATAATGGCTAGAATGGCTTTGTATACTAAATCTACAAATTATAATCTCTTTAACTTGAGGCCAAGGCCCTCAATTCAAAGAAAAATGGATAGCTGAGATTGATCCACCATGGACAAGATGAAGGGCTGTGGTGAGTTGAGGACTCACAAGCCCTCACATCTTGTCATGTGGAGGGTGAGATGGAATAAAAACAAGGTGACATGGAAAAGGCCATGTGGTCTCAAGGTACTTGCAAGTACCTTGGGATTTTAGAGGATTCATCTTCCCCAAGTGGGGCTAAAAGTGATAAGTGAGGACTTTTAGAAATTCCACTCTTTTCACCATGGGGTTTTGAAAGGGCATTGGAGAAATAAAAGTGAATTTAAAATTCATAAGCTTGGAAAAAACCCATGGATAAGACAAGGTCCTCCAAAAAGAGGTCCTTGTCCCATGTACTTGATGTGACCTATAAGAGGTCATGGGGAAGAGAAATGCATGGGGGGAATAAGTGTGAATTTTTAATTCACATGGGGAAGAGGTCAAGCCTGATAAGGTAAGTACCATAAAAGGTGGACTTAAGGACATTCCAAAAAAGGTAAATGATTAGATTAACGTTGAAGGATTAGAAGAGGATTGGGTGGTTAATGATGATTAGGATCCAGCTTGCAAAAGTTGGAGGATGTGACACATCCTAATCAAGGATTAGGGATGTGTCACATCCCTAATGATTGGATTAGGAGATGAATTGGGATGAAGTGTGGATGGGATATAAAGGGAATTAAATAAGTGGGTTATTTATTTAATTCTTTGGAAGAAAGGGATAAAGGGTAAGGTATTTAATCATTTAACTAAATACCTTAGGGATTTAGAAGACTTTAGGGGTATTAATCAAATAATGGAAATATTATTTAATTAATGTGGTTAAAAGGATATTTGGATGAAAGGGATAAATTTGACCAAATATAAGTGGTCAAATTTAGATGTGTACATTTTTCCCCTCTTTGAGATGGTGTTATGAAGTAGCATCATTTCAAAAAAAATTAAAATATAGCACCTAGAAGAAGATGGTCAGATTAAGAACAATGCCCCAATCATTCGAGGAGTGAATAGGAAGAAAGATGATGAAAGTGGAGATGAAGATTAGGGATTGAGTATTCCCCCTCGAGAGGACATGCGAGTTGAAAAGAACACGGATGTGCTCTTGAAATTGATTTGATGATGCAAGGGGAGATGGGGAAGATGATGAAAAATGATGGATGGAAGAGGATGATAATATAAGGAGATAAAGGCAAGCACAAATGGATTCCAGGATAAATATGATGTTGTCCCAGTCAAGCTACAAGCCAAGATGTACTGGTGGTTGATGGAGTGTTGTTGATGAGGGAAGGATACATCCCAAAACAACACTAAGAATAGGGAAGGGTACATCCTGATGAAAGTGTTGTTGATGAGGGAAGGATACATCCCGTTGATGATGATTGGAGCAAGTCTTGTAGCAAGGTTGGGAACAAGACCAAGGGTATGATTAGATGATTTGTGCTAGACTAAATGGATTAGTATTGGATGAAGATGTAAGATGGTTAAAGTGAATGAAGATGATGGAGTTAAAGATGCGATGCAATGCAATTTTCCATTTTCAGAGAACTAATTTTTGCTATAGTATAAAACACTAGGTACCATGGTATGTGGAACTAAGGTGAATTAGTCTCTAATGCATAAAAAAACACAACAAACAAGAAGTCTATCCCAACACCCCAAAGTCACGATGCCTCTGGTCGGGCTAGGTATCGGGATAACCACAAGCATAGAAGGATGTCCCAGCGTAACAAAAGACCTCAGGGATCTTGGTGGGTACTACATGGGACAACCAGAAAGACAACAACGAACAAAGATCAAGATATTCCCCTATGTTAATTAGTCAAAACACACCATAATATGATGGATCACGGTGGCCTTGACACGTGATGATAGGGAGCTCAAATGATAAATAGAAGCTAAAGGTATCAAAATATTGCAATCAATTTCAAAATATCCTTTGCCATAGGATCAAGAGGATGGATGGGGTTGTTGATGGGGTCTGTTAGGAAGGATACATCCTATTGAGACCAAAGATGGATACTAAACTAAATGATCGACATGACTCAGGATACTCAAAACTGATTGAATCTCATGATATGAATGGATCCCATTTGTGAAGAACTAGCTATATTAGGACATACTTGATGACATTAAAAAATGATGAGATATAAGGAAACAAGATGACAAGGTGACAAAATAGACATACCCTAAAGACCGAGGGGACACAAGACCAACACACCCTAAAGAGCTAGGGGCTCGGGGGTTGATCAAAGATCAGCCTTGCCTATGTGAAAGCATAGAGCCCTCATAGTTCAACATAAGGGCATGGATAAAAGCAAAAAGAGGAAAATGGAGACCTCAATGGATGTTGCAGATTGGACAAAGAAATGCCCTAGGGGCGAATCAAATGATTGAACTTTCCTATGTGAAAGCACAAGGGCAATGGGGTATGACACAAGGACAAAGACAGATGACAGAAGATGACAAGACAAACAAAAATCAAAGCCCGAGGGGTGGATGAAATGATCAACCTTTCCTATGTGAAAGCGTAGGGGCAATGTAGTTTGACACAAGGCCAAAGACATACAAAGAACAAGGGATGATGAGATGACCATGATAAATGGATAAAAGGATGAATTCAATATGATCAGTCAAGATTATTAGAAGATGAATTGGGAGGATGAGATGATACATAGATGAATGATGAAGAGTGATAGGATATGAGATAAATGTGAGGAATAGATAGGAGTAGTGATAGTGAGATGAATGGAATTGGATTGTGTGGGAATAGCCTATAGCTAGATACCAATGACAAGGGATTATGAGATAGGAGGAAAATAGAGATAAATGGATGGATTGATAAAGATAGGGAGATAGGAAGATAGGAAGATGGTAGGATAGGTGCAGGGAGGGATAATGATTTAGAAGGATGGAATGGATTATTGGATGGATAAAGATGGGGAGATAGAAAGATGTTAGGATGGATGGATAGAAAGATAAGGATTTGGAAAGATGGAGAGGAAGATAAGGATAGGGAGATGGACCAGATGTTTAGATAGATGGGTGGGGAGATAAGGATGAAAGGACGGAAAAGAAATAGTGGATGACAGTATAGGAAGATAAGGATATGGTAGATGGAAGGGATTACTGGATGGATAAAAGGATGGGTAGATGGAAATGATTACTTGGAGGGATGGATGGATGATGTCTCCAAGGACTCTATCATAAATACGGAGATGCCCCTACTCTAGATGTGTCATGTATGATGATGCAAGATGGATGGTAGATAACAAAATGGTTGATAAGGTAGTGAGATGGACATGGATGGGATATATAGACAAGGAAAGGAGATGGAAGCATGGATAAGGAAGGAAGATGAAGGAGGATAAGGGATACAACGATGTATGGATGAGGGGGAATGTATGCTAAGAGGTGTCCAAAGCATATATGTGCCCCTATCTTGATCAAGATCACAAGTAATATGGAGGGATTGGATACAAATGGGATATGACGGACAGGATGTGAACAATAGGAAGATGTAGGAGATGGATGAAATGAATGCATAGGTGGAAGCTGCCCCCAATTTTAGAAGTAGACTAGATGGGGGATTTATGCATGATGCCTATTTTCTAGGTTTTCATCATGGTACTTATCCAATGCTCTTGTTTGCCAATTTTTCACCATTGGACGAATTATTTTCTCTTTACTATTTTTTTTTTCTCTTTTCCTCTTTTTTTATTTTTTGGATTTTTTTTATTTTTTTTTATTTTTTTTAAATTTTGACTTTTTGGACTAGGATATCGGTGAAGATGGATAAATATAGGGATATGGATAGGTGGTTTTGGAAGATATGTGATAAACGAAATGGATGAAGGACTCAAGCATCACATTCTATATGAGGTAATAAGAGCCCATGTTTGAAGCGATGATGAAATCTTGGTACAACCTTATTAGAATGGATGGATTATGCAAGAGGATGGAATAAAGGGATTTGATGGGGGAGATATTGGGGATAGTGGATGAAGTGTTGGAAAGTGTATGGATGGAATGATGGAGTGTATGTGTGATGGGGAAGGTGTTCAGGACCAACATTGGCACATGTGGTGGATGTGAAATGATAGGAGGGTTGATGGATGGAGAGTGTGGAGATAATGGAGGAGTTGGGATAGTTAATTTTAGGACATAAGGACCCAAAATATATTTAGGAGATGGAGGATACAAATGATTAGCTTTGAGATTAGAAACTTTGGATGTCTTTAGGGATTTCTCATTTGAAGGCATGACCTCTTTTTTCTTGGGAATCCACATGGTTTTGATTTTTGCTTTGGTGGGCCTTTGTGGCCTTTGGAATTGATTGGGATTTTGGATTGGATTTTATGAGGGCGCATGAGGAGCTTTAGATTCATGTGGATGTTTGGATTTATGCATTTTTACTTTGGCATCCAAAGTGCTTGTAGTAGCAATGGGGTGGGTAGGAGGTGATGGATGATGTGGAGAAGATGTGGACAAAGTGGTAGAGGTAGGATTTTGATGATGGTGTGTGGATGGAAAATGCGAGATAGCATGCATGGATGGGTTCCTTTGTTGATCCTAATTAAGAGTTATGAATTTAGGATTCTTGGGATGTGTGCTAGGGATAAGTGATGGATGGACGAGAGGATAAATAGGATAGGATGGAAGGGGTGAGTTTGGGATATAAGGGCCCAAGATGGACATTGTATATGGAGGATGTATTATGGTGGATGGAGGTATGTAAGGACCCAAAGTAGATGCAGTAGATGAAGGATGAGCGATGGTGGATGGAGGGACATAAGGACCCAAAATGGACTTAGAGGATGAAGGAGGAATATGGATAGTTGTTTTGAGGTAATATGATGGAGGAGGGGGGATGGCAACAAATGATTTGGTGGAGCGATGGGAAGTGCCTCTTATTCCTTTGGAAGAGGTTTGATTAGGATGTATAGGGGTTGTACCAACATTGTTAGATTGTGATTCTTGGGAGATATATCCAAGACCATGCACACCTAGATGTTCTTTGACCTAAATGGGCTCTAACATACCTTGTTCATGACGGCCTATACCTTTTTCTTGATAGTTCATGTTCTTGAGGATGTGATCTATGGTGGGATGCTTATTATTTTGGAAGCATGATGAGAGTCCATTAGTAGGTGGAGGAGGAAGGGTGGTGCATATACTTTGTTTTTCTTTTGTAAGAAGACCACCGTGGAGGAGTGTAATGTTACCAAGGTGATATAACAGCGGTGTTTTGATGGTAGAGCTGGGTGTAAATGAAGGATCATGCAGCAGAGATGGTGGGATGACATCATCCTAATTCGCAGGAGGAGGTTATAAGGGATCGAGAGAGGGATTAGGTGGTATAACAGGATATGGATTTTTGGCAGTAGGTGATAAGGGCCCATGAGATGGAGTGATTGGATCTTGAGTGCAAACGGAATCAGGGGATGGAGTGGATGAGCTAGTGTGATCTTGAGATGGGATGGAAAGGGTGGCATGATCTTGATTAGGAGGAGGGGATATGTTGGTATCCTTTGGATCAAGCTCTTGTCATGGCTCATCTTGTGTGGGAGGCATGACGAGGGAGGAGAGTTGGAGGGACTCCTCAGGTGGGGGAGATGGAAGGATGAAGGATTCCCGAAGGTCATGGGATTGGATTTGGGTGTCTTCGATGGGTTGGATGGTGTTAGGAGTAGGAGATGTGGATTCAATGAGCTTAATGGGTGTGACAGTCTCAACCATTTGGACAGTGTTAGGAATGGTAATGGTAGTGATAGGTGTAGGATGGGGGAGGCCCTCATCACTAGTGATTGTACATGATAGAGTAAGAGGGCATGGTTCCAAAACATCAAGATGTGGATTTGGGGATGTCTCTTTTTTCATGTGTCCTTGGACGACATTTGGAATGAGGTATTTGGGAATGATAGGTTCAGGTGGGGTGATGGGAATAGATAGAGGATTATGGATGGGTGGAGGACTAGGATTAGGGATTGGTGGATTAAGATTAGATGAATGGATGGGATTGGATGGAGGACTAGGAGGAGATGGAGGATTAAGAGAAGAGACTAGTGGATTAGGATTGGATGGAGGAGGGATTAAGATATAATGTGATGGAGGGGGAAGTGACATGGGAGGATGTGGATGCTAGATTAGGTTGGGGAGATTAGGATGGTTGATTATAGTAGGAATATTGGGATGGTATATTATGGAAGTGTGAATGTTGGATTAGGATGGGAAGATTGAGATGGTGGATTAGAATAAGAGAACATGGGTGGTGGATTAGCATAGGAGGACATGGATGGTGGATTGGGATAGGAGGACATGGACAGAGGATTAGGATAAGAAGATTGAGATGGTGGATTAGGATAAGAGGAAAATTGGGATGATGGATTATGATAAGAGGACATGGGTGATGTATTTGTGTAGGAGGATATGGGTGGAGGATAAGAATATTGAGATGGTGGATTAGCATAAGAATATTGAGACGGTGGATTAGGATAAGAGAAATATTGGGATGGTGGATTATGATAGGAAGGCGTGAGTGTTGGATTAGGATGGGAAGATTGGGATCTGGGATTAAAGTAGAGGTATTGGGATTGTTGATGATGATAAGGATAGGAGTATGGGGAAGGTGGATTACTATAGAGGGATGTGGAAGTTGGATAGGATATAGGTTGAAAGGGAGGACAAGATGAATATATTGATGGTGAGGATGCTGGATATCCCTTGTCAAGGGTAGCATAAGGACTGTTATTAGGTGTGGATGAAGGCATGGGGGGATAGTATAGAGGAGTAGTTGGATTTTGGGAGGTGATTGGAAAAATATTGCTAGCAATGATAGCATCAAGGGAATCTATATTACACTCTTCTTGATCAACAAGACTTTCATTATCGTCATCAACGTAGTTAGGATTTCCCTTAACTACTATTACTGGTTGTGTGGGAGGAGAATAAGGATTCATGCAGTTAGATGAAGTGAATACAGATTGAAAAGATGGAGGGGACTAGATGATGGAACAATAAATAGGATGGATTAGAAAAATAAGGAAGAGGATATCTTAAGATGTGTTATAATATCAGAAGATGGACGAAAGCTCAAATCGAGATTTAGGTTAAGCTCAGATTGGGATTGGATAAAAGTTTAGATTCAGATTAGATTGAAGCACAAATAAGGATTAGATGAAAAATACAATTAGGATGATGGGATTAAAGCTCAGATTATGGTCCAAAATAGTCCAGGGGTGATAGGATTGAGAAAAACCAAAAAGTAAAATTTTCAAAATTTTTCAATTTTTTTTGTCATAGTAAATCACATTTTTAGAGGTCTTCGAAGCGGAATTTGGAGTTGAAACTTGTGTCAGTCCCTAAAATTAGGTCCCAAAAGGTGCACTATTTTAGGGATTGAATTAGTACTCTAGGAGACCTTTGCAACAGTGTCAACGGTTTTGAATTCTAAGCACTGAGTAGAAGTTTATGACCCCAACAAATTGGGGTAAATAAATTCCTAGTTTTTTTAAAAAAATTGGATGGTTTGGGGATGGATATGATGAGGAGGAATGATTGGATGATGATTTTGGATTGAAGATGATGTGGGATAATTTTTGTATGAAGGATTGACTCCTTGGATGCGACGAAACAAGGTAGAAAGAAGCTTAACGAACACCAAAACGGATCCGAACGGGGCCTCGAATGAAGAAGAAAAGACAAGGGCACCTATTCTTTGGGCAGGGATACCTATCTGAGGGTAGGGATTCCTATCCTAGGGTTGGGTAGCCTATAAAGGGTAGGGACACCTGTCCTGGGGTAGGGTCACCTATCAAGGGCAGGGATACCTATCTTGGGGCAGGGTTGCCTATCCAAGGGCAGGGATGCCTGTCGAAGGGCAAGGACGCCTGTTCTAGGGTAGGATCACCTATCAAGGGTAGGGTCGCCTATCTAAAGGAAGGGATACCTATCCAGGGCAAGGTCGCCTATCCAAGGGAAAGGTCATCTGTCTAAGGGCAAGGACACCTATTCTGGGGCAGGGATGCCTAAATAGCCTCCAGACTTGTCTAAATAGTCAAATGATGTTAATAAATGGGATGAACGAATAAACAGACTACCACGATGGGAAAATGGATGCACGAAATGGGTGAAAGATTACTCAAGACAAGTGAACGGATGCATGATATGAAGGAATGACACTCAGAACAAGAAAATGGGTTCTTAGAATGAGTGAACGGGTTCCTGGAGCTAGAAAACAGATGGTCAGAATGAGGGAACGACGTTTGGAATGGGAAAACGGATATCAAAAATGGATGGACAGATGGTCGAAATGGTCAAACGACTACCCAAAACAAGGGAACAACACTCAAAATTGGAAAATGGGCATCCAAAATGGGGTGACAATTAGTGAACGGAGGCTTAAAATGACTATTCGAAGGGCAGGGCCACCCCTTTTAGGGTAGGGCCACCCCTTTTAGGACAGGGTCACCCAAACAGTGGGTGGGGTCACCCAAATAGGGGACACGGTCACCCAAACAGGAAAAAATGCTAAAATTTTGACTTGGACAGGATAAACAATAGTTGAGATAGGGGACAGGGTCGCCCCTTTGAGGGAAAGGTCACTTGTTTGAGGGCGGGGTCTCCCCTTTGAGGCCAAGGTCGCCTATTTTAGAAAAATTGGTGAATTTTGACTTGGTCCGGGTGAAAAATGGTTGAAACAAGAAGGGATGGGTTGCCCCTCTAAGGGTAGGGTCGCCCCTTTGAGGGCAAGGTGGTGCGGGGGAACCTCGAATCTTGAAATTTATGACAAGCTTCATAATATTGTAATGTCTTAGTCATTTAGAATTTCATGGGACCATGTTAAGAAATGGTTTAAGTGTTAAAATTGTAATGATGTATTCATAAAAAGGATTAAATGACAGTTGTAACCAAATGGGAATATCGAGTAGATGAATGGTTTGTCTAACTACCCTAG
Organism: Sequoiadendron giganteum; assembly: GCA_007115665.2. Classification (NCBI taxonomy): domain Eukaryota; kingdom Viridiplantae; phylum Streptophyta; class Pinopsida; order Cupressales; family Cupressaceae; genus Sequoiadendron; species Sequoiadendron giganteum. The sequence continues at coordinate 139,170,720 of CM021103.1, read as the reverse complement.
AATCTCTATAAAGAGACAACATGTAACCGAATACGGGGATAGAGGGAATAGAGAGTGCAACTATGGGAAAATAGAAAAGAGAGTAACTAGAGGGAGAAGAAATCGGGCTCTCTGGCCTTTGGCCAAAGAGCCATTTAAAGTATGTATTTTTTTGAAATGTTAATATATGGAATTTGATAGGAGGAGTTTCCATTTCCCATCATGTCGTGCTCTCTATCTTTCCTATTTTATGTGTTTTGTGAATTATTAATGTAGATTGGTTTTGAAGGTTTCGATGTTGTTGGACTATTTTAAAATAGCCCATTGTTGTTTATGAGTCAGGTTCCTTTATGATAGTCCTGGAAGCCTTTGTTCGATAGTCACCTTGAAGGAGACCGAGGAAGATATGTTTGTCGAGCTATGTCTGTTTGGTATGACCGAATGATATCAAATATCATTCCTGGAGCGACCAGCGAACCCCATCATGGTTTGAGCTCGACCAATGTGTTTGAGCAGTGTGTGTGACTTAGCTTTGGGTAGTGGAAAGGTGGCAGATAGTTTAGAGGAGAGAATGGTGGATATGCTCTCCATGCTCATGCTCGGGTTACGACCACTGTGGTGGTGGTAATCTTCCATCCCATGTCGTGAAGACCCACAAGGTATAAGGGATTAGAGGATATGGAACGACTATGGAGATAGGAAGCTATGATATGCAGATTTCAAAGATGACAGTAGTTTCTTTATTAGTGAGAATTGAGAGAATGTGTCGATGCTTTATTGTATACATAATCTATGCAATTCCTCCGCATCAGAATGGTATCAAAGCCAGAAGGTTTTGAGCATGTAGAAGGCAATCTACACCAGGCAGTAGTGTGGGTTCTTGGTTGCAAGTTGATCCATCCAAGCTGCAGTAAGGATGTAGTTGTTCTTGCATGTGTGAAGATCTCAAGCTAGGGTCTTCGTATTGTCTACACCAAGATGAAGCTGGGTAGAAGGTGCAATGAGAGCAACCACTAAGAGAAGGGTGGGAAGCATCTTCCAGAATCTTACGTGGGTAAGATGGCAGTATGGTGGTGGTGTGAAGCAGCCACATGCAGAGTGGTGGATAGCAACCAGCATAAACTCCATTGATGGGAGTCATGTAACAACAACAGAGGAAGCAATAGAAGTATTGATTCAGTGATGAAGACACAAAGGCGAACGGTTTGTTTGCAGAATTCTCACCTCAGCATTTCCATGGGACTTGGAAATATTTTAAGCCTAGGAGTATGGTGCAGGGGCACCTCGACTCTTGAAATTTATGACAAGCTTCATAATATTGTAATGTCTTAGTCATTTAGAATTTCGTGGGACCATGATAAGAAATGGTTTAAGTGTTAAAATTGTAATGATGTATTCATAAAAAGGATTAAATGACAGTTGTAACCAAATGGGAATATCGAGTAGATGAATGGTTTGTCTAACTACCCTAGAATCTCTATAAAGAGACAACATGTAACCAAATATGGGGATAGAGGAAATAGAGAGTGCAACTACGAGAAAATAGAAAAGAGAGTAACTAGAGGGAGAAGAAAGGCCAGAGAGCCATTTAAAGTATGTATGTTTTTGAAATGTTAATATATGGAATTCGATAGGAGGAGTTTCCATTTCTTGTCGTGTCATTCTCTCTATCTTTCCTAGTTTATGTGTTTTGCGAATTGATAATGCAGATTGGTTTTGAAGGTTTTGATGTTGTTGGACTATTTTAAAATAACCCATTGTTCTTTATGAGTCGGGTTCCTTTATGACAGTCCTGGAAGCCTTTGTTTGATAGTCGCCTTGAAGGAGACCAAGGAAGATATGTTTGCATAGCTATGTGTGTTTGGTACAACCGAATGATATCAAATATCATTCCTGGAGTGACCAGCAAACCCCATCATGGTTTGAGCTTGACCAATGTGTTTGAGTAGTGTGTGTGACTCGGCTTTGGACAGTGGAAAGGTGGCGGACAATTTAGAGGAGAGAAGGGTGGATATGCTCTCCACGCTCATGCTTGGGTTACGACCACTATGGTGGTGGTAATCTTCCATCCCATGCCATGAAGACCCACAAGGTATAAGGGATTAGAGGATATGGAACGACTATGGAGACATGAAGCTATGATATGAAGATTTCGAAGATGACAGTAGTTTCTTTATTAGTGAGAATTGAGAGAATGTGTCGATGCTTTATTGTGTGCAGAATCTGTGCAATTCCTCCACATCACAAGGTCACCCATTTTAGGGTGGGGTCACCTCTGTGTGTTGGTTTGAACCTCACTTAGTCAAAAGCAATTATGGAAAAGGAAAAAAATGACAAGCAAAAGGCCAAAATTGACTAACAATCACTAGGTTTTTACAAGAAGATAGTTCAAACAACACAAGCCTATTTTTAGTGTTAAGGGTATGGTCAATACGGTCCTCTATCTAGGCTAAACAAGGCATCTAAGGGTGTCCCCGATATACGCATGGTATGTGGCGCACAACCGTAAAAATCAACCCATTTGTAGGCGTGAGTTGGGAGTAGCCAACGAGATACTGGAAGCTCAGACCAACTCTTCACATCTTGTCTAGGTATCACCCTAGCTTTAACGCTTCAATAGACATGACATGAATGGATTGAGGTATAGCTTTTTCCTCCCCCCGTTATATACCCCACCAGTACGTGTGGTTGGAATCGTCCCTTGGGGTGATGAAATCCCCAAGCAAGTCCTGCTAATAAAATTAAAATGGGTAAAAAGGACTTAAGTGGACTATGATTTCTCTTCACCCAGGATGGCCAAATGGTGCAAGGGGATTGGATACATCAATATTCCACTTTTGCAAACATAACAAACATGTTTATTGACCCTTCCTAATTAATTCTATGTTCCTAGTTTAGAAATGAAAACAAGAAATAACTAACTAGGAAAAATAGATTTTTTACACCTGCAATAAATTCATTAGTAGTTTCATTTTTATATCTTCAAAAATCGAGCTACACAAATGTTAGTAATGAAACACACTCACCAACAAACAAATGTTAGCAAGTCAAAAATAGTGAAAAATAACTTGAATCTGATTTTTGAAATGACAAACTTACTATCTGTTTACCTATTTTTTCTCTATTTCGGGCATGGCCGCCTCTATGTTTGGGGCACAGTCGGCTCTTAGGGCGGGGTCACCTATTTTTGGGCAGGGTCGTTGTTTGTCTAGAATCTGCAGAAACAGTTAGAAACACAGAAAAATAGAAATCAGAAAAATCAGGGTTTTGGGTGGGGTCGCCTATTCATGGACGGGGTCGCCTATTTTTCCAAATTGTGTAGAAATAGTTAGAAACACAAAAAGCTAGAAAGCAAAAAAATCACGATTTTGGGCGAGGTTGCCTGTTTGTGGACCTGAACCTACAAAACAGTTAGAAATAGGAAAAAACAAAAAATAGAATTCTAGATTTTGGGTGGGGTTGCCTGTTCATGGGTGAGGTCACCTGCTCGTAGGCGAGGTCACCCCTTTGTGGGCGGAGTCACCTGTTCATGGACTTGAACCTACAAAATAGTTAGAAACAGGAAAAAAACAAGAAAATAGAGTTCTGGATTCTGGGCGGGGTCACCCCTTTGTGGGTGGGGTTTCCTGTTCATGGGTGGGGTCACCCCTTTATGGGCAGAGTCTCCCCTTTGAGGGTGGAGTCGCCTCTGTGTTCTTGAACCTACAAAAATTCAAAAAATAGGAAACATGAAAGGAATAGACCTGTGACGTGGGTCCCACCGGGCATGCCAGAAATGTGTGCAATGAAAATCCTTAATCTAAAATGCAAAAAAAAAAAGAATTTAATCACTAATAAATTTGACTCAAATTCTAATGAAAAATTTCATCGAAATTATTTCATCGATTTTTTGACGAACTTTGAAACATCAAAATTCCGACCCAGCATCGTCGATTAGGTCGAAATTTTGATGTTTCAAAGTTCGTCAGAAAATCGACGAAATAATTCCAACAAAATTTTGTCGAAATTCCAATAAACTTTCGTCGGAATTTGAGTCAAATTTATCAATGAATGAAAAGGAAACACAACACCTCAAAGATTAAGCCTAGTTGAAACTAAACAAAACAACAATAAAACAATAAGAATGATTATAACTTTGTTTTTTTAGCTTGATGGAGTGGTTGGCCCTTGATGTGTGCTCCTTGATGGCAAGCTTGCAATAATTGAGGTGGTTGAAGGATGGAAGATGGAAGGTAAGAATGCAAATGGCTTTGAATGCAAGAGTGTTGCAATAATAGCTAGAATGACTTTTTATACTAAATCTCCAAATTCTAACCTCTTTGTCTCGAGGCCAAGACCCTCCATTTAAAGAAAAATGGACAGTTGATCCACCATGGACAAGATGAAGGGCTATGGTGAGATGAGGACTCACAAACCCTCACATCTTTCCATGTGGAGGATGAGATGGAAGAAGTACAAGGTGACATGGAAAAGGCCATGTGGTCCAAAGGTACTTGCAAGTACCTTGGGATTGAGGAGGATTTACTTAAGAAGGGATTCCTTATCCCCAAGTGGGGATGAAAGTGACAAGGGAGGACTTTTAGAAAGTTCACTCTTGTCACCATGGGGATTTGAAAGGGCATTGGAAAAATTAAAGTGAATTTAAAATTCACAAGCTTGGAAAAAACCCATGGATAAGACAAGGTCCTCCAAAAGGAGGTCCTTGTCCCATGTACTTGATGTGACCTATGAGAGGTCATGGGGAAGATAAATGCATGGGGGGAACAAGTGTGAATTTTTAATTCACATGGACAAGAGGTCAAACCTGATAAGGTAAGTACCATGAAAGTTTGACTTAAGGACATTCCAGAAAAGGTAAGTGATTAGATTAAGGTTGAAGGATTAGAAGAGGATTAGGTGGTTAATGATGATTATGAGACAACTTGTAAAATTTGGAGGATGTGACACATCCTAATCATGGATTAGGGATGTGTCACATCCCTAATGATTGGATTAGGAGATGAATTAGGATAAAGTGTGGATGAGATATAAAGGGAATTAAATAAGTGGGTTATTTATTTAATTTTTTGGAAGAAAGGAATAAAGGGTAAGGTATTTAATCATTTAACTAAATACCTTAGGGATTTAGAAGACTTTAGGAGTATTAATCAAATAATGGAAATATTATTTAAATAATGTGGTTAAAAGGATATTTGGATGAAAAGGGTAAATTTGGACAAATATAAGTGGTCAAATTTAAATGTCTACAACACCTGAAGCAATCACATTTCCTAAGCTTCCCAATATCCTATACTTACCATATTTTAACTAAAGATTATAACCTTTGTCAACCATTTGTCCAACACTCAACAGATTATGCCTCAATCCTTCAACATAAAGAGCATCATCAGTATTTCATTTTCCACCAAGAGAAATAGTGCCTCTACCACAAATCACACTAGCATTGTTATCTCCAAATCGTACAACACCACCATCATACTTTTCCAAGCTTATAAACTTTCTTTTATCACCAGTCATATGATGTGAGCATCTATTTTCGATCACCCACTCATCCTTCTCATCAGTTTTGTCTATAAGAGCTTTTTCAATATTCTGATTACCAACTAATTTAGTGAACACTAGACCATTTTCCTTGATAGCAATGGATACCCATTCATCTTCATTTCCAGTTTCTTTATCAGATTCATCATCAGTAACTCCTTCAGCATAATAACATTTCTTTTAAAATATAGTCTTATTAGGTTTATACTTAGAGACTCTTTCAATACATCTTGATGCAAAATGGCCTATCTTACTGCAAGAGAAATATTTAATAGGCAGCTTTCCTCTGTACTTACCTTGTCCTCTGGCTTCTCTTTTCACATTCAGTTCTTCTAGCTCTCTTTCTTCATCTTCAATCAGTTTCATTTCTTCTTCATACTTGAATGTTTTCCTAGAGCTCTCTCTCGGATCATATCTTTGTTGGCTTTTTTTGGATATAGTTGCTTTGAATGCAGACTCTGTCTTAGGAAAAGATTCACCAAATTCACTCAACTCAAAGACAACAAGTTTTCCAATCAGCACATGTCTCTTGTCACATTTGTTACTGTCCTGAGTACTTCAATAGCATGAACTTTTGTTTTTTAAGAAGTAGGCACAAATCTAAGTATTTTAGCCACAATCTCATCTTCTTCCAAGGTTCCACCAGAACATCTAATGTCCATCACTAATTCTTTTACCTTTTGTGAGAAACAAAAGATGTTTTCATCTTCACTCATCTTCATGTTCTCCCACTAGCCTTTCGAAATGTGTAGCTTAGCATCTTTCACTAGTGCATCTCCTTCATACAATGTTTCCAACATTATCCAGATCTCATGTACAGTCTTCAGACCTACTACATTTGTCATCTTTGAATCTGTCAAAGAACTTAGCAATGATTCTATAGCTCTGGTATTAGTTTCTACTTCTTTGATCTCATCAGTAGTAGAGGGACCATTATAAGGAATTGTATATGCATTCTTTGTTATCTTCCAGAAAGGCTCAACAATGCACTTCAAATGACACTCCATTATGACTTTCCATAGAGAGTATTTTGTACCATCGAATCTAGGACTATCCTTCTTGTATGATGTCATCTCAGATCACCTCAAGTTTTTAGACTTCTTCAGAGGAACTAGCTCTGATACCAATTGTTGGAAAAACAAGGATAGACAACTAAGAGGGGGTGAATCAGTTGTTACATAAATTAAGCTTATTCAACCTTAAATAACTTATAATCTCATATATGATAATTAACAGTGATAGCATGAATCAACAATACATCAGAGATACATGAACGCAAAGATTTTATACCTCGAAACCCTATTAGGGGAAAAACCATGGTGGATGTTAGTCCAAAAGATTATACCTTGTTAGAAGTATAATGAAAGAAATGAATAGGGAATGTATATGAATTCATACACACTACCTACAACTCACTACTCAAAGGGAAGGCTCACTAACTTATGTAAGATAATCAGATTAAATCCATCTGATGAGGTTGAACTGAGAAATTAGCTTCTACAAAAGCTTGATTACAGTTCTGGTTAGGCACAAAATCACTTCTTCACACTTTGCTCAATCTTCTTCACACTCTTCTCTGCACTTGAATGATTGGATCTTTATTTGCACATATCTTGCATATATATCACATACATTCACCGAGCATCATTTAAAGTGAGTAAACAATCGCTCTTATATATCTACTACACGGATTTACATCAACAACTCTATCGGCCACAAATAAAGAATAAATTACAATTGTCGGCCTTAATACATGAACAAATATTAATACGCACCAAACTAAGTCGGTCACAACATAGTGAGGACCTAAATCAACATCCTCAAACATGCAAAACAATACAATATTAATCCATAAGGATCCACAACACGCTACCACCATCATGTCGGCCAAGAACATGAAAACCTTAAGCACACAAGGAAAAATATTCAATCACGAACACACCGATCAATGCAGACGTACCACACTGATAGAGCATGATCTAAAAACATCATTGAACACCTCAGAAACATACACAACAACTCACTTTACCAAAATTGCAATCTCATCTTCTAGAAACACCTGCTATAGACAGTAACTAAATAAGTGTAGGAATAGAGAACTTCATAACTTCCTCAATTCTTGATGCACACCTTTGAAACTTTCAGACAACATACTAGATAGGCTCATCAAAAAACCCTTTAATGCGTGCCTTTTGATCATCAACAAACATAAATTTTCATCACTCTGACCTTCTCATCTTGACTAGCTTCCTGAAATATATTTATTATAATTTTCTCAATATCCTCGACATATACAGCTTTCAGAATCACCAATGCTAATAGTGTTGACATCAATGACAACCACATATCCGCAACACAACCTCAACATCCAATAGGTGGCATGTTCAAAATATCCATTGGTTTGCGTATTTTTCTGAAAACTGAGTTATCCCCTAAGGAAATGAGCTAAGGATCTTTAAGACCTTCCACATTGAAGTATGTAGGTAGTTTAGCACCACTTTGTGCTAATTTGAAGGAGTAGGCATTTGGATCCTTTCTTAGCAGTTTTTAAATTAGTTTAAGTACCTTGGGATTGTTGGAGTGTTGAAATAATTCTTCCTCATCTATTTCTTCCTCACTATCCACTTCTTCTATGACCATGTTCTTGGTATTTTGTGTTGACCTATCCATCATTTCTTGTTGTCTACAGATTACCTCCTCCTCTCTTGGTGGTTGGTTTTGTGTTTCTTTCAATATTGGTTCCTTTTGAAGAGTTACAAGGTCACTTAGTTTCTAACCCCATGGGTCACTTCCATCATTTGTGGTCTTTGTTGGGGGCATAGTTATAAACAAGTGCCAAGACTTTGTGGAAGTTGGTGATTCCTAACTATGGAATAAAATAATGCTTTGTTTTCGGGATTTTTTTAATTTTTTGTGTTTTGATATTTTTGTTTGTAAAAATGATGTTATCTATTACCACACAAAAAGTGATAATATGGGCCTTCTAATCGCAAGATCCGTTTTTTGTTCTTCTTTGTCTAGGATGTTAGCTATGTTTCTCCATTGGGTTGGTGTTTCGTTTCTCTCAAATATGAAACTTCTCAAGCTATTGATAATATATGTTTGTTCACCTTCAATTTGTGTGAGACTTGGTTGTATGCTAGGTTTTGTAAGACTTGGTTTGTTGAACTAGAGCAATTGGATGCCAAATGGTCATAAAGTAAATGGTGTTTCGATATGGTTCTTATGATACTCAAGACCCTAAAGTTTGAGTGATGTTTTGGGAACGACACTATTTTTGGGACTCAAAATGTTGAAAGACTTGGATCTATATTTCACTTCATTTTTCTAGAGGATATGTTGCGGGAAATCTAATTGAACTAACCTTGAGGTTCAATAAAATGTTGATATCTTAGAAGTTTGAGTGAGGGAATGATCCAAGTTGTTTGTTTTGATTTTGAATCCTAAAATTAGGTTGTTGATTTTGACTATGTAAATGGATTATGACGCGTTTTGGGTGTCTAACTACTTCTTTCTCACAATTTTTAACCGGTTTCAAGATCAGTTTTTAATTTTCACTAGAAAAGCAGGCAAAAGTAGCAATATTAGAGCAGTAGCAGTAATTTATGTCAAAAGCGCACAGATTTTTGTCAATAGTAGTCAAGTCTCAAACTCAACTGTGGCAAGTTTTCTTGAAAGAAACTTTTATTAAAAGTTTTATGATTGGTAAATAGTGAGTGAAAAAGAAAACTTCTTGGTCAAAAACGACTAGTTTTAAGTCACCTGCAACTATAAAAATAGATCAAATGCAGTAAATATAAGATTGACTGTGGTAGAACTTCTCAAAAGCGGCCTCTGTTCAAATTTTCCTAATTGATGATCAGTACTGGAAAAAGTGAAAGTTTTTGGTTAAAATCGATCATTTTGAAGTCAACTGCAGTTGAAAAATGTGTCAATTGCAAAAAAATTAGGATCAAAAATAGCAATTCTATGTTAAGTGTGTTTTGTTTTTCAAAAGTGGTAGGTTTTACTAGTGACTATCACAAGATAGAGAAAAAAAGCAGCCTGTTTTAGGTCGAATGTGGCTAGTTTTAGGTCAAGTGTAGAAGAAACAGAAGCAATATCAGTATTTTGTGTAGATTTATTTTCCAGTTTTTGTGTTGAAAAAAGTTTGGATAATTTTTTATAGTTTTGATATCTCATTTTTTATCTGCTTTATCTTTTTTGAGATTTTGGAAAGTGATATCATGCAACACAACAATAAAAACTATTTGACCCTAAATGTCTATAATTTTAAGCATATTTATTTTCACAAAATCTCAAAGTTTGTGGAATGCGAAATGCTAAAGTCATAGTTTCCAATGTTGACTTCTTTCTTAAAGTGACTTGAAATGTGAGCCTAAATATTTAGAAATCTTTAGGGATATTGTTTTAAGATATCCTTAAGGAGTGCAAATATAGGGCTCTTTTAAAAGGATTCACACTAAGTAAAAAGGGTTTGAAGTTTGATAACCATGTTTAATGATTGTTTTGATGTGTTCATTTTAATTCAAGAAAATGTTTGATGTTTCAAAGTAACTGAGAGATTTGGAAATTTTGTGAAGATAATTTACACCATAGGGATAGACACATTCTTTTAGGTGGGATAACCTCATGGCCCAAAGGTATGATTTTACATGCAACGAATGGAGAGTGTTTTAATCTCAACCATAAGTCAGACTTGGTAAGTAACTTCTCTGAAGAAAAGTTTTGATGCACCACTTCAAATAATATTTTTGGCTAAAAAGGTGGCTTCTAAAACATTGGTTCTTAGTAATGCTCAAGGGAGCCAATGCTTGTATAGCATTCAACAAGCCACTTATGGATTTAACCAACTTAATTGAGGCTCGATATACACAAGGTACCTCCCCTTTCATGAATGGAACTGATGGCCAAGTAATCATCGATACAATTCATTTGGAATTTAGCCTTGACCATTTATATAGTGCCCCAAATGAAATACCAATTTGAGTCACCTTTGAGTTCTCCAACATAGGATGTGTCTCAAAAGGCGGACCCTCTAAAGGTAATTCTTTGAAATGAAAATAATGTGTGAAACTTAAGATTCTTTTCATCACCCAAGATCGCCTAAAGGCACGAGGGGAGAGGATAGACACCTAGTTTTCCAAACACGGAGGACACATTATACACTTTATTGTAATTTTCTTTTGAAGCCCCTCAAGTGGTGCTATCCAAAAAAAAGGAAATTTAATGTGTACAAGATATCAATTTGTTTTTATGTGCACTAAAATGAAGTGTTCTGGATTTCAAGAAATTAGATATTAGTGTGCAATTCAAAAAAGTATTTGTTCAATTTTAAGCCCGAAACAAAGTGTTTCTAACAATCCTTATCTTAATTGGTCAACAAAAAATTGAAATCATTCGTTTCATCAACATATTGAAAGCGTTTGGTCAAAAGTAAGAATTTTTTAGAGCACCAAAACAAAATGTTATTCTAATCTAGAAAACCTTTGAAAATTTATTTTTAGAACACCAAAATGAAAATGTGTGAGTTTGTGGGGTTCAATTTTATATCACCAATTTCAAAGTGTTTTCCTAAAATAGAAATGTTCTTGAAATGTTCTTTTTAAAGCACCAAATTGAAATCTTGTTCTAAACTTAGAAGTTTTTTGAACGTTCCTTTTAGAGCACCAAATCAAAGGCATGCAAGTTGTGGGATTCATTTTAAGCACCAAATTGAAATCTTGTTCTAAACTTAGAAAGTGTTTGAATGTTATTTTTAGAGCATCGAATTGAAAGCATACAACTTGTGGGGTTCATTTTAAGCCCCAAATTGATAATTTTTTTCCTAAACTATGAAAGCTTTTGAAAAATTTAGACTTTGACTATTCACCTTCTGTGCAATAAACACATTATTTGTTCTTCATGTAATGTGTACCATATCCTTCAAGAGCTACACAAATGAAGTCAACAAACACAAACATCAACAACAAGCACCTATTAGCATTAGAAAATGAAAAACTTATTTTCATATTTCAGATAAAAAAACAACAAAGCAAAGGAAAAAAAATTAATCAAAAGTGGCCTTGTTATAAGAAAATATGGCTAAAAATATCTAAAGCGACCTATTTTTGTCAAGTAAAAGTGGTGAGATAAAGAAACTACAACCCTGTAATTTTAGAAAATGCAGTTGAAATGAAAAAAGCGGCTAGGAAAAGAGCGACTATGGCAGAAATGACAGAGAAACCATGTGACTTTTTGGTAGCTTTTGCATGAAGCTTTTTTAAATGTGTTTCTGAAAGCTACAAGTCTTCAAAATACACTCAAGGAAATGTTAGTGTTAAGGACCGAGGTCCCACCATGTGTGCCAAAATGTGTAAGGGGTAAATCGATATGCATGAGATAATCAATGTCAAATGAATTCAACTAAATCTAATTCAAAACAAGGATTAAGATTCATACCCATTACTCACGAAATGAACAATACAAAATGTTGAATTCAAGAAAGGAATTGAAAAAAAAGAACAATGAATTCAATAAAACATAAAGTTACCCATCCTGTGTCAAAGTGTATTTGCAATGATGTTGGATATTTGTATCAAATGTGAAGCCTCCATTGATGCATTGTAAAAGTTTCAAATGTTTGTGCGTTGATTGAAGATGTGTGTCAAAGTTCTTCAAAAGATCGATTATGATTTTAGGATTACTTCATTGTGCAAAAGATGTTGATTCTTCAATCATTTTTGAGAAGAAATGAGGTTGTTATATAGATTTTTTGTTTTGAAATAAATGCTCAAGATCTCGTAGTAGAATATCCTGATCAATGGTTCAACACCGTTGAGAGAAATTAGATGGGAAGAATCAATCAGTGTATTTTGATTTCATAATTGGTGTGATTGAAGAAATAAATTTGAGTGTTCAATGGAATTGAGGAAATAGATTGAATAATCTATGGGATTTTAAGAAATCATGTTGAGCCTTTAGTAGGATTGAAGAACAGGTGAATCAGCTAATCAGAGGGAGTAATCGCGGGATCATAATTTACTCAATCATGAAAGTGGGTGAGGGTAATTAATTAATCCTTCTAAGTTGAATATGAAATTCATGTTTGACTTTTACAAATAAAGTTGTATTTGTTTGTTTTGACCTTTTTGAAAGATGTTTGAATAATTTATTAAATTATTCAAGTTTAGGTGAAAGTGATTTAATTAAACTATTATGTTTTAATAATTTTATTGATTTAGGGGAATAGGGTAAATTAGTGACATAATTAAATAATTGATGTTATTTAATTAATCATAAGGAATATAGTTAGATTAGGAATTTATTAAATAAACTAAATTTATTTAGTTAGTCAAAACTGATAAAAAAATAAAATAATCTAGCATTATTCAATTAATAGAGAAAATTAGGGTTTTTGATGTAATTGATGTGGAATGCAGTGATATTAGGTGATAATGATGCTGATGATGAGAAAATGTCATTCAGGATGCGTTATATATATTAGGTCATTTTTACATGTCTACACTTACATTACCATTACATATTTAATCTTTGTAACTCTTTACATACATTAGGTCAACCAGACATAGGACCTAAAAGCAAAATCCTCCAATTGATCATCACCATAGACATGTAGACCTCAAAATGTCAAGCCAACTGGAAAACACTTGTTGAAATTCTCCCAAAACCATAAGGTCTAACTCAAATATGTGGAGTGTAGACTAGTTAAGACATAGACATGACATAAAAAACTATGTAAATCTTATATGTCGATCTTTTGTTACTTGTATCTTACAAACCACTTATCCAAAACAAGTACATTTGTGAATGAGGATACTACTAACATCCATAAACAACATATTAGAATCACAAAAGTAGATCTCAAGGGGAAAACGAATACGGACCAAATTACCAGAGGGCTTTATATACTGAAACTACTAGTGTAGACACTTTGCAAAGATTCTTAATTGTTCCTATGTTCGGATCAAACCCTCTTGTAAAATAACTCTTCTACAATCATTCTTAACACAATGTTGATATCCATTATATGTAGTTTTGACATCAATGACAACCTTCTTCATTCTTTCAACAATTATTATATAATATAATATTATATCATTATTATATATTATTATATATGACTTATATATTATATTATAATAATATCTAATATTATATATATATTTATAATATTATATTATATAAGACTAGTATATGATACTATATATCATATAATATAATAATATGTTTTTGAAAAGTTAAACAACATTTACAGGGTGTTGTACCCCACACAACGAGCCACTAGGGCCAAAAAAGGACAAGACCTAAACAGCTAACATAAACAGGAAAAAATAGAGACAGCCCAAAGGTAGCACATCAACAGCTGAGAAACAGTCGACAGATAGCCACTAGGAGTAGCTAACTGGCATCATCCCAGTTTTTAATCAGGAGGTCCACCGCCTCGTCTCCCACCCACTCTTTGTTTTCCTGGCTATTGTTCCCCTCCAGTTCCTCTTTTATGGCATTTAATATAATAATATGTTAAATATTAAAAAGAAAAAACTTTTCAAATTGGATATTTATTTTGGAGAGCTTTTTATATTAAAAAAAGCTTTCCAAATGAATATCCATTACTAAAAGCTATTATATAAAATAATTTATATTCATTTGCACAGTCGAGCGTCAGGAGAGAAAATTCCAAAAATGGATATCCTCTTTGAAGAAACAAATATCTATTTTCTTTAGCATCAAATTTTCCACCAAAGAGACGAATCAAATTTGTCAAGTAAGTCATTTTTTCTATAAATTGGGTTTTTATTTATAATTTTTTTGCTAATTTTTTTTTTTTATTACAAATAGGGTTAAAAATGGCTAAATAATTTTACAATCAAAACCCTCAACCAAACCCTCCCCTGCCAAACCCTCCTTCAATTCGATATTTAATTAATAAAAATGTTACTAAATTGAAGAATATTGATGAAATATAACATCGACACCCTAATTTTATTTGATGATATCCAACTTAGAGGCAATAATTAGTCATGTGAAAGCTCTCACAAGGAAAAATACTTCATTTTAGGAGTGGATAAAATCAAAGATGTTACAATATGTTGACGATTTTTCTTATGACCAAGTCAAAGAGTTAAAAATATCCAAAGCCTGGTTAGCCCAATATTTTGTGAATCCCAAAAATAGACAACCTATAGATGTACGTAAGCTCGTTTAATTTTTAATCAAATGGTGTACACATGAGGGTATTAGAAGAGATTTTTGGTATTGTTGGTGGATTGTATTTGATAAACCACCCAACAACAATCTTGATGTCCCTCTTTATTTTTTGTGCAAACTATATGCAGTTTATTTTAGGAAAACATGTGAATTATTTTGATTTTAGAAAATTCCAAGGAGTAGGTAGAGGAATTCCCCAAGATATACCTAAGGCAATATGACAACTTCAAGGTCCATATATTCTCCCTCCTCCTATTTCCCCCCACCTCCAATAACCCACCCAGACATTGTTGCAGATACAACAATGCAGAGCCTCATGTTCATACACTCTTTGATTACCTATTTGATTGCACACTCTTCTCAATTTTCCCAGCCACCTAATAGTGATACTCCTAGTGGATCAATTTATGTTGGTGGACCCTCATCATCTACACACATTTTTATACCTCATCATTACACTATGTGCAGTCATGTGTGTTTAATTCCTATTGAAGAGACCATTGAACCTCCCCTAAACACAATTGAGTATGAGTTCCATCATATGACACCTATAGAAGATGAGTCAACAAATTATAGTACATACACAAAGACATGTGAGGAAAGACCATAAGGAGAGCCATCAAGGGCTAGAGAAGATGAGCAAGAGAAATCTTATGTACAAGTAAAACTTAAAAATTGATTTCACTGTGCATTTCATTTAAAATTAATATAACAAATAATAATACTAATGTATATTTAAGTGGGATTGAACAGTTAATGACTAAGGATGAACTTAGAGAAGTTAATCATGGTACTCTTTTGGCCATTTAATTTGGCCTACACATGGTATATTTTTTTGTACATGTTTAAATTTTTTATTGTTTAAATATCATTTAAATTGTGATTGATTAAATGTATTAATTTATATCTTGACCTTATTTTACTTTTGTAGTTTACTCTAGATGTGAATAATGTGACACCTTTTCTAATGTATTATACTAAAACACCTTATCATCCTAAGGTAATATCATTCAAAAAATTACTCTTAGACCAATCAGAAAGAGTCAAGGTAATTGACCTAAATTTTAATGAATTAATAGTTTATTCAGAACTTATTGTAGTGATTTAGATGCCAACTTAAAATATATTATGATTATATGTACATACATTTATAATCTTACATTCTTGTCATTATTTTATATAGGAATTTGTAGTTGGTACACCCATGTTGAGCTCTTGTCAAACAATCAAAGAAGCATCATCGATCTAGGAACATATGGTTGTTTATATCTAGTAGATATATGTTTAGTTTATGTTTGTAAACAATTATATATTAGTTTTTCAATTCTATTTTACCTATTATAGATTATTCCACCATGCACCTATGTGGATACTCTACCATTACAATATAGTAGGACTCCTGATCATCCTAAGGGACCATCATTTGTAGAAATTTTGTCAACAAAAAATAAATGCTTAAGGTAATCAAGAATTGAATTTGACTTTAATTGATATTTTAAAGAAATTATAGTTTAGTAAAGTGATTAGATGTTACTTTTAGAGTTCTAAAAAATAGTAGATAATTTTCTATTTAGTAGTCTTATTTATTTACCATTGAGTTAATTAATCTACTTTGTAGTTCGAATTGTTATTATGCAACCAACTTCACACCCATTAGGTGGCATGAAGAGGATGCATTTTGATTATCCAACACAAGTTTAGGATTTTCTTGACAAAGCATAACTATTTGGGGTGTACATTGCATATAGACCTTGAGATGGCATATGCCACATTTTATAAATATTTTTCTGAATTGGAATATGCCAAATTTATATATCACCATACATAATTACTCTACACGTTTATGTATAAAAATCAATATTCAATATAATTTATTCCTTGTGTGCATGTTTTCCTACTTTGAAACTTAAAATTTGAATGTGTAATCACTTTATAATGGTTGATCTATGATCAATAACATGTTATATATTGATTTATTGCAAGCTTGCACTTTAATATTTTATGAATTACATATCATTTTCACTCATAAATCATCGTCATTTATTTACAGTTTTTAATTAATTTTGATATTTACACCACCACCTCTACTAGAAACAATTATCTTGTTTAAATATTTAGGTAAAGAGTAAAGCTAAAAGATACATTTATCATCTTCTTTCAAGTTAACATCTAAAGAAACAAGTTGACTCAAAATAAAATTAAAAGCATTCAAACATTTTTCTCTAAATTACCATATTGTATTTAGAAAGATTATAACTATTTTTTAGATACAATTTATTGGCTAAAATTTTACTTAGGTGAAAATTACTTTTCCTCTTTTATATCTTGTGTGTAGAGGTCCCCATCCACTTATATTAATATCTATACTACTATTAAATTTGGTTTCCTTGGGAAACTTCTTCAGATTTGATTACTTTATCCTTAGTCTCTATAGTTGCAACATCCTTTAACCTTTGATTCCAAGATCTATTAACATCCATAGTCTCTATAGTTTCATTTTGGTTTTGATCTTTTAAATAAATTTTAATTTCCCCTTTAGAAATGATGGGTTTTTAGTTTAAATTATTCTTTTGATTATTGCATCAAAATGACATGGAATGCCAATTCAAGGTTAACATCAATGATAAAGTTGTATATAAGTTTATTTATCAATATATAAGTTGTGCATTTTACCTAGGGTTCCCCTTGCCATTTTATTTAAATTATTTTAAGATCTTGAGGAAGGAAGGTCTAAACAAAATATGTGATATCGACATAATTACTCAATCCATTCATCACATCTTTCATGTATTTCCACTCTTGGTGAAGAGATGAGATAAGTAGTAGTGGAGGAGGTTGGAAGTACTAATGAGAGTGATGATGGTTGTATTGGTTTTGATGTTGTTCGATATCAAGGTAAAAACCTTAAAAATATGAACTCGATAATATGATTACAAATATAAAATCATTTATTCAAGATTACCAATTATTTGATTATGTGATCAGCATATCCAAGAATGAAAGAAAAACAACAATACCACAAGTTGAGAACCATAGGTGACACAAGATATACTTCGAAAAACCCTTGTGAGAAAAAAATCCACACCCAAAGATATGAAATGCTTGTATTAATCTTCAAATGAAGTATACATTAATGCAACACTCCTCTCTAAATTTTAGCAGCAATTTGTTAATCTGACAACTTAAATAAAAACTTATGAAACTGCCATCTCAAGGCTCCAATATATAGAGATTTGTGGGAGAGAATACCACTGTGGTATCTTAAAATAACAAGCATAAACCACCTAGAAAAAACCATTCCCCTCTTAGTGGACAACCCATAAACATAGTGAAAATTATTAAATGATCACATGGCCTTCACATGGGAACCTAACCCATATCCAATCACAATTGGTCAAACCTGAGTGCTCGATTACTCTTTGATGACTTTGATGGATCATACCCAAAACATGCAAACTTGGGCACCCAGCCTAGGATAAAATGAAAATCATGCAAGGTAACATGAAACATGTAATTTTGGGTGGCCCCCACCTAGAGAGTCGATGCCTAGATAGAATATTCTCTATAATCGTCATCATAGCGGGTCCACCTCTATGAATGCAATTACAATTTTTCATAAGAGATAAATAATAAATATTTTACCTCTAATGTTCTCTAGGACACTTTCCAAACAATGTGGAGACACATAAAATAAACTTAGGATGGTAATTATAATGTCACCTATCCTAACAGATGTGTGACCAAAGGAATTGAGGTGAGGAAGGATGGGTGTCTAGAGAGTTAGGGTACAATATGTTTTAAGCTTGGAGCGGTCATGTCCTTTTTGAAAATGAAGGATGATAGTCAGATCAAAAGTATAGTCATGTTGACTAGGATTGTCATTATTAATTTCATGATTTTAGGGTTGTCATAATCCATATAATAGTCCACTATCACATTGGGATAGTCATAACAACCCACAAGATAATGAAATCTCATGAATAAATGCTAAAAAATGAAATATTTTAGTTTCCTAGGGTACAACACAAATAAATATCTAGCTAAGAGGTTTCATTATGTCTATAAAATTAAGAAAAATAGGACAACCTTTTGATGCCAAAAATTGACAAGGTAACAACCTTTATGGGAAACTTGGTTAAAGGGGGGACATATTGCGCGAAACTGAGTGACCTTTGGGTTTTTAAAGAATTCGGCTTCTTCTATAATTTGGGGGATGAAAAGTGATAGAAATAAATGAATATAAAATAAATATAATCTAAGGTGATGCACCAAAAAGTAGATATGGGTACGATAAACCTATCTTTAAGATATGATTTAAGGGTCATTCATCAATCTACTATGTCCCAGAACAACAAAGATCAAAATGGAAATCTGAATAAATTATTTAATGACAAAATAACTTCCACATATTTTCTGAAAATAAGAGTTGAAGACATGATCATAATCAACTAGATTATATTAAAATTATAGAAGTCTGTGAACAAATTACTCAAATATAATAAAGGCACAATATACAACTTTATCAAATAGTCAAGAAGAAGAAAGGCCAAACAATGGCACAATTTGTGAATCTTATACAATAAGCTAAAAATAATACAAGAGGCTTGGTATTTCTATTAATTTCTCTGCAAATTCCCAACCCTTAATTCTAGAGAATAAGCAGTATTTATATCTAAAAACCTGCTGCCTATCGAGCCAGTAATAGAAAAATATTCCTCGATCACGAGAATGATGCATACAGCAATGATTTCCCTCGACTGTTACAATGGAAAAATATTTGAGCCATGAACATGATCACCCTTGAGCTAGATGCATCCCCTGTGAATGATGGTCATGGTCCTAGTAGAATAGAGCACCAACACGTGTCGCTCACTCCCAATGGTAGTTGGAAAATGTGGCAGCTATGACGAGGTTGTTGCTCTCTCAGTAGAGACACAATGAAAGCTTTAGAAGATCCACGTGGAAATAGGTCAGGGCCATTGGTTCATTCCTTCCTCCTTTTGGTGAAAGTCTGTGCAATGAGGACACAAGGAGGTCTTCCTTAAAAATAGCACCGTTGGTGGGGGGTGCCAAGGAATGTATGTGAATGATGCTATGTGTCATGTGGTCAGGGCTCGATAGGGGAGTGAAAGGAACGAGCCTTGAAGTGTGCAAACTACTGACATGTGGAGGCGTGGTGGGTGCCACTGGAAAAGTGAAGGTAGAAAAATCTATGAAGAGCACTTGGCGGGCACATGGTAGCATTCACACGAAGCTTTTGCAAAAGGAGACTGATGATGTTTTCAATACATGAGGCATGAGCTGGTTTTTAGCAAAAATAAAAAATAACCCAAAGGGAGCTTGGGGAAATTTATCTTCACAACTTTTGGCGACTACCAGAGGCATTTTTCCTGTAGAATGAGAGACCAAAAATTTTTGGTTCAGAGACCAAAGTCCTAGCCATTGGGTGACATGATCAAAGCTTGGAGAGAGAGGTCTATGGAGGCAACCATTCAACATCGGATGGAGTCAATATGTCACACAGATTCTCTTGCACTCCATGAAGATCAATCATTTCTTTGTAAGGTAGCATGGACGATATACTAGCCCAAGACTCAAGTTGAAAAAGTAGCCACGCTATCGGAAGAGTGACTCCTTCAATATCCTCTGTAGTAAGGGGCTGATTGAAGCTTTGAAATGTAGAGGCATCCTAGTCCTTCTCTTCAATATTCTCCACAATATTCTCAATTGTGGCCACCGATTCATCTTTGAGAAAATGGGATAGTAAGCGCATCTGAGTTAGGTGGGAGAACCTTGCCCTCATGCTATTCATGGTTCAATCCAATGTAGTGGTGCACTCGATAGCATTGAGGATGGTTGTGTGGAACTGGATAAACTTGTTGCTTGTTTTGGCAACAACCGTCCTATCATCAATCCCCACATTTTCTAAGACATAATCCAGGACCATATATAGGCTATCCAACAACCTCTTGGCCTCAAGAACTCTCTCCACGATAGATTGAGGAAAACGCTTGATCATCCCGTGAACCTCCCTTCCTAAACTTGTTGCCTCTACCATGAATTGGGGCATTGGTTGGAGGGTTAGGCAGAAAGCCTTAACCTTTTCCCAACAAGAAATATATAGCTGCTAGGCTACTTGAAGGAGGTTCGATTGGGTAGCAGGCGGTTGGGCGGAGCTCTTCAAAAGGCCAATTTTTGCATCCTTCAATTCCATATTTTGCACCAGCTCTGCAACCTTTTTTGTTCACCATGGTAAGTTATTGTTGCAAGACCTATGATTCTATGATCCAGCTTGCCTCAGCTCATTCCATGTTTGTTGCTTCCTTCTCCAAGGAATAATTCATCTCTTGGACCTCACTTTCCGATCCGACGGGCATTGAAGTTTGTATCCTTTTATTTCATATGTTGCTCTAGTTGAGCGTATTGGCAGTTGAGATCCTCATTATTTGTTGCACTTCTTGCTCTAACTATGCCAACTGGTCTTGATAGCATTGGTTTTTTTCTTGTAGCTCAACGATCAGGTTGGATCAAAAGATTGGAACTTTGAAATTTCCTCTCAGAGCTTAGCTTGCTGCATCCCTCACCTTTTCCTTCACTAGCAGGACCTCGACCCTCTCCTTGACGATTTTTAGCTCTTCTTCCCTCTTCTTTAGCTAGCGGCTAGACTTAAGAAATTCGGTGGTCACAACCTATTGGGTCTCCTCCATGAGCTCAACATTATATTTTAGTCAGCCTATGCTCAAGTCGAGCCCCATGGCATATATATTGTAATCATCTAGTTGCATTTCACCTTGTGGTTTGATGACAGACAGATACATAGTCGCAAATTGTAGCGATTGTTGAGCCTCATTGAAAATAGTCTATACCCTCGGCTTAGCTGCCCTTTTTGCTTCTTTGGCCTTTTGTTTCTGGACTTTGATTGCCTGTGCCTATTTAGTTTTATCACCCTCTGACAAGAACTTTGTTGGTGATCTGATGAGCCCACCTACGAAAGGTGCACCGAGAGGAAGGGCAAAAGGAAAGGAGAGGGTAGTTGTCTTGGGTGTTTTCTTCTTTGAAAGATTGATTTTTTGAGGAGAGAAAGGAGGGATATTCCAATACCCAATTTGTGTGCTAGTATAAGGACTCGAAGGAAGTGAGCTCATCACAGATTCCATCAGTTGGACAGACTGGACTGGGGCTGATATAGTAGCAACAAGAGAGGTATTAATTGCGGTCGTGGAGGAAAAATGTGAGGCACTGGATAACACAGAATGGGAAGAAGCGAAAGGTGTAAAGGACCACAAAGGAGTAAAGGTAAATGGTGCCACATGAGAGAGCTATGTGAAACCTCCCATGACCATAGAAGCAAAGGTGGAAAAGGAAGGGCCAATGCTTGGAGTGAGTGGCGTTATGGACACAATAGGGGTTACTAAAGACTACAAAGCAAGAGAAGAGGGAGTGAAAGATACCTATGGTGCGGATTATTGTGATCCTTGGCTCATTGCAAGCTCTTGTCTCGCACCAGGCTCCTATGAAAACTCTCCAGAAGATGCTTATATGTGTTGTCATTTGGTGGGTGGCAAGTCTTCCACCACTACTATCTCTAATTTTTGTGGTTGAGTTGTTTTGGTCCTCTTTGCAGTTGAGGTGTGAATCAGCGAAGCCCTCGCACATGATATTCTTACCTACACATTTAAAGAAACCTTTCTAGGTTGCTTTATTGCCTTCCCCTTTTGTTGCACCAAGGCTATTTGAAGCTCCGCTTCTGGTTCCACTCCTTTTGTGGTACATTATTCAACCTCCTCTGGGTTGACATCTTTATTATCACTATCATCAGAATCAGGATGCTCGTCATTCCACAGTTTTTCAAAAATATCATCCATCTCTATGCTATCATAAGGGGCTTCAGTGCATTGGACCTCCTATCGGTAAATCCAGAAATCTCTAATCTTCTCTTCACTCTAGTTGTAATTCTTTGCCAAATTATAGCGAAGAGTAGCCCCAATCTACCTTGATTTATCATATTTCCCGGTCTCAAAATAGAACTTGACCCATGTCGGTCGACTATCTCCATCTAGAATATGGACTAGGTCTAGCATCAGATCATCTGTATTCTCCATTGGATTTTGTCGCTTCTCCCCATAAGCTCGGGGACTGTGTGTTACCTTGACAAACTCGTTCGGTAAGTCATTTTCAGGGTTTTAATTCCATTTATTGCAAATCCATAATAGCCCCAGATGAGCCAACTTTCCCTATAGCAAGTCATGAGTTTGCTTCTTGACCATGATCACCGTTTTAAAGCTTAGTGGGCAGTTGAAAAATCCTTTCTTCTTATATTTTCTACTACAAAAGGTGAAGTCAATAATCGATACCTGGCAAAACATTTGAAGGGCCAGTATCTGATATGTGAGACATGTCCGAAGTCAGAATGGTTCCGCGATAAAGTCATGCATCTGGATGAAAGTGAAATCCTCCCCTAGAAACCATTCACACTTCAGAGTGAAATTATGCATGTACTCTATTTGGTTCAAGGTGAGCCACAAAACATTCCCATCCTCTCTCAAACATTGCAAAATTAAAGTCAAGAAATAATCCAAAAATGTGTAATAGTCATATGTTGCAGAGAGGAGAGGAATCCATACCGATACTGGCTTTCTTTGTTGATTTTCATCAAATATCACCAACCCCATATGCCTTTGGAAGAAGTCAGGGTTCTGATGCAAAAACATGTGCGCAAGGAAGGAAAAAAACCTAAACCTCTATTGTGTCTCATACTCCTTTATCGAGTTCAACATTTCTTGAATGAGGAATTCTATGAAATCGTACCAGAAAAGAGAGTGCTTCCTGTGCAATTGGAACCCCAAACCAAGTTGAAATTCCTCAACATTTATGTCAGTATCTAGGTCACAAATAAATGCCATCATTGAGAAGGCATCCTTAATGTCCACCTTGAAACTTCTATGTATTGTCGGGATTGGTATCTTTTTACTCTGATCATCCCTAGACTTTGAGGTTTCTTTTCTATAAAAATCGAGAGCAAGATCTTTGGTTCTCCATATGCTCTCTCCCCTTGTTGGAGTGAATGAATCCATTATTTCTACCTTACAGCTTTGTTTTGGGATGCACAACATATCCCAAATAGCCTCTTTGCAGATGATGACTCTTAGCTCTAGACCCTTGATGGTATTGGTAGCCAGGTTGAAATTCTTGATGGCTTCATCGACCAGTTTTGGGCAGTAGTGCACGAATGAGACCATATATTGTGGGAGCCCACTGAACCAACACTTCTACGCCAAGGAATTCAGGTCATTATTCTACTTCATCCTTTCACATGCCACCTCCATGAGACTCTTAGGGTTCTTTGCGAGGATGGGATCATGAATATTATCCCATTCCTTAATTCGGCCTTGGTCTCTATGGGTATTCTACATTTTTGCAACTCTTGTATTTACCCACACTGGCTTTTCTGGTATACCAAGCAAAGCATAAGAGACATTTTCGAAGATAGAGATGGCCAGTGCTGCACACATGGCATCATATAAAATTTGCATTCATTTTCCCTGCATTTCTACTTGATAACTCTGTGTTGTCTCCATTCTTTGAAAACATCTATTCAGAAAGCACACTGAAGCGGTATGAATAGGACCTAAAACACTACACAAGGCTCTAAATGCAAACCCAGATGAATCCTTACCTCTTGCTTTGGGTTCAATTCACACTGGAGTAGTGAATCTCCTGTTTTTACCTCTCCACTTAGCCACTTCACTGTTATCCCACACAATGCTTGGTTCTCTCAGTAATTCTGCACTTCAAAACCTTTTTTGCGTACTCAAGAATTTGTACGCTTCGTTTAGCTCTTGCATGCGATACTTAGCTTTTTCTTCAATTTTATGCTTTCAACCAGTAGACAATGGACCTTGTCTTTTCACATTTAATTCGACATGTACCACCATCTCTTTTGTCAATGTGAAATGAACTACTTGCCTTTTTGAAAAGACAAGAATTCATAATTACATCAGTGATCATGTCCTTCAGTGCAATTTTCCTGGGTAATTGAGCCATCGATTGAAATACTCACTATCCTTTCACATGCCTTGGCAATTAATATCCAAAAAAGAATAATTAATCCAAGGCCATAATGAGTACTTAGAAAATATTTGTGTTCATCCTTGGAGCTCAAAATTTCTAGAAGTGTGACACCTCAACATTCGTCTGTGCAAGCTATCGCTTGGGACTGCCACCAATTTGCACTAATTGATTGTCGCTCCTTAATCTTGCAAACATGAATTTGTACCTGTAGACGCATCTAGGTTGGAAAATTGAGTAGGCCTTTGGTGTAATTTTTGAGTTAGCACTCGATTAGAATCACATTTATGGTATGTAGGCTACCTCAGATATTTCTATAAATAGTCCCCATCCCAACAGCAAAATCACACTTAGCGATTAGCAAATTTTGGAATTAGGTGATTAGCTAAGATTATCATTTAGGAAGTTAAGTAGGTTTTAAGTTTGCATAGAGCTTAGACTTAGGTAGTTGATCAGAGTTAGGTACCATGAACACCCCAATTAGGCTAGTCTATAACAAGTCCCACACGAATTTTCTAGGAGAGATTTCAAATAGGCGTCTCAAGTGCATGACCAAAAACAAGCATTCTCTATCCATCATAGCCATGAAATGGGTTCTAGGTAGAGATTTCATTGAGTATGAAGACAAGTATCGGATGAACATTGATAACTACTCCCATTGTGTTTCCTCATTGCTTGAAATTCAAATCCCTAAGGCTATAATTCTACATCTGACGCCCCAAATTTTTTTGAAGAAGTATCTCGGTGGCCTCGAAGAGGTGGTGAACCATGCAGTCTATGGCCTAGGCCTTCCTATTGTAAATGAACTACAAAGGCATATTGAAGAAAATGTGGTGGTACCATGGGTGCCATTCCTGAGTGGGTTATGGCTTCTCTCACTAGTTGAGCATTGTGAGAGAGCTAGTCATGCATGCCACTTTTTGTTGCATTGCTACAATCTAGTGTTGTTTTATGATGTGGACTGGTACATGGATTTCAGAAACCTCGTGTTCCCTCCACTAGTGGTTGTTGGTGCTGACGCTGCTGCTCCAGGCCCCATTGTTGCTAGCAAAAATAATTCTCCCACCATGGATGATAATGGTCCTACTCCAGATAACTGAAGTTTAAAACACTTTTTTGCCCCTTTTTTATTAGATATGTCTTAAACAGGCTTGCATATATATATATATATATATATATATATATATATATATATATATATATATATATAAGCTGCATAGTATATAGACATACTTTCAAAGGTATGGCCTTAGAGCCATTTTGAAATGTATTTCTCAAAGTATATATATATATAACGAATATACTTGCTTATTTTAAACCTCTTGTCTTTTTTCCATGTGTCTCTACAATATGGATTGAATGAGCTTATTTTATGTATCATGTGTAGTATTTTATTTTTCGACTTGCGCAATAATGGTTTTCATGAATTTCTCTATTTCCTGAATATTTGATATTTATTGAAAAGATCGTCCAACAAAAGCACAAAGGGAAAATAATTACATTTATTCACATATTTAAACTCTCGGAGTAATGAAGCTTAATTGAACAATTTTAAGTGAATTATGTTAACCAGAATACCTAGTGCTTCATGTTCCATGTCTTCTAATTCAAATGCATTATGTTGTTTACACTAAATTATTTTGAAAGGGCCCTCCCAGAGACTATCAAATTTTCCATGCTAGCCAGGCTTCACGGGCCTTTTATTGAATTTCAATACTAGGTCTCTGCACTTTAGACCTTGGTCTAAAGCTTTCTTGTCGAACCATCTCTTAACCAACCTATTGGCAGTTGGTCATGGCTATTAGGTATTTTTCCCTTTTCTCTTTTACTTCCAGCAACTCAGCCAACCGAACCTCCATTGCTCCATTTTCTTCAATTTTTAGGGATTTGAGCAGTTGTAGCACAGGAATCTCCCTAGAGATGGGCAACAGTGCCTCCTTCCCATACACTAGCTCGTATGGTGAATTTTTTAGGGCTTGCTTGGGAGTTATTCGATCCACCCAGAGTGTTGTCTAGAGGTTCTTGTGCTATTCTCTCTCATGATCTAGCCCAATTATTTTAATGAGTTAGACCAATTTTTTGTTAGTAGACTCAACCAGACCGTTCCCCTATGGGTAGTAATTTGATGATATTTTCAAGAATATCTAATCCATATGTGTGAATTGACATACCTTAGATCCTAGGAAATCCTTGGCATTGTCTGAAATGATAGTCTTTGGCGGGTTGAATCTTGTTACTAACCCTTCGAGGAAGTCTACAATCTTTGTCTTTGTTGCATTCTTCATGCGTATGGCTTTAGTACACCTCGTGAAGTAGTATGTTGTGGTGAGAATCCACTTGTGGCCAACACTAGAGGCAGGATTGATCATTCTGATGAAATCTACCCCCCATTGCATGAATGGCTCATCTGCTACTATTGGGTTGAGAGGCATTGCAGAATTTTTCCTCCTTCTTGTGAAGAATTGGCAATCTTTGCAGTCTTTTATCATGAAGTATGAGTCATTGAATAGCGCAGGCTAGAAGTACCCAACGCACAAGATTTTGATGGCGGTGGTCATTGCAGAGAAGTGTCTGCCCTTGAGACTATTGTGGAAGGTGCTGAGAATACTCTTTGCTTGCTCTGTGGTGATGCATTGTAGCAAAACTCTGTTGAAATTCCTCTTGAAGAGGAACCCTTCAATAAGTGAGTATCAGTTGCTTTTCAGCTGGTAGAATCTTCTTCTCTAAGAAGGAAGTCCTAGCAGATACTCTTCGATGTGCATAAACCTTACTCTATCTGCAAGCCAGTAGCCTTTGAGCTCAGACTCATTTGTTAGGACCAGCTTCGCTTGCCCCTCTTCGGTTTCCATTTCTTCATCATGCACCAAATATTCATACAACCAAGTCTTCCTCGGATGGTCTTAGTAGGCTTGACTTTGATGTCGTATTCAAAGATTTTAGTGATCCAATTGGCCCTTTTTTCGGTGATTTCTCCCTCCATGATGTATTCACTCACACTAGAATGTGCAACATAAAGAATCACCTTATTGTAATATATAATATGTTGAAACTTCTTGAGTCCCTTTACAATTGCAAATGGTTTCCTTTTGATGAATTTGTAGTTTGTCTCATACTCCTTTAAGGTCTGGGAGTGAAATGCTATCATATTTTCTCCTTTTCCTTCATTGTCCTTTTGAATGAAAATAGTAGCGATGTTTGTCTTGCTACTGAATATGTACATTATGAAGTCCTTCGATAGGTCTAGATTCACTAGTATAGGAGATGAAGAAATAATATCCTTAACCTTCACGAAATATTTTCTAGCTTCTTTCATCCATTTGAATAACTGATCTTTTTTCAACATCAAGGAGATTGGTTTAATTATTCCTGCAAAATTAGAAATAAATTTACTTACAAAGTTAACCTTCCCCAAAAAATACTAGACTCCCTTTTTGTTGACTGGCAGGGACAATTCCCTGATTTCTTTTACCCTTTCAGGATCAATTTTGATTCCCTCTTTGGACACTACATGTCCCAGTAATTTTCCTTGCGGTACTCCAAAGACATTTTTTTTGGGTTCATGGATACTTTGAACTCCTGGTATTTTTTGAAAACAACCTCTAGATGATAAAAATGATCATCTTTAGACTTTGAGAATACATTCAAATCATCTAAATAGATGAGGATAATTTTGTTGATCAGCTCGCTGAAAGCGATATCCATTGCTCGCTGGAAAGTGGCTCCCACATTTGAGAGGCCGAAAGGAATTTTAGCATATGCGAATTTTCCCCACTTGATAGTGAATGTTGTCTTGTGTTGATCCTCATCTTTAACCTAGATTTGATTGTAGCCCAAAAAGCCATCTAGCAGAGAAAACATCTTTGAACCTGCCACATTTTGCAAGACTGGTTCCATGGAAGGCAGTGGGTAATGATCCTTTAGTGATGCTTCGTTTAGGTCACAGAAGCTGACATAGGGACAAATGTCTCCATTCTTCTTTTGGACTAGAACAAGGTTAGACACCCACGTGATTTTCTTTATTGGAAACACAATCTTGGACTGGATCAACTTTCTTAACTCTTGTCCCATTAGGGCTTCAATCTTCAGATTTATGGGCTTCTGCTTCTAGCAGATGGGTTTAGCACCTTTTGTGGGTTTGATAGTGTGTTGGATGATGTCAAGGTCATATACCTTGAGGTCATCATAAGACCAGGCCATGAATCCTTCATATTTTTTTCAAAATTGCATGAGCCTATCCTTGTCATGTTGCGAAACTTCTTTCTTGACTTTTAGTTTTCTTCCATCTCCGACCTCATGATCAAAGTAGTCCTCCCTGTTTGCCACAAATTTTCTCTTATCATTCCTTGCATCATTACAGTCAAATAGATTCTTGAGAGTGACTAGCCCTTTCAGAATTTTATTGGATCTCAATTGAATGATATGCCCTTCATAGGCTTCTTCAATCTTCGGCTGAAGCTGATCGGAAAACTCTCCTGATTGTTGGATGAACAAGGAAAAGTGTTCATCACTTTCGAACACTTTCCAGCTCTGATCGTTATCTAGAATGGAGGGTCATACGATCACTCACACAAAGTGGAAATTCCTAATCAAGTAGGAAGTAGGATCGAATTGAGATCCTATCGTTGCCATGTGATCCACAATTGAATTTTTCTCCCTCGGCACCACGTGGATGTTAAAAGGTTTGAAACCTTCAATGAGCTCCCATACCCTATTTCTATAAGACCGCATGCAAGAATTATTTGTAGAAAAGATGTTTTTGACTTGATTAATTACAAGTTCAAAGTCTTTGAACACCATTATTTATTTGACACCCATCTGCTCTGTGAGGCTCAAACCTTGCACAAGACCTTCATATTCAATTTCATTGTTTGAGAAAGTGAATTGGAAGCGAAAAAGACCTGAGAATCTCTTCATTGGTTGGATATGTTGAGCATATCTCGGCATTAACACCAACCTTGCACCTTACACCATCAAAGTGAAATGTCCAAAGCTCTAAGGTTTGTTCGACTGTGATGTCCTTTATTACCTTTGGTATCTCTTGATCTTCATCATATTTTACATGGGTTCCCAACCCGGTAGCATGATAGTTGCCGAAATGATCAACATCTATGTATTCATTCAACAAGACCTCTTCTTGATTGGTCCAGTCTCCAGTTACCTTCTCATCTTCAAGTAGCTCAATACCATAAGTTTATTCCTTGGTAAAAGAAGTATGAGTGGCTTCAAATTTGATCATGGCTTCATCGGCTACATGCTCCAAATGTAGAGGTTCTGATATTATCTTCATTTTAGCTCTATGCTTGGTCCTAAAAATTAGGTGTGGCCAATCCAAAGAGAGGTATCCACCTATCTTTGAGGTGAATTCTTGGGATAGGAAGAGGCCGAACATGGTAGAAACATCTATGATCACAGTATCTTGTAGAACTGTGATGCTTGGGAAGGAGAATAAATTCAAGGGGAGGTATTTGATGAGACCTACAGTTTCGACTTTATTTCCATCCAGCTACATAACCCCCATGTTTAAGTGTTCATAGCTAAGTCCTAAGGCTTTTTCTATCTTCTTAGGCATGATTGTGGTGCTAGCACCAAAAATCAATCATGGAATTATGTAGTAGTTTCTTCCCCACAATGAGAGTTAAGAAAAAGGGCTTTGGTTTTGACCTCTCTTCTTTGACTTTAGTCGAAGTCTCCTCTACAGTATTTTGCAATAAGTTTGGCTAGAGGTGGTGGTTCAGTTGTCTTTTCTTTGAGTAATTGCTCTATTGGTTGGACAATCGTATCTTCCTAGAGGGCCTTCTGCAACAATGATTTTTTCTCTAGAATGGCTAAGATATCCCAAAGGGATATGTTAGTAGAGGATTTTTTTCAATTTTTCCACTACATAAAAAGGTGGAAGATTTGGAGGCTTATGTTCTTTGGCCTTGGTTATAAAAATCTCCTTGCCCAACTACAGTTGTGGAGAAATTGTGAAAGGACTAGGGGGTTGATTTGGGACGCTTCTAGGTTGCGGGGTGACCGATTTTCCCATGAATCACCTCTTCAATTGAATGTTGTAGTTGGATTGCACCTGCGAGGTCTTTGACATGGATGCCTTGTAAGTGAACACCACTTCTTCTCCTTCCATCCATGAGAAAAGGGTGTGATTGGGAGCTATGTGATTTTCTTGTTCCAAGGAAATTCCTTGCATTTGTACAATAAGAACCACATTCTCCATTTGGAGAGAGGCATATGTATAACCTCCTGAAATTGGTGTCACACCTTGGCTGCACTATTTTGCCACCTTCTGCTGTAAATTTCCATGTGGAAAATTTTGAGGCATATGCACATCTCCATAGGGGAAGCACCAAGGATTGATATCTTTGATGAGGTTGTTTTTCCTTGCGGTCAACTCTTTTCTTGTACTTGTTTGAGTAGCTCCCAATGGAGTAGGTACTAGCACTATTTGGTTAGTCATTTGAGCTTGTGGATTTAAGCGTGAACCTCCCTTATATTGGTTTTGTTGGTAGGATAATCTTCCACCTTGATAATTTTGGTAGGCTGGTCTTGGAGGAGTGGCCTGGTTATGCTTGATAGTAGTTACGTCATTTACTAGGTTCTGCAACAATTCTTTTATGTCGCTCATCTTGTCCTTCAAAGAGCTAGATGTAAAGGCAACATTCTATGGTGCACTTGGATATGTGTACATAGACGAAGGAGGTGTGGGCGTACTGGCAGATGACATCTCCTGGGCGGGAGAAGATACTTCTAGAAATATAGGCATGTTGGGCTGAGGTGGCAACTTCTTGGCATTGATCAGATCATTCTTTGCCTTGACTGCTACGATTTATGCATCTGGTAGTGTGGTTCCACCGAGAGATTGGATCATCTTCGAGATATTGAAGTTGATGGATTTTAAGTAGAACATGAATTCCAATTCTACCAATGGAGGAATAGCAATCTAGATTCTATGCCAAGTCATATGAAACCAGGCATTGAAGTCAATCATGGCTTCAGATGGGGCTTGCTTTATTGTTGCCAACTCATGATATAGCGAAGACCTGTCTCCATCATTCAAGAATCTTTCATAGAAATGATCTCCAAGCTGATCCCAAGTACTGATAGTGTTAGCTGACAAAGTGCGATATGAGTCTAATGTTTTTCCTTTGAAGGAGGCCGCGGGAAACCTTAGCATGATATTTTGATTTGTAACTCTATGCACTAAACTCGCATTCGCTAAATCTTGCACATGTTCAGATGGTTTTCTTGAGCCATCTTCGGTAAATTTAGGTATAGCCTTTAGAGTAGAGACCAGGATAGGGGCCAAAATGGCGGGTGCAACTAGGGCTACAAGGGGACTTCTAGCATCCCAAGCCAAATAATTTATGTTTTCAATTTGCAACATGGTTGGTGGAGGGATCATAAATTTAACTAGACGAGTTCAGGTTCATGTTGTTACTAGCGGAGGCACTAACAAACCAAGATTATTCATTGTTTGAGACCTAGTAACAGACTGTTGGCTCATACACCCTCTTTTGATTTAGGTACCTTTAAGTTGTCCCACTAAGCATGCTAGAAAAAAGAAACTGTTGATGCCAAAAATTGACAAGGTAACAACCTTTAAGGGAAACCCAGTTAAAGGGGGGACCTATTGCGCTAAACTGAGTGACCTCCGAGTTTTTAAATAAATCGACTTCTTCTATAATTTGGGGGGTGAAAAGGGATAGAAAGAAATCAATATAAAATAAATCTTATCTAAGTTGATGTGCCAAAAAGTAGATATGGGCATGATAAACCTATCTTTAAGATATGATTTAAGGGTCGTTCAACAATCTATTGTCTCAAGAAAACAAAGATCAAAATGGAAATTTGAACAACTTATTCAATGACATAAAATAACTTCCACATATCCGTTGAAAAGAAGAGTCGAAGAAATGATCTTAATCAGCTAGATTATATTAAAATTATAGAAGTCTGTGAATAAATTACTTAAATACAATAAAGGCATAGTATACAACTTTATCAAATAGTCAAGAAGTAGAAAGGCTGAACAATGGCAAAATCTGTGAATCTTATACAATGAGCTAAAAACAATACAAGAGGCTTGGTCTTTCCATTAATTTCTCTACAAATTCCCAACCCTTACTTCTAGGGAAGAAGCAGTATTTATATCTAAAAACCCACCGCCTGGTGAGCTAGTAACAAAAAATGATTCCCCAATCATGAGCAATGATGCATACAACAATGATTTCCCCTAGCCATTACAATGGAAAAATATTCGAGCCATGAACGTGGTCAGCCTCAATCCAGATGCATCCCCTGTGAATAATGGTTGTGTTCCCAGAAGAATAGAGCATCAACATGTGTTGCTCACTCCCAATGGTAGTTGGAAAGCGTGGTAGTTATGGCGAGGTTGTTGCTTGCTTGGTAGAGACACAACGAAGCCTTTAGAAGATCCATGTGGCAATAGGTCAAGGTCATTGGTTCATTCCTTCCTCCTTGTGGTGAAAATATACAGGGTGAGGACACGTGGAGTTCTTCCTTACAAATGACATCATTGGTGGGGGCCACCAAGGAATTTATGTGGACAATGCTACATTTCATGCAGTCGAGGCCTGATAGGGGAGTGAAAGGAAGGAGCTTTGAAGTGTGCAAATTTCTGACATGTGGATGCATGGTGGGTGCCTCTTGAAAAGCAAAGGAAGAAAACTCTATGAAGAGCGCTTGGTAGGTACGTGGCAGCATTCACACAAAGCTTTTGTGAAAGGAGCCTGATGATGTTTTCAATAGATGAGGCATGAGCCAATGTTTAGCAAAAAAAAAACACCCATTTTATAGAGCATCCAAGAGTTAGTATTTTTCCCTCTTCTTCCCTTCCTTCTTCTGGCCCTTTCAAGGATTCAAGTCCAAATATCCATATTCATCCCCAATCCCCTCATCTTCTTTTTTACTTTTTGTTTGGTCAAGGTTTCAGGTCCCAAATGGACACTTGGACTAAAGTCCAAGTCCGCTCTTGCCTCTCGCCCCCATACCTTCTTTCCTTCCTCTATCGTATTGGGATTTCGGGTCCTGATAAAACATTTTGGACTAAGTCCAAGTTCACTTTTTCTTCCCATTATCTTCCTTTATTTCCTTAGTTTTATCAAGACATTGGATCCTAATCGAGCTTTTGGACCTAAGTCAAAAAGTTCCAAGTCCTTCCTCAGTTTCTACTCTCACTCTTTCATTTCATCCCATTGGGACTTCAGGTCTTGATGGGATCATCGGATTCATAGTTTCGTGAGCCCACATGACTTTTCTCATTTCTTTGTCTTTTTTCCTATGGAAGCATGAAAATGATGCCACATGGCATCATTTTTGTAGATCTTCCAACCTTTTTCACTTAGTATTTCTTCATTTTGTGAAGGCATGAAAATGATTTCATGTGGCATCCTTTCCATGAGTTTGGTGAGTTTTTCCAAAGTTTCCTTTTGGCCTGTGGAAGCACATCATGTGGCATGTTTTTCATAGTTTCATCGACTCTTTCACATGGGCCCCTTCTAGCTTTGTGTATGCATACAAATGATGTCACATAGAATCCATTTCATGAGTCTGTGATGTTCTTTTTCCTCACTTTGTTTCTTTCCATGGATACGTGGAAATCCTACCACGTGGCATATTTTTTATGCCCCCTTTATTTATTTTTGGTACATTCTTCTATAACCCATAGAAGAGATAGAAGTTTCCATGTGGCACATTTTCTGCTATTCTTCCAACCTTTTCTATTGGGCCCATTTTTAGTTCATGAAAAAGTGAAATCTTTTCATGTGGCACAATGGGTTTTATGTCAAAAAGTTAAGTCTTCTTTTTCGGTTTTATTTTCATCCAATCAGGACTTTGGGTCTCGAAAAAAAATAGACATAAGGATAGAACAGTCCAAGTCCAATTGGGATTTCTATCCCAACTTCCTTTCTCTTTTTTCTTTGATCTTGGTAAGGTTTTAGGACCTGATTCAAATTTTGGACAAAGGGTCCAAAAGTTCCTATCTATTTTTGTTTCCCATACTTGATTTTCTTCCTCGTCAAGATTTTAGACTTTCTTTAGACTTTTAGATTTTTGACCTGATAATTTTGAATTTGATTTTTATTTCTTCTCGTACCCTCCAATTCTATCTTTCTTAGGAACTATTCAAGGTTTTGGAACCCGATCAAACTTTTGGACACTCTGTGAGATTTTCACATTTTTCACCATTAATGTTGCAACAGAATTCTCAACTACTAGATTTGATTCTAGATGCTATAGGGATGATCTTAAATGAATTTTTCAACAACTCCAAGTGGGAAAAAATGGCACACATTCTTCTTTATGATTCTCAAGTCTCCTTTATGTCATATATCTAGTCTTGGCCATGATTTGGTGATGATTTTATGGGGGTTTTGTTCCTCTTCCCTGTACTCATTATTGTGGAGGATTGATGTGGGTGTTGGAACTTTTGTGGTATGATTTCTTGTCAAATTTTGATTTCTACATGTCTATATGTGATTTTGTATGGTCTTAAGCACTATCCTTGGCCCTTCCTCCTTTACATATTGTAGGAAAATTATGATAACTGTTGTGTTCCTTTTGAAATTCCAAATAGAGATTTTGAGAAGCTCAAGGAACAAATGATACATAGGTACAACAAAGAAAAGCTTTCCAAGGAGGATATTATATCTCTCACTGATGTTGTTTTGATTCAAGTACAAAGTGACTACCAACTTAGAAATAGACAGGTAGGTTCCAAAGATAAATTTAATGGTGCAACCATTCCAAATATTTTATCTACACATTTAAACAAAGGAAAGAAAATGAAGGGCAGTGGGCCTAGCTTGATTGGATAAAGCATCTTCTTGTAGGTAAGAGGTCAAAATTTATAGTTTCCCCATCGTTCTTGAAAACATTAGTTGATTTTGAAATATATATATATATAAAGTTATTTCATGGGTAAAAAGCTGTGAAATTTGGGGCAGTGGGCCTAGCTCAATTGGCCAAAGCATCCTGTTGCAGGAAAGAGGTCATGAGGTATAGTCTCCCCACTAT
The DNA here is from genome assembly GCA_007115665.2 of Sequoiadendron giganteum. NCBI lineage: Eukaryota > Viridiplantae > Streptophyta > Pinopsida > Cupressales > Cupressaceae > Sequoiadendron > Sequoiadendron giganteum. Next base: position 139,134,888 of record CM021103.1, on the reverse strand, counting down.
CCCTATGGTATAGGAGGGTGTGTCATGCTAGTGCCACTAGTCAAGTGAAAAAAATTTACCAGGTGCACTGCAGTTTATAAGGGGACAAATACCCGACCGATTCCTGCAGTCTAAAAAAAAGGAAAGAAAATGAAATATGATGTAAAAAAGGAAACAATTAGGTTGTCTAGAAATTATCCACCAAGAAAGAAGATGCATTTACCAAATGCATTCCAACATAAAATATATGTCCCAAAGATGTGTAATGGAATGAATTTGCACCCTTGGAAAATTCCCTATCTATTTTACCTTTACTTTAGAAACTATAATTTTTATGATGCAAATCTCCCATTATCATCTTATTCCTTTTGTGTGACCTTATCTTTTTGCATCGGTGGAGGAATTTTTGTCGGGGATGAATGCATTCTACACAGATGTCTATGTTTCATGCTTACATCTTGACAAGATTCCTACCTATGGAATTTGCATAACTATTACGTCTTTGGTTAGCTACAAAGGTAACTTCTTATGCCATCCCTTGACCAATGAAAATCAACCTTTTACCTCCATTTCAAGAATTCAAAATCATTTCTTCATGCAATTATCACATTCCTTCATGCTAATTCTTGCATCTTCTTGATCGGTATTTCACTCTTTCAAGCTCACTCTTTCTCTCTTCTTGGTGATTCTTTCTCTCTACTTGACTTCTACAATGTGTTCTTTTTTCAACTCCACCATCTTTGTAGATTGATGAAGCCCCATTCTCTTGACATGGTGTCATCTTCTCATCTTGACCTTGAGTGTTAGCAAGAGGAAAGGAGATTTTGCTCTTATTATTTTATTTGCATCATTGTGTCTTATAGAGTAGTATTTAGGTTGTCTTTACACTCTATTTGAAAGTTTATTTTCCTTTCTTTCTTTATGGGTTTATCTATGTTGTTGCATACTGGCTATTCATGGAGGTAGGAACACAAAAATTGGGGTCTGATTGAGGCAAGCATCAAAATACAGCCCAATATTTTTCTCATTTTTGTGTGTGCAAGTGTTGGTTCATCCTTTCAAATTTAAAGATGAAGAATCAAAGCATGGATGGAGTTGTATCTTTTTCTTCTCTTTCTTTTTCATTTTCACATTAGAGTATCTTTCAATATTCTTCTTATTGTACTTTCTATTTCTTGCATTTTGTCTATCAAACTATAAAACTTTGTTAGTTGGGCCATAAGTAGGCCCTTTGTGTTTTCTATCTATTTTCCAGACCTATATCTATACAAGACGCTAGTGCATCCTTGAGATTTTAATGTGTTGTGCTGGAGCCTAATTCCCATGCTATCATCCTCATAAAATGAGTTGTCTGGTCTATAGTTTGAAACCTTTGTTGTCAAATCACCTAGTTTTGGATACACCTATTTTAGCAGAAGGGAAATAGTGTGTTATTTTCCTTCCTTTCCAACCTCTCTCTCAAATTTTCAAAAAACCTAAGGTAGTTTAAGGAATTTTGTTCCTTAAGGCTCTCCTGTGACCTAGAGCCTCGGGAGTGACGAATCCCCCTTCTCTACGTTTTTGGTGAACCTGATGTGAAAGTATTATTTTTATTTCCTAGTTTCAGATATCTTTCTCTTGTACCTTGGGTGCATTGTGGGATTGTGTGTTGTGAAGCTTCATGAACTTTAAAACCCAATCGACAAACTTTAGGAACATTTTTATAAGGAGAATATGACATATAGAGATGGATTCTAAGAATGTCACTGTCGTCCCTACCTTTGAAGAATTAGTTTCAAGATCAAATATAAGATTCTCTAGCCCTTTTAGGGAGGCTCCTCATATTCCTACCCCTCATGCTTCTCCTTTCGCTTCATCCATAGAGGAATATGATGCTCTCAAGGTTCCCATAGAGAAACTTCTTTCCCTAGGTAGAAGACTTCTAGAGATAGAAGACTTTTAAAGTTCAAGAAATATCTGGGCAGAGAAAGAATTATGGCTAGGGATTCTAAGGTTATTAACAACTTGAGAACTATGTTGAATAAGGATCAGGTAGGTCTAGAATCTCTCTAGGGCCTTGCAAACATAGTGGATACCCATGTCTCATTGTACAATCCTAGGTCTAGTGTTTCCCAAGACCTTGGGTCTGAGATCATTGAAAGACAGATAGAATTCTTGATGACTAGGGTATTGGTATGAATGCTCGAGGTTGGCCCTTCCATTAGCACTTCCTTTGGCCCTCAATTGCCCCCCATCATTAAAGTAAACAAGGTACCTTTGGGTTTTAGCTCCTCCAGTCCTAATGTTCTTGGTGACAATCCTAGAACCCATGTTGGTCTTGTTGGTGGGGTCTCTTCTAGTATGGGGGATGGTGGCTCTAGTGGTTTTGATGGAGGTTCCACTAGTCTTGTTTCATCTTTTGACCTCATCTTAAATGCCTTGTTGTAGAACATGAGTCAAATGCAAAACTAGCTAGCAAACTTATCCAGTGCTACTTATCAACCTATATTTCAACCTTTCTTTCACCACAGTATTTTGTCTATTTCTATTTTAAACACTCCTATCCCTTAGGGGATGGAGATTCTAAAATTTAAAAGGTATGGTGGTTGTGGAGACCCTGAGAAACATTTTTTGGCATTTAATGCTATGTGCACTAATTTCTTCCACCATAATGCTCTAATGGCTAAGCTATTTTTTAGATCCCTTAAGGAAACTGCCCTTGAGTGGTACTATTCCTTACCGAATAACTCTATATTCTCATTTGATTAATTGGTAAATTGGATCCTCTACAAATTCCAAACTAATATCAGGCCAAAGATGACCCTTTTGGATCTTGTTTGATGCAAGTAGGGGGGCCAAGAAAAAGTGATTGATTTTATCGCTCGATATATCAATCGTTATTCTCTCAAATTTCCTATTCTTTGTCAGACTCATATGTGTAGAAGGTTTTCATTGGAAACTTACAAAATTCATGGCAAGAAATTTTTTCCTTAATGAAATATCCTTCTTTTGCACACATGTGTGCCACATTGCATGAGTACCAATAGATGGTGGCACAGTTTGGGGGTTCATCTTCTTACTCCCATTCTAATAACCTATTTTTAGTGTCGATTTTATCTAAAAAAAAAATCTATTATGAGCATGGTCTCTACGTCTAAGGATAAGGGCCTAGTGCACAATAGGAATTTCACTAAACTATTTGAGTCTTATACCATTGTTTTGAAGAAGTTACTAAAAGATGAAGTTGACATTTCTAGAACCCTGACCTCTAATTGAGCCATATCCTGATTGGTATGACGAGTACCAATTCTGATAATTCCAATGAGTACTCATGAATGATACCAAGTGATTTGTGTGCCTATGTCATGAGATTTAGGACTACATTGGTGATGGGACTATTCATCTTGATGGAAAGAAATAGAATTCTAATAAAATTGTGACCAAGGCTAATAGTGAATTGCAAATTTATACAGATCCATTTCCCTCTCATTCTACAAATTTGGTAACATAATCTTCTATGTCATCTAAGTTAGTTACATTTGAGTACGTGAACATAATTTCATTCACATGTATCCCTCCTCTTGAAAATACAAGTGCTACACCTGACATAAAATTTAACCTTTGTGATGAACCTCTTAACAAGGAGCTCTCCCCTTTATACATCCCCACCTGAATCAATGGAAATGTCATAACTAGCATCTTAATTGATCCAATGAGTCAGGTTAATGTGATAATGGAGGATACTCTGTTCATAAATGGCCTACATAAGGAGAGGTACCAAGTGTCAGAGACCACCCTCTGTATGCATGATGGATTCTCTATTGCCCCTTTGGGCTCTATTTCTTTGTCAGTCTTGGTAGGACCCAATGTTTTTGATGCTTTATTCATTATCATTCCAGAGTTTGACCTATTTTGAGTTAGGTTGGGCATCCCCTGGCTGGCCTCTATGAATTGTGTCACCTTTATGGTTCATAAATGTTTAAAATTCCCTCATGAAGTTTTTGTGCACATAGTGCATGACACTGGTTATAAATGTTGGTGTCCCGTGGGGGCTTCACATTGGATCACTTTTGACCTACCCCAATCGGACCTCTCCCTCATAGGGGATATTTGATATATAAGGATTCCATTAAATATAAGATCAGGGGATCAGCACCAAAGGATGGTTATCCAGTGTTCCCCTATGTAGTCTTTGTCAAGGCTTCCATGATCACGTACAAGCAAGCTACTTCTTCCCAACAAAAAGGGAAGGAGAAGCTTGCTCACACTCAAGGTCCTTCTTCTTCTATGTCATCTACTCCTGCTTCTACTTCTCACCCTATTGTGGCACCTTCAACTCTCACTTCCATGCCTCACATGGGAAGTGCAATGGTGTCTGCATGGAGAAAATTGAAGAAGTAGGTCTTTGAGCTTCCTATTTTTCCCACAGTTCCTAGACCAATTATCTATAGCAAGGGGAAGGGTCCTTGTAGGTTTTCTCCTGTTTCTTGACTTCTATGGCCTCCTACTATTCATCTACCTTCCCCTAAGGTAGAGAATGGGAAGAGGCTTGTTGTTGAGGCACCTATTTATGTTTCTCTTCTCGTGGTTGCTTCTACCTATACACTTCCTCCTGTTGCTCCTATCTAGGAGACTACCCTTCCATTGGTTAGAGTTTTGAAGGATACTCTTGTGGCTGACCAAAAGCCTTTGGCCTCTTCTCAAGCCATATCTTCCAATGTTTGTAGCTAATGTAACTGGCTTGTGTGTGAGTGCAAGCACAAGTGAAAGGCTCTCACCTCTGAACACACAACCTTCCAGAAGACTAAGGGGGAGCTAGTGGCCCCTATTTCTATATCCTCCTCTACTATTATGTCTTCCTCTGTAGTGCCTACCTTAGTTCCAATCACCTCTATTATGTTTTTGGCTCCCCCGATGGGTCCTGATGATGCCCACCCCAAAAGAGTACAGGTTTTATTTGCTCCCTCCATAGAGCCCCCTCTTTTGATTTCCCTCCTAAACATCCCCTCTTTTCTCAACCCGTAGACATGCCTAACACCACGGTGGTGTTTTTTGTGACTTTTTCCTCTTTCTCCTCAACTTTTTCTTCTTCTATGGGGATTCCTCATCCTTCACTGAGGCACAAGCTGGAGGATGACTATGTTGCAAGTGAAGGTCAGAAGAAGGGTTCACCTTATTTGAAAGTGGGTTTTGTCCTAGCTTGTGTCATCCTCATGATGGAGGCAACACCTATATCTCTTGAGTTTTTCACTACCCCTCTCAATGAGGTTGGCACTAGCTCTCAGGTGCCTCCTTCTTCTCCCACCTAATTGACACATGGAAATCTGGTGAAGTGCATGTTTAATTTGACGGATGATATCCCTAATTTTTCCTCAATCTTTGTAAGATCGATGAAGTTTTCCTCACATGAACTAGGTGAAGAAGACCTTGATGGGCCTTGATTCTTATCTGTAGATTAGATTTGTTTGTGTGTTTGTGTTCCCCCATGCTTGTCTTTTTGTGTTTGTGATCCTTCCTAGAGGACCCTTGCTACCATTGTAGGTGCTTGCACATAGGTGTATAAAATTTATTATGAATTTTTTCTATGTGTAGCATCATTCTTCTATATGTTGTGAAATTTATTTTCAATAATGGGGATGATGCAAAGCATTGGGAACATTTAGGCCCTCTTCCATGTTGACCCAATTTTTAATTTTTATTTTTTCTGCATCAACTCTTCTTCATGCTTTGAAAAAAAATTGGAGATTGATGATTTTTCATTCATACAACATATTATATCTATTTGTATCTATGAAAATATCTGACTATGAACTCTTATATCCCCTTGTCTCTCTTGATTTCTTCTTCTTTGTCTACCTCTTGATGTTGTGGTTCTTATGTGCTGTCCCTCATGTGTGTGTGTGACAACATACCATGAAATAAATCTCATTATATGTTCCATACCACAACATATTTTCCTCTCCTTCCTCTTCTTAGGATGTCATGTTCTCCTTTGTGCAAAACAAACACCATCCTAAGGGGGAGCGACCATGATCCAATTTTCAATTTGCTGAATTATTTTGAAAAGGATTCCTTAGTGTCAAATTTTTCTTTACAATTAATTCATTGATGAAAGAATCCCTTATTAAAATCTCAAATTTTCTAAAATTTTGTATTCTCTTAAGACACCTAGATAAAATTTTCTTTCGAAAAGGATCTCGTATGTGAAAGGATCTGAAAACTTGCCTTTGAAAAAGGAGCACTTTTTTCTAAAATGAAAGTCTTAAAACTTTCCTATGAAAAGGAGCATTCTTTCCAACAGATTCCTTGAAAAAAGGATCTTTCAAAAGGATTAATTGATGACAAAATAACCTTGCAGAAAATATGGTGTCTTTAAATTGGAGCATTCCTTTGATAAGACCCCTTGGTGTCTTGAAGTGTTTCCTATTGAAGAAACCCCCTTTAAAAAAATATCCTTCAGTTGAATTCTTTGATGTCTTGCAGTTGAGTATCTTTTATCTGATATTTGATTTCATTGTGTCTTGGTGTCAGACATCATATATCCTCATGTATAGCTTGGGGACAACCCAACTAGACTCATATTTTTTATTACTATCTTGTAATGGAGTTTGCAACAACCACATGCTTATCTGGTCAGTGTATCTAATTAGGTTGTGCCTTATCATGTCAGCTTGTGTGTCATATGATTTTTTTCCTAACATGTTTTTGGTGAGATCACAACTTGATCTATAGGATCGAGAACCTATGGAGCCTCCTCTCTTTCATAGCTTTGCAGGACTGAGAACTTGTGGAGCCTTTTCTCCTCTCTTCACGTCTAGGTGCACTGAATCAAAGATTTAATTCCTTGATGTTATTGATATATTCTCTTCAATCTCTTTATACCTTAGCTCACATTTGTACCAGCACATATACTTGCTAAAATGGGTGGAAAATGTAATGGTGCAAATTTGCACCCTTGGAAAATCCGTTATTTATTTTACTTTACTTTAGAAACTATAAGTTCGATGATGCAAATCCCACGGATGTCACCTTATTCCTTTCATGTGGCCTTTTCTTTTTACATCAGTGGAGGAATTTTTGTCAAGGATGTGCACACGTCGCACGGATTTCCACATGTCATGCTTAGTCTTGATAAGATTCTTGCCTCTAAGATCTACAAAACCATTATTTCTTCAGTTTTCTATGAAGGTAACATCATTTGTCATCCCTTTATTGATGAAAATTGACCTTTTACCTTAATTTAAAGCACTCAAATTCATTCCTTCAAGCTAATTCTTGCAAATTATTGATCACTCTCTTAAGCTGACTCTTGATCTCTTCTTGGTGATTCTTACTTTCTACTTGGCTTTTACAATGTGTTCTTGTTGCAACTCCACCATATTTGCAGGTTGATGAAGATCCATTCTCTCGATGTGGTGTCATCTTCTCCTCTCGACCTTGAGTGCTACTGGGAGGAAAGGTGATATTGCTCTTGTTATTTAATTTGCATCATTGTGCCTTATAGAGTAACATTCAAGTTGTCTTTGCACTCTATTTGATAGTTTCTTTCCTTTGTTTCTTTATCAATTTCTTTGTCTCGTTGCATATTTGGCTATCAATGGAGTTGGGAACACCGAACCAGGGGTCTAACTTAGGTAGACCTTGAAACATAGCCCAAAATTTTCTCGTTTTTATGTGTGCAAGTGTTGGTTCATCCTTTTGAAGTTAAATCTAAATAATCGAAGCGTGGTTTGAGTGGAATCTTTTCCTTCTTTTTCTTGGTTGTTTTTGCATTAAAATAGCTTTTACTATTCTTCTTGTTGTACTTTATTCTTCCTATATTCTCTTTGTCAAACTGTAAAACTTTATCAGTTGGGTCATAAGTAGGCCCTTTATGTTTTTTTTTTTCTGTTTGTTATACCTTTGTCCATATAGAATGCTAGTGTGTCCCTGAGATGCCAATGTGCCATGCTAGATTCATATTCCCACACTATCATCCTTAGACAGTGAGTTATGTGGTCTATAGTTTGAAATATTTTTTCTCGGCTCACCTGGTTCTGAATACACCTATTTTTAGTAGAAGGGAAATAGTGTGTTATTTTCCCTTCCTTTTCATCCTCTCTCTCAACTCGTCAAACAACTTAAGGTAGTTTAGGGAATTTCGTTCCGTGAGGCTCTCCCATGACTTGGAGCCTTAGGGGTGACGTATCCCCCTTCTCTATAAGATGAAATAGGTTGATATACCAACCAACCATATGGGAAATCAATATATTATAAGGGAAGGTGTTGAATATAAGGTGGTAGAGGAGATTAGAGAAGTGGTAAATGAAAATAAAGTTACTATTATTGATCCCCTGTGCCCGCATATGAACCAATTGACATGGCCCAAGCCTTTAGTCAATTTAAAGTTCAAGTTCCAATTAGAGACTTATTAAGGATCCCTGAACATAGGGAGAGGACATTGTAATAATTCAATGCCCCCACTATTTTTGATTAACCAGATAAAGTTGTAACTATTCCCAATAATGGGGTGGAAAAAGGCAACATACAAGAGATCCCTAAAATTTATTTAGGAACTATTTCCATAGGTAATAATCAAACCATTGATCCTTTTATACATATTTGTTGATAAAAGGTTGGCTAGTTAATAATTGTATGTTAGATTTTGGAGCATCCAATAATGTGATTTCATTAGAAGTTATGCACCATTTAGGACTAAAAGTCTCAAAATCCTATGGTAAATGTTATGCTATGGATTCTCTTGAAAGAAATATAATTGGGATAGTAAATAATGTCCTTGTGCAAATTATTGCATACCCTGGGAAAGCCTTCTCAATGGATATTATCATAGTTGATTGTCTAGCTAAGTGGTGTATGTTCCTATCAAGGACGTGGGCAACTTCAATGGGTGGTAGTCTTCAAATTTATTTATCCTATGTTACTATCATGATGTGTGAAAAATATTTCCAATTAAATAGGGAAAATAAAATGATGATCATTGCAGAGAATCCTAATGAGCTCATGAATGAGGTTTTCTACCTTGATGTAGAGCCTGATAACTTAGTGGGTTATTGTGATGATGAATCTGATAAGCAGATCGATTTTGATTTGGTGCCCTCATATCTTCATCCATAGATGATGGAATTTGGAATATGCACTTTAATGGTGCATGTTCAAGATAAGGTAATGGTGCAAGAATTATATTGATGTTCACTGGGGATAAAGATTACAAGTTCACTTTCAGATTAAACTTTGAATGCACCAATAATGTGCAAAAGTATGAAGCTTTGTTACTTGGCCTAAATATAGCTTTGAAATATGGAATTAAATGCATTGTTGTGCATGGTGATTCAGAACTTGTGGTGTCTCAAGTCAAATGCACTTATGTTGCAAAAAAAAAAAGACTAAGAATGTATAGGAATGTTGTTTGGGATATTATTGAGGCCTTTGATACTTTTAACATTACTTGGGTGGAAAGATAAAACAATGTGGTGGTTGATGTGCTTGTTGCATTAGCTTCAAAATTTGACGCTTCTTTCATTCCCCATCACTACAACTATGAAGTTGAGATTCTTACTAGGCCTAGTATTCCAGATAACATATACAACTAGTAGGTTTTCAATGATGACCAATAGATTTATGAGTTTTTGAATTGCATTAATCATTTTGAAAACCAAAAAATTGACTAGGGAACCATGGTGGAGAAGGATAATCAAGGTAAAGAGACTCTTTTTGGGAATGAGATCATCGATCTCAAAACCAATACCATTCCTAGAGGTCTTGTTGCTTTAGAGAATATTTGATAATTTTGATTATCAGAAGATAAGGAGAAACCCTATAAAATAATAAGATATAAATGGTATAAAGTTAGGAACTGAATCAACTCTCTATATGGTTTATATTAGTAAGAAATTAAGACCGAAAAAGAAGCAAATGTTGATTGCATTATTAAAAGAGTATAAAAAGTGATTTTCTTGGTCTTATGATGAATTGAAGGCTTCCAAATAAGACTTTTTCCAACATACCATTCCATTGGAGCATTCTGAAAATCCATTCAAACAAAATTAATGTCCTATCAACCCTACTCTTACTCGTCGAATGTAGAAATAGTTGATGAAATTGAAAGAAGGTGGTATTATTAAACTAATTAGACATTTAGAATGGGTGTCTAACCTTATTTCAATTATAAAAAAGAATGGAGAAATCCAACTGCATGTGGACTTCAAAAATTTAAATATCAAGTCCCTCAAGGACAATTATCCACTTCCCAACATGGATCATTTGTTGCAGCAAATGACAGGGCCGGATTTGATGTCTATGATAGATGGTTTCTTAGGTTACAATTAGGTGATGGTCAATGATTTTGAGCAGCATAAGACAACTTTGAATACACCATGGGGAAATTTTGTACATGTGCGAATTTCATTCAAACTTAAGAATGCATGGGCCACATTCTAGAGAGCTATGGATGTAGCTTTTGTAGGCTTTATAAATGAGAAAATGGTTTTCTACCAAGATGACTTGATTGCTTACTCCAAGGATGGGATATCTTTGGAGTTAGTCTTCCAAAGATGCTTAGAGTATGGGATATATTTGAATCCCAAGAAGTGCATCTTCAGTGTGGAATAAGGTAAGCTCCTTGGGAACATTGTGTCTAAAGAAGGGGTAAGGATTGATCCTAAATGTGTTAAATCTATTGACCTTATCCCATAGTCCAAAACAGTCAAAGTAGTTCATTATTTCTTCAGTTAGATAAACTTTATTCGAAGATTCATTCCCAATTTTTTTGAGAAAATGAAATCCATCTCTAAATTTTTGAAGAAGGGACAATCTTCTAGTTGAGATAAGGAATAAATAGATTATTTCTTGGAGATAAAATATGCACTTATGAAATCATTGGTGTTAGCGAGTCCAAACTATTATAAACCTTTCCAATTATTATTTTTTTGCATATTTTTACACTATTGCTATAGTTGTGTTGCTGAAAATAAAATATGGTTATGAAAAACCAATAAATTTCTTTAGGAAATAATTTAGAGATGTCAAATTGAATTATTCTATGGTGGAGAAGCATGCATATTCTCTTGTCAAATCTGTGAAAAAAATCAAACCTTACCTTATAGTGGCTAATATTACTGCTTTTGTGCCACATACTATTGTTAGAGATATTTTTTTCCAATAGGAAGCATCAAGAAAAAGGTACATATGGATCAATAATATCCAAGAGTATGACATGGAGATACATAATACCAAATTGGTTAGAGGTCAAGGGTTATCAAAATTAATGGTTGAGGTAAATTTGGATGTTGTTGCAATCCACCAGGTTAACTTTGTACCCTTTTTCATCTCATGTCAATTGAAGGTTCACCCTTGGTATAAGGAAATTGTATTTTATTTAGAAAACATGAATTTTCCTTTTGAATTGAATGATAAGAAAAAGAGAAATTTTAATCTTGAGGCTCAAAGACATGTGTTACTCCAAGGATGATTGATGAGGATAAACCTTAATGATGTTCTCTTGAGATGTTTAAATGAGAAGCAGTCAACACAAGTTATGAAGGAATGTCACCATGGATTATGTGGTGGATATTATATATCAAAGACCACCACTCATAAAGTAATGAAGATGGGTTATTGGTGGCCAACATTATTTAGGGTTGTGTCCAAGTTTGTAAAAGGATGTGATGCTTGCCAAAGGTTTGTAGGGAAGATGAAATTTGAAGGTTCACTTTCCCTTACAACCATTTTAGTGGAAGCTCCATTCTAGTAGTGTGGTATTGACTTCATAGGGAAAATTGCAGAAAATCCCAACAACGGAAACAAGTGGATATTGGTGGCCACTAAATAATTTTAAAAATGGGTGGAAGCAATTTATACAAGGAATTCTACCTCAAAGATAGTGATTGATTTTTTGCTAAATAACATAATCACCAAGTTTGGGGTGCCATCAAGAGTTGTTGTTGAAAATGTAATGTGTTTCAAATCCAAGGATTTTGTTGATATATGTTCACAATATTGGATCTTTGTAACACATTTATCACCTTATCATCCACAAGGAAATGGACAAGCTAAATCAAGAAACAAATGCATCATTAATATCATCAAAAAAATATAAATGCAAACAAGAAAAGGTTGGATGATAAGTTAAAAAAAATTGTTTGGGTAGAAAGGGTAACCTACAAGAAGGCTATTGGGAAGAGTCCATTTGAAGGTTGCAACAACTTGAAGGAGAACAAGAAAGTATTACCTCCAAAATAATTCATGAGTTGATTGAATTAGAGGAAAATAGGAGGGGTGCCCATGAGAGAAACTTATTAAGGCAACAAAAGATGAAGTACCTCTTTGATAAGAGGGTTGTCAAGAGGGAGTTTCAGATTGGGGATCTTATCCTCATGTGGATTTCTAGGATAGAAGACAAAGGAAAAAATGAAAAATTTGATGCCTTATGGGTTGGGCCCTATCAAATTGTTGAAGAATGTGGTCAAGGAACATTCTACCTCAGGATTCTAGATGGAAATATCATGGAGCTTCCAATTCATGGTCAACATTTTAAGTACTACTCTTGAAAGTAAGGTTTAATGAACCTTTTTATTAAAAAAAAAAATTGTTGTGTTCTTATGTGTAGCCATGTCCCTTGTTTGTTGTCATGTAGTGTAAGTTAACCTTGGTCCTTGTTGCTCCCCTTTTTGTCTACTACCTGAAGATCTAGATTCTCATTGTGCTTACAAGGGGTCCCACATGTCCCCAACTAGAGCCAATGTGAGCACCTATAATATTTATATGAGTTTGTAATGCTTTATATTTTCCCTTTGTGCTCCCCATCATTTTTGGCTAATCTAAGAAATTTTATTGTTGTATATGTTACAAGTATGGATGTGTTTGGTGGTGTTTCCATTAATGTTTTCATTGATGTCAACATAGTTCAAGTTGATTATAGATGGTACTTGTATAGTTGAGATACTATAGAAATGCTTAGAGTACATGGAGCTATATTTATGAAGTTGTAGTTGTGTTTTTACCAAGTACTTTTGAGAAAATTTGAGAAAATACGAAGGTAGTGTTGAAGTATGTGCTCTGAGTGTGATCTGATATTGTGATTTGCATTTCTTCTGTGTTGATCCTATGCCTGTGCAGATTTTTAGTTATGTTCATGAGCTTCAATGGATAATATATCCCGAGTTTTAGCTTTTGGTTCGATGGAGAGTGAAAGATATGTTCACCGGTATGTGAACTGGGAGAAATGTTTTGGCTCCATAGTCTTCTGGTTTCTAGTTTTAAATCTTGCGGATCTGGGAAATAATTATTTTTTATGGTTTATGTGTTATGACAAACATGCTTGTGATTTGGCACTCCAGAAGACCTGATCCAGAGCTCCTGTGTATTGTTGGTTGGTCTAGTTGGATTGTTGAAGAGTTTTTCATGAATGAAGAATGTTGCAGTTGTTGCGGATGTACCTAAAGTATTCTCAGAGATGGTAAAATGTCTGGTGAAGCATGTTGAGTGATCCATGTGTGATCATCTTGTTGGATATGCATTTACTTCAAATATCATTGGTGTTTTCATTAGGTTTGGTTGACTTGGTGTCTACACATTACATTAAGTTTTTGCATTGAATTGAGGAAGTGTGTGATTGAACCAAGATATTGTTTGGGTCCTGAATTAAATATATAATTGGTAATTTCTCATTCTTATCCACCATGGGAATGTTGATTAGCCTACCTAATTTTGATTTGTAAATTGAAATTGTATAGCCAAAATTGGAGAATGTTTCTAGGGTTGAAGATGGTATAAAAGAAAGTCAAGTTGTTGTGAATTAGGTGTGTATCAATCGATCAATCATTCAAGCAAGTGAAGTGTGTGAACAAGTGTGAAAAGTAGAGTGTTCAAGATCGAATTGAGGCAATAGTACTTTAATGTGTTAGATTCCTAAAAGCATTGAGTTGATGGTGTCTACAATCTTCTGATCAAGTTGCAAATGTGTGGAACCTTTGTGGTAGATCTTTATTTATCTTTTATTTTTCTATAGGTAGTGAGCCTCCTTTTGGACAATGATTCCTTGTTGGTAGTGAGCCTTTGTATTTGGGCAATGATCCCTCTGGCAGTGAGCCTTTGTATCTGGTATTGCATTATTACTATATTGTGAACTAATCCTCACCGTGGTTTTTCCCTCATTGGGTTTTCCACATAAATCTGGTGTCTCTGGTATTTTATTTTTGTTATTTTCATTTCATGTTTACACTTAATAACAGATTAAGTTAAGGTGGAATTGATTAAGGTTAGAAGTAAGAGTAATTTGGTACAACTGATTCACCCCCTCTCTCAATTGTCTTATGCATTTAAACAATTGGTATCAGAGCTCTGGTTCCTCAATGAAAAGCTTAACCGCTTGAGGTAGATCAGATGGTGCACAAGTTATAGATCCATTTTTTTATAGAGCTTATTATAGTGACTAGAAAGAACATATGAGAGGTTATTTGGTTTCACTTGGTTTCAAGACTTGGAAAGCTGTGGAGACAAAGTATGTGGTACCAATCGTTGGTCCTTTCTCTGCTAATGAGATTACAGCTTATGAGGAGAATGAAAAGGAAAGGTATGTTATCTTCAGTCCTCTATCTAAAACTAAAAGAACAAAGGTTATTTCTCTGGGAACTGCTCATAAAGTATGGTAAAAATTGAAAGACATTTATGAAGGAAATGATAAGAGTAAATTTTCCAAGGAAACTAACTGCTAAGTGAAAATTTGAGAACCTGAGAATTGAAGAAGGAGAAGATATTGCAAGCTACTATCAAAGAGTTGAACTTAACAACTAAAATCAAGAATCAAGGTGGTACCATGTTAGATGATATAATTGAGAAGATCTTGATGACCCTACTAGAGAACTATAGTGAAAAAGTCTCTGCTATTGAAGAATCTTATGATCTAGAGACATTTACTAACGAGTGCCTATTTGGTGTCTTGACTACATTCGAGGTGAGAAAATTTGCAAGAGATAAGGAGAACATTGAAACAACCTTTAAAGCAATGAATATAGGAGATGACTCAAATGATGATGATTCAGAAGAGTTGGAAGAAAACTGCACAAGGACATTGAAGAAAGGTATTGGTAAATAAAAAGGTAAGTTACCCTTTAAGTGTTTCAATTATGGAAATATTGATCATTATGCATCAAGATGTCCTAATAGAGCTACACACAAGAAGAACAAAGATAATAATAATAATCACAGAGACAAGAAGGATAGGAAGTTCAAGAAATTATATTATGTCAAAGAAGATGCATGAATTTCAGATGATGAATCTGCTAAAGTTTATCAAAGCATGTACAGATCTATGATTGGTGGACTATTGTATCTTATTGCTACTAGACTAGATATCATGCATGTAGTATGTTTAGTTGCAAGATTTCAAGAAGAACCTAAGGAAGCACATGTTACAGTTGTGAAGAGGATATTTAGATATCTTAAGGGAACTCCAGATTTTGGGCTATGGTATTCAAAGGATAATGATTTCACATTGAATGCCTACACTGATTTAGATTGGGCTGGTTGTGTAGATGACCAAAAGAGTACAAGTGGTGGAGCATTCTTCCTTGGAGGAAGGTTAGTTTCATGGTTGACTAAGAAACAAGATTCAGTTTCTTTATCCACTATAGAAGCAGAATTTATTGCAGCAGCATCATATTGTACATAGGTACTTTGGATGAAGAAAAATTTGAAGGACATAGGTGTGGCTAGTGATGAACCTATCTCTATATTATGTGACAATAAAAGTTCTATAAACATTTCAAAGAATCCAGTGATGCATTCTAGGAAAAATCACATATCTATCAAGTATCACTTCTTGAGGGAGAAGGTATTACAGAACGAAGTTAGACTTGAATATGTACCTACCAAGGAAAAAATTACTGACATACTCACTAAGGCCCTTCCAAAGGATACCTTTGAGTATCTCAGAGGGAAGTTAGGGGTTATTTACCCTCCTTCTTTGAACTAAGTACACATGGAGGTGTATCAATCCAGTGGATTCATAGACTCTTTTTTCAAGACTGATGATTAAGGTCTACTCCTCAGGGGGAGTAGAGAAGTGCATTGCTGCAATACGTGATGTGGGTGCACTCCTAAGGGGGGGTGTTCAAAGCTTTATATGACAAGATTTTTTATGCAAAATTTCCTTTGCCATTGATGTCAAAGGGGGAGAGAAACTCATGTGAAAATTTTATGCTTGTGTAGGTTGTTGTCTCTGAATGTTGTCTATGCTATGTTGTCGTTGATGGTTTTTCACATCATATTTTTCCATCAATGACAAAGGGGGATATTATTGCAAGTATGGGTGTTTTTGGTGGTATTTTCATTAATGTTGTCATTGATTTCAACACAGTTCAGGTTGATTACAGATGGTACTTGTATAGTTGAGATATTGTAGAAGTGCTTAGAGTACATGGAGTTCTATTTATGAAGTTGTAGTTGTGTTTTTTCTAAGTTTTTTTGAGAAAATTTGAGAAAATATGAAGGCAGTATTGAAGTATGTGTTCTAAGTGTGCTCTGGTATTATGCTCTACATTTCTTTTGTATTGATCCTATGCCTGTGCAAATTTGTATGTATGTTCATGAGCTTCAATGGGTAATATATCTTGAGTTTTAGCTTCTGGTTGGATGGAGAGTGAAATATATGTTCACCAATATGTGAACTGGTTTGGAAAAACTATTTGTTTGTGGACTGGGAGAAATGTTTTGGCTCTACAGTCTTATGGCTTCTAGTTTCAAATCTTGTGGATCTGGGAAATGATTATTTTTTATGGTTTCTATGTTCTAACAAATGTGCTTATGATTTGGCACTCCAGAAGACCTACTCCAAAGCTCTTGTGTGTTTTTGGTTGTTGTGGTTGGACTGTTGAAGAGTTTTCTATGAATGAAGAATTTTGTAGTTGTTGTGGATGTCCCTAAAGTATTCTCAGAGATGGTAAAATGTCTAGTGAAGTGTGTTGAGTGATCCACATGTGATCACCTTCTTGTACATGCACGTACTTCAAATATCATTGGTGTTTTCATTAGGTTTGGTTGACCTGGTGTCTACATGTTACATTAAGTTTTTACATTGAATTGAGGAAGTGTGTGATTGATCCAAGATATTGTTTGGGTCCTAAATTAAATATGTAATTGTTCCTCTCTCATTCTTATCCACCGTAGGAATGTTGAGAACTAGCTAATTTGAATTTGTAAATTGAAATTATGTAGCCGATCTTGGAGAATGTTTCTAGGGTTGAAGATGGTATAAAATCAAATCAATTTGTTGTGAATTGGGTGTGCATCAATCGATCAATTATCCAATCAAGTGAAGTGTGTGAACAAGTGCAAAAAGAAGAGTGTGCAAGAGTGAATTTAGGCAACATTACTTTAATGTGTTAGATTCCTGAAAGTAGTGAGTTGATGGTGTCTACAATCTTCTAATCAAGTTGCAAATGTGTGGAACCTTTGTGGTGGATCTTCATTTTTCTTTTCTTTTTCTGTAGGAAGTGACCCTCCTTCTGGATAGTGAGTCCTTGTTGGTATTGAGCCCTCTGGAAGTTATCCTTTGTATCTGGTATTATAATATTATTATATTGTGAGCTAATCCTCACCGTGGTTTTTCCCTCATTAGGTTTTCCTTATAAATCTGGTTTCTCTATTATTTTCTTTTTGTTATTTGCATTTCATGTTTACACTTAATAACAGACTGGGTTAAACTGGAATTAATTAAGGTTAAAAGTAAATTGATTTGATACAACTGATTCACCCCCCTCTCAGTTGTCTTGTTTATCTCAACAGTATCATGCTCAAGTCCCTTAAGTGGTTGCATTACCCCTTTGTTGGGCTATGGTCAAAAACTCATTTTGTAGAGTGTCCCTCTTCTCCCTTTCCTTCTTCTGGTCCTTTCATGGATTTGGGCCCTAATCGAACATTTGGACCAAGTCCAAATGTCCATATTCATCCCTAATATTCCCTTCTTTTTTTATTTTTTTTATTAGGGTTTCAAATCTCAAAAAGAAACTTGGAATAAAGTCCCACTCCACTCTTACCTCCTACCCCCACTCCCTCCTTTCCTTCCTTTATCTTATCAAGACTTCAGGTCCTAATTGAACATTTGGACTAAGTCCAAGCTCACTTTTTCTTCTCATTCTCTTCTTTTATTTCCTTAGTTTTATCAAGATATTAGGTTCCAATTGAGCTTTTGGACCTAAGTAAAAAGGGTCAAAAACCTTCCTAAGTTTCCACTCCCACTCTTTTCTTTCATCCCATTGGGATGGGATCATCAGATTCATAGTTTCATGAGCTCGCATATCTTTACCATATTGCTTTAATTTCATTTGGGGATGCACGGAAATGATGCCACATGGCATCCTTTCCATGGATCCACAAAACCTTTATGCCTGGTCTTTCTTCATCCAATGGATGCATGGAAACGATGTCATGTGGCATCCTTTCCATGAGTCCGTTGAGTTTTCCTGAAGTTTCCTTTTTGGCCTATGAAATCATAGAAACAACACCACATGACATCCTTTCCACAAGTCCACCCCTTCTTCCACCAAACCCTTTGGTCAATCTGTAGAGGTGTGGTTGGTGGCCCCTTCTAGGTTTGTGGATGTGTAAAAATGATGCCACATGGCATCCTTTCTATGAATCAACGATGTTATTTTGCCTCACTCTATTTCTTCCCATGGATGCACATAAATTCTACCACGTGGCACATTTTTTGTGTTCCCTTTATTTATTTCCAGTACATTCTTATATAGCCTGCAAAAGAGAGAAAAGTTGTCATGTGGCACATTTTTTGTTATTTCATCAATCTTTTTTGGTGAGCTCCTTTTAGCCTATAGAAGAGTGAAATCTTGCTACATGGCATGATAAGTTTTTTGTCAAAAGAGTAAGTATTTTTTTTATTTTATTTTTATGGAAATTTCAAACCTAAGGACTAAAATTTCCAAGCCCAATCAATATTTTTTCTCCCAACTTCATTTTGCTTCTTGCTTTGATCTTGTTGGGGTTTCAGGACTCAATTATACTTTTCAGATCTATTTTGGTTTCTTGGATCCATTTTTCTTCCTCGTCGAGATTTTAGACTTTTGGATTTTTGACCCAATAAGTCTAAATCTGATTTCTATTTCTGCTCCCGCCCTCCAATTCTTTATTTCTTAGGATCCTATTAGGGTTTTGAAATCCAATTAGACTTTTGGACACTGCGATATTTTCACGTTTTCCACCATTAATGTTGCAACAACTTTATCAATTACTAGATTTGATTCTTTAGGCTACATAGATGATCTTAAATACATTTTTCAACAGCTCCAAGCAGGAAAAAATGGCACCCATTCTTTTTTATGATTCTCAAGCCTCCTTTCTATGAGAGATCCAATCTTGGCCATGATTTGTTGTTGATTTTGTGGGGGTTTTGTTTCTCTTTTTTGTGCTCATTAACATGGAGGCTTGGTGTGGGTCTTGGGACTTGTGTGGCATGATTTTTTCTTAGATTTGGATGTCCACATTTCTGCATGTGATTTTATAGGGTCTTAGGCCCTTCCCTTGGTCCTTCCTCCATGTCCTACAGTAGTATAAATTGTATTTTCTTGCTTATTGTAGAGGTTGGAGATTTTTATTTGTGTTTTGTTACAAAGGGAAGTAATTGTAGAGCTAGTAGAAGTAGATATTCACAAGAAATCCTAGGCTTTTAACTTCCAATTTTGGGTGTAGCTATTTTGTAGTGTAATGATTTGGGTTTGATCTCAAGCATATAATAAAATTTGCAAACATTGAAGGTTGTCTGATTAAAGAAATAATCAACCTTAGCAGAGTGTCTCCTTATGTATGGTTTGCATTTCTATATGTATAATTGATTATTTTTTAGCCAAAAGTTTGTAAAATTTGTGCAAATATTTTGCATAGTATCTTTTTAATATAATAAAGGAAATGTATGGGTATGCTTGAGGATTGCTAAGTAGACTCTCTTAATATTCTGCAACCATTTATTATCTTTCTAAGTGTATGTGTAGAGCCTAGCTGACCTATGCATTTTGAAAGGTATAGTCTTTTGTGGTGACTTGATTAAGTCGTTGCCTTGTTTTACTTATTGCATCCTTGGTTAAATATAGAGGATCTACTTCCCAATGGATAAAGGCACATGTCCATATTGGCTTTCTCTCCTATCATCTTGAACACACTCCAAACACATCAATTCAAAAACCTTAAAAGTTTTACTTTATGTTTATTTTACTGCCATGTCTAAATGAATACAACAATAGAAGGGTGTATCATAAAATCATTCCCAGACACTTATATGGTAGTGTTACACCCCATGTGTTATTACTTATTTACTATCACCTTGTTTGGTAAATTGCTTCAATAACTATGAATGTGTATTATTTATAAATTTTCATGAAAATATGTTGAATGAATGGTTGATTCAATTAAATGCTTTATGATTCAATATATGAAATATATAATTTGAATATGACATGTATGAGAGGTATATGAATGCATTGTTCCAAATAACTACTATTATGGTGAATTAAGTTGAATGCAAGAAGAGGTTCAATCCTTTGGAAGAGAGGGGAAGTATCACTCGGGAGAAGAACTTGGTTTTGTTACCTCTAATTCAGTCTTACTCAACATTCACACACTCACACCCTAGTTAGTCTTAGTTGATTCAAGCCAATTGGGTAGATGGTAAGTGATCTTCAGTCTAGTTGTGTATGTTTATATTGATTTACGATCTTATTTATGAATGTTTGAAATGAGGTATGTGATTAAGTCTTGATGTTAAGTGGAAATTCTATCTTACGTGTTTATTGTTATGTCAATGAGATATATGCATAAAATGTATATATATATATATGTATTGTTGAAATGCACAAGACAACTAAGAGGGGGGGTGAATCAGTTGTCACCAATCAATTTCACAAACCTCAAACAATTATTAACTCCACATCCACTTTAATTTTTTATTAAGTATGAGCATGAAGTGAAAATAACATAAAGCAATTTCAACACAAGAAACACCAGATTTATGTGGAAAACCCTAAGAGGGAAAATTCATGGTGAGGATTAACTCACATTATAATAGTAATTGCAAAACTAGATACAAAGGCTCACTACCAAAGTGATCACTACCCAAGATAGGACTCACTATCCGGATACAAGGCTCACTGCCTACAGATAGGACTCACTTTCTAGAAGGGAGGCTCACTACCTACAAATAAAGAAAGATAACAGAAAATCCACCTCAACAACTTCCACACATTCGCAGCCTTAGTCAAGTAATTGTAGACACCATCATCTCACTGCTTTCAGGAGTCAAACACATTAAAGTAATGCTACTTTAATTCACTTTCACACCCTCTTTCACACCTACTTTTATTCTCACACTTGTTCACACACGTGTCTTGAAATTCACAACATCATGACTTGTATTTATACCATATTCAACCTTAGAAACTTTCTCCAAGGTTGGCTACACATTCTTCATTTTACAAATTCAAATTAGGTCGATGACTCAACATTCCCGCGATGGATAAGAATGAGAGTGGACCAAAATACATACTTAACCAGGACCCAAAAAACATATTGGATAAATCACGCGCTTCCTTAATTGATACTTATCCTTTGTGTAATGTGTAGACACCGGGTTGGCCAAACCTAATGAAAACATAAATGAACATTGAAGTACGTGCATTTACAACAAGATGAAAATATGTGGACCACATAACACACTTCTCCATACACTAGAACACCTTCATATTCATCTGTAGCAACTACAATAGCTTCCATACAAAGAACACTTTCCATTAGTCCAATTGGACTATACAGACACACATAGTTACTCTGGAACTAGTCTTCTGGAGCACCAAACCACGAACACTTTTTCTAGAACATAGATAACACCATTACCAGCATTCTTCTAGATCTGCAAGATCTGAGATAAACCAGTAGAGGACTACATAGTAGATACATTTCTCCCAATCCACAGATAAACAACACTGCTAGACCAGTTCAGAAAATGGTGAACACAACTTTAACTCTTCATCAACCCATAAGCTATAACTTAGGATATGTCACCAAGGATGCCCATAAACAACACTATAGATCTGCACAAGCATAGGATCAATACAAAAGAAATGCAAAGAACATTATTGAAGCACATTCAAAACAAACACACAACTTTGTCTTCACGGTTTATTAATTTTCTCAAAAGCACTTGATAACTCATCATATCAGCACACCTACAACACCATAAAGATAGCTCCTTGTACTCACAAAATCTCTACAGTATCTCAACCATACATGTACCACCTGCAATCACTTGATTCATTTCACTGTAATAACCTATATTGTGTTGACATCAATGACAACATTAATGACAACACCACCATACTCATTCATACTTGTAACATATATGTATATATATGTATGTATATATTTTTTATTATATTTGTGTGTGTGTGTGTCTATGGTAAAATCATATATATGAGTGAATATGTACATGTGTATACATAGGTAGACGTACCTATGCATGCTCATGGATGGATTACCCATATGCATGGGAATACCAATTGGACTAAGGTGGCATATGTATATATAAATATATATACATTCCATGTATATATGTTGATCGATATAATTATGCATATGAGTGTTTGCTATAAAGATATTGAAATAGTATTACATGTATGTATATATATAGTATATATATATTAATATATATGTAAAATTTAATATAGTAACATATATTAATATATATATTTATATAATAGTATATATATATGTAATATTATTCTTTATATTTATATATTGTATATATATACTTTTTAATTAATTAAATGTATTTTGATAAACTTATGAAATGAATATATATATATATACATATATGTTAGTATATATATTTCAATTCATATATATACATTATATATATATATATATATAATAGTTTTTATGATAATTTTCAAAGTGCATAATATAGCATTGATTATCATTTTGAATATTGTGAAGTAAGCACATAATATAACATATGGCTCATAAAACACATGGCGTGACTTTTAAGTGGAATGTAAGCCAATGCATAAAGTTTAATAGACCAAGTCAAAAAAAAGAAACAAGCACATAAGAGTTATGCTATTGTGTAAACATTTTAGAAGGAATTAAATGTTGTTTGGAGACCTTTGGAATATGTCAAATCCCATGCTATGTTGGTGGCATGAAACATAAGGAGGTGGCACCATATTTTCTAGTGTTTGGAATGCAAAAGAAGTCTTTGAAATGCACATAAGCTTGCAAAGACAATGGAGACTTAGTCAAGTGCAAACTTGGCAACATTTAATAAAGGAATTTGAATTAGGAAACTTTTTTTAAGCTTTTTGTCCCAAATATCAAGTTGACTCAACCATTTAAATGGTGAGGACTTCGTGTTGAAAACCTATGAGTGATCTGTTGCATGAAGATGAAATGTGGAATAAATACTTACTTGTTTGTAGCCTTTGTGTTGGAACTGTGAAATTTTGGAAATTTCATTCACCCTTCATGATTATTAGTTTCCTAAAAAGGTTCATAATACAGACATAAAAATCCTCATAATATCTTTTACCTAAATCCAATTTAAATTTTTCCATAAAGCCCCATAAATTTCATCCGGTATTAAAACTTTAACATATGAAAATATCGGCATAAGTTGATGCAGGCCTCATCGATGATAATATACATATCCTCATTATATCGGCAGGACATCAGAAGGGTCATACCAATAAAATTATATACCAAAAGAATGCGGGTTTATATTGCTTATCGGCAAGACAAAGGGTATCGGCGTGATGATGTAAGGTCATATCGAGCTAAGTTACCTTTTGCTGATTGGAGAAAAGTGAATTCTATTGGAGAGACTTTGGTCATCGGAGAGAGATTTCAAAACACGACCCAAAGCGCTATTGGTCTTGCCGATAAAGCAAAGGGAGGATTCACTCGGTGAGACAAATGATGTTGGGGAGAGTTCAGAAAGTCTTACCGACCCCTCGAGTTACACCGACAAAACTAAGCATGCAGAGATAAAGGGTGTCGAGAAGACGATGCACATTGTCTTTCCAAAGAAAAGGCGTATCGGTGAGACATGTCGCCATGGGGAGATCTAAGAGACATCACGTCGAGTATTTTTCTATCGGCAGAACAATTTCTTGGTCTTGGCAACATAAGTTAACAAAGCAAACATCTCGGTAAGATGAAAAGCTTTCAGAGTAAGGTGAATAACCGTTGGCCCGATTCATTAATTTTGGGCGATAGTTGCTTCGGTGAAGGTCATGGCGATATAAAAGGAAAAAACAAAGAAACTATCGGGGAGACTTGTGAGAGAAACTGCAAGACGTCTTAGCGGATGGGTGAACGTTGAACAAGCGGATCGGCCAGAGATTTGAAATGTCTTGCCGACACGAGCCCTGATGTGACAGCAATAATTTCAAAAAACTTGTAGCATTCATGTCTCAGTAAAGACATTAATGGTGCCACAAATCGTAGAAGATTTTGCATATCAGGGTATGCTCAATTGAAATCATTATCTCACGGAATTGGCAGCGAAGGAGAGCAAAGGAACCAGAAGAGCAATTAAGGCATTCACCTGGCTTGGATTTGCAAGAAAGTTATAGTAATTTTCTCATCCTCTCAGAATTCATAAAATTTGAATATGGAAGGCACTAGTTCAGGAAAACTAAAGGGAAGAAAACCCGAGGAGGGTAGCCAATCAAAAGAAAAGAAGAAAAAGACTGAATTGCAACCAGAGGGCACTGAAAGGAAATTAAATCAAGATCTCATAGACCAATTACCTGGTTTTGGGCCTAAAGCTAGGTGTTTTGCACAGCTCAAAGCGAAAGTTGACAAACTGGATGACAAATGCAATTTTATAGGGGATGTTTGGACTCTAATTAGGGCGTATGAGTTATTCAGTTTCCATTATCATAGGAGAAATCGCTTTGAGCCTGTATGCAATCCATGGAGGCTCAATTTAGGGAAATTGGTGTGCCCTAATGTTTTTATTGATGTCGAATTGGTAAAATTGTTGTTTGGACATTATGACTCAAAGAATAAAGCTATATGTGATTTTTCAAGGAATTCGTTGATACATGTATCTGAGAATGCAATTGCTAAGGTTTTCAGGATGGAGAGAATATGCAGTGAGAAAATAATAAGTGAGGAGCTCGATAGTGAGTTTAGAAGGATGGACACCATTTATAAAGGGTGGAGGTTACCTTTGCACAGAATTAGGTTTCATGGAAAACCTACTCCAATGGAAGACACTGAGGGACCACCCTTTCATGTAGATCTTTTCAAACCTTACCTGAAATATACTTACTATTCAGTGGGACAAGTATTGGGGATGGAGGTAGTTGAGCATATGGTGTTTGTGCCCATGTTAATTGCTGCATATATTCAGTATCACAATTCCAGATTATTTGATTATGTTGCACATGTTTTTAAGGAGTTGGATGCAAGTTTGATGGCAATAAAGAATGGTGCTTCTGTTCTCCATCTCAGGAATTATTCACCGCTGATGCACTTAGTGTTGTATTTTGGACAAGAGTTAGGTTTATGGCCCTAGGAGCTGAGGATCTCACAATCTGACAAGGAAGGTAGGCCATTTCCTGTTCAATTATGGACTACTATTTGGGACAGTAGGTTTTCCAATTCAAATTTCCTACATTTTGAAGAATTCTTTATGAAACCCTTGTATAGATTTTTCAATCATCCTTGTGATTATTCTTTATCTAAAGAAGTAAAAAGGTTTCTTAGGCCTAGAGATTATAATGGACCAATCAACCACAACTGGGGGGATTGGTATTGCTTAGAGAATGCCACAAGGATTAGGGTTTATGGTTTTGAGGATACACCATTCATTATGCCTAGAACTGTCCCGGATAGAATTGCATACCTAGAAATTGTTAGGCAAATGGACTTCTCCAGTGTTATGAACTTAAGTTCATATGGGAAACAAGCCTTTATGCCCAGTACATTGTGTTTTAGTGATTTTACTGTATTAGCCAAGGAGGGTTATAATCTGATTCTGGATAAACTATTGCACTACAACATGAGAAGAGTGCTAACAAGAAAAAACTTTGATCCAAAGGGATATATCCACTCTGCTAGACAAAAAATAAATTTTGGAGGGTACCAGCATGTACCCTATAAATCTGATGACATAATCAGAAACTTGGAGGCAGAGGAAGCTGAAATTGTGATTGAGAAACATGATCTGGAGTTGGTGGATGCTAAGTTGTTATCTTCCATTAAAGGGATATCAGAAGTTGACAGGCCACAAAGCTCATCTGGGAAGGTATCAAGAATGAAGACTCAGGATTATGCCAAAGAAACAGATGTTGAGGAAACTATGGATGTAGATACAAGACATGAAGACTATAGGTCTTTTATATCAAATGATGAATTTATAAAGACCTCGGAGTTTAAAACATTTTTATATAAGCAAAAAGGGAAAGAGATAAGGGGACTGGTTGACAATGTCACTCCAGGAAATGAAGACCAACTGTTAAAAAGATTAAAGGATGAGGTAGACAAAGAGATGACTAACATGACCCCTGAAAAGGGAAGGGAGATGCTAGAGAAGGCAGGTGTTATGATTTTCCCAAGTTTGGATCTGAATTCTGCATTAGTTTTTGACAGTTTCTTAAAAGATAACAATGCTACCCACAAGATCAACATAGAGAAGGTGATGGAGGTATACACGGGATCAAGATACAATCTTGATGATGAAACATTGATGATTTGGGCCTTGTATCCTCCTCACAAGAAATCAATTGTTATTGATACTGAGAAGACATTCAGACATGTCATGACCCTGAAGGCTGGGGAGGTTGATCCTGTTGCAACTACAGACATTGGGATAAATATAGCCAAGTTGAATAAAGCCCAAATCCAAGCATTGATTAGGGAGAGGGGGATGTATAAAACTAATAATGAGAGAATGTTGAGAGAGAATGAATGCCTGAAAGACTTGGTAGGTTTTGTAACAAATCCAACAAAGATGCTCACCCAAGGTGAGAGTTCACAGAAAAAAGACCATTGGGAAGGGTCAACTGCATACTCCCAAGGGAAAATGGATGCACTTGTTGCAATAATCAAAAGGAGGCAGGTCATTTTAAACACTTGGTTAAATAAACTCTGGGGAAAACATTCACAATACATGGATGCAATAAAGGAGCATAGGAGAGTGGATAGTAGAATCTAAGAAAAAATTGAGGAATTGGAGCAAAAGGATACTCCTAGTGGTACAGAGATTTAAAATACAAATTGTATCACGGATAGGCACTGGGATTTCTTTGAGGAATTACAAGGGGATGTGCAGGGATTGACAGAGGCTTTCGAAGACAGATTGACTAAGTTATGTGATGATGAAGGGAAATTGAAAGAAGTGACTACGTGGAAAAGTGAATGTGAAACAATGCTCCAAGAGATGTTGAAGACAACCACTATGAAGGATGTGACATTGGATGAAGCATGTGAGCAGAATGAGCCAATGATAATGATGGAGATTGTGATCCATGATGCATTGGGAGATGTTGATACTCATGAGCACTAGGATTATATGAAGCATATGTCTGCAGTCCATTTGTGGCTTAACAGAAATTAGTTAATAGTGAATTTGTTAACTTTTTATGCTTTAAACTTTTTTGAAAAGGCACGTCCTTTTGCAAACTGATGTATAAATATCCGTTGTTGGATAAATTGATAGTTAGTAGAAGATAGAGTTAGAATAGGATAGACTGCTGTAAGCATTATATTTTCAAAAATGATGACATTCAAGGAGGCTATGTTGCATGTATGAATTTCAAGGAAGATAATGAAAAATTGTTAATTTGGTGATTTCATTCTGTTATCAATTGTTTGTTGGATTCTTGCGATTATTTAATTGTCTCCAATCTAATGTTTCTTGGTTGTTTGAATTGAAGTATCAAGTATATATTCAATTTATCAGTACACATTTTATGTTTCTATGTAATTTGGTTTATTGGATTCTTTAAAGAAGAATTAAAATTCCTTTCAATCAATTACAATAATTTGGGAATCTCATTTGGGTCAGTAAGAAGAATCAGATAATTACATTTGATATTCTGCCTCAAGTAGGGTTTATCAATTACACTCTTGCATGTTTATACCAGTTATAAACTCATAGTTATATGCCAAACAATTAGAGGACCTGCTAGATAGAAACCATTCATTAAAAGATTTCATTTGACTCTGTTCTACCCAACAAGGCACTGGTCTCCCTTATTTACATTACATTAGTTTTATTCATTTCATTTGACATCTCTTAATTGAACATATTAATTCATACCTTGATATTGCATATACAATTCATACCAAATTAGGATCATATCTTTTCACTGTTAAATTGCCATTTGTGGATAGTTAGAATCAAGTAGGAAACATAAATTCAAAATTTGTGTTGCTCATATAGGTGCACCTACTCAGGTCTAGCAGAGCGTTAAGAGTAGAGGGTTCAACCATACTGGTTGACCTTGTTAGTTGACCAATAACGTAGTGAGAGTTTGGAAACCTCTTGTGGTTCCTGCAAACCAGCTTTTTTGAGACCCAACACTTTGGTTGCTAAAAAATTAGTATAAATAGAGGTCCTCATTCTACCAAATACATTACTTGTCAATCTGATTTCTTAGTGTTATTTTCCTACAATTTAGTGTAAAGTGAGTTATGAAATTGAGAGATTGAGAGATTTTTTTGTTGTTCTATATTATTTTTTTTGAGAGATTTAGAGTGAAGCTAGTAGAGGTATTTGGGTAGTTCGTAGTGGAAGTTGCAAGAGAACTTGAGGAGAAGATTATTTAGTTGGAAGATCTAAAACAGGCACATTGATTTCTACCTCTTTGTTATTATGTTGGAAAGATTGTTTATTATATTGTCATGTTGAAATATTGTCTTTTACTTGTGTGAGATGTGTGGATATGCTTTTGCATATCACTTGGTTGTTTCTTGTTTTGTGATACCTTACTTCTGATATATACTCATATAGATATGCATATAATTATTATATTATTATATGACTATAAATACTATTCATACTATACATAGATTGTTAGTACTTTACGAATTATAGTAATACTCTAAGAGGAATGTTTCATAAATCTAGCTCAAGTGTCTTGATGGTGCATAAACCCAAGATGATGGCACTTTAAGACTAATAAATTGATTTGACTCAGTTCTTTCATTTCTATCCATCGCTTTGCTAAGTTAGTTGAATGTAATAAAGACCTCATGATTTATAAGGGAAGGTTAGTTAGTAGTTAGATTTAGTTTTCAATAAATAGCCCATTCTCCTTCAGAGAATGGGCTGGAAGATTACTATGTAAACACAATTTCAATTTCAGAATACAATCAAGAGAGATTGCATGCTATGTATTGTTTTACCTTGAATCAATAAAGTTTATGAAGTTTTTCACCTAATTTGTTGTCTACTTTTGGCATTACCTAAGGGGCCCACTTAGGGAACTGCCTATACTTTCATTATGTAAGTTAGGATAGCTTCATTTTCTTTCATAGAAGTTAATGTGTTTGTTCCTGCAGCTGGCAGAAACATAGATCTGTCAACTATTCCTATAGCCACTAGATGCAGAGTAGTTTCATCTTTCAATTTTCATTTCCAAAGCTAGTTATTCAGTAAAATTATCCCAGTAATTAGAATTCCAGTATAAAGCATCTTAGGAAATCATGCATGTTTGGAAAGGTGATTAGTGCATATATTGTGCTAACCCATTTCAAGTTTACGTCCTCGGGTTGATAATTAAATGAGGTTCTTTAGCAGATTATGGTTGCTGGTTGTGATGTTCAATCTCTAAGTAGAGGAATTCATATTCCTAGTTATTAAGCTGATTAAAGAACACTACACGTAGCATAAGATAGAGTTGTTTTGAGATACTTGATTGCTATGTCAATTAATGTGAGTCAAAGGGAAGGTTATTCCAAGTAGGGTTAAGATAATCCACATGAAAGGGAATAACCTAGAATGAAATAAAATACTAATGGTCAAAATACAAATTGAGAAATTGTAGTGGTGAATGTAGATGACCCTCACTCAAAGTATTGGGTGTTAAATCTTTGGCCAAAGTAGTGTAGGTATCTATTGTCTACATTGTCAATTCACTATGATCCAAATACATACTAGGTTGAGAATATCATAGAATTAGAGGTTGAATTTATGGTAATCTCTAGACATGTATGACACATCCCTATGCTCAGGAAAGGCTATTTGAAGGATGAGGTTACCAAACCAATGTCTTTGTTGAAGGGAGTTCCATATTACCAAGTTTGGTAGATGTGTGGGGGACCACAGTTAGTCCATGGTTGGCAGAAAATAACTTGAGTGATGCTTCTCATCATGCAATTGGCAGCCAAGATTTGGGAGAAGGAAATTTTGGACCATTTGTATTTTTAGTTCAAGTGAGATTATTTAAGCTATGTATGTATCATGCATCCATATTTTTGGAAATTGTAATGTGAAATGTTATCTTGAATATATCTATGTAAAGTTAAATCATACTTACATTATTCGAATGATTCTTTGATTATGCAATGAAAAGTTTGGATAAAGTTATATTTCAAATGATGCATTTATCATTGAATAGAAAAGAATTTTTTTATTGCTCTATATTAGATGCATAGATAATCACATGTGGGTAAAAATTAGTAGGTTTACTAGGGAGAACAATGGGAATGTAAAATGTGGTATCAGATCTACCAGGTTCAGTTCTGGAACCTATGTGCTCACTTTGTTTCCAATCCAACATTATGTGAATCTAATGTTTGGAAATTATTGTTCTAGGATGGTACGTCTCAAGATGACTGAATGAAAGTTAGTCATCAGAAATGAGTGCTACCTATAGGACAAGAAGGAAAGAGAAGCCCTTGTTCGGACCATTGAGGGAACTAATTATGAAAATGCCATTTGGCTAAGTATTACTAATACATTCAGTCATGCCCTTTCACAAATTAGTTAAGAGAAGAGAAGGATGAAAGATGATGCCAACTTCAACTAATGACTTTATGTCTCTTTGGAAAAGTCAGACTCTTTATCACTTTCCAAGGATATTCCCTCAAAATTTAGTGTTAGTTCATTCATGATATTTGGGGATCCTTGAGTTCTTCCCTTAGTGAAAGTTATCATAATAGCCACAAGTGGCGAATCAGAGGGTTATGTACCTCAAAACTATGTATCTAAGGATAGAGCAAAGGGATATTATCCTTTCAATGATAAATTAGAGAAAAAAATCTGAGGTTTATACCCCACATAGCTATGTATCATAAAGTGAATCTAAGGGATATTCTCCCTTAGACTATCTTAATATTCATTCTATGTAAACTCAAGGAAAATGAAAATTATGCTTTTTGCAAAAAAAATGTGACTGAGTTCTTTAAATAGAATTTCTTATATGATTGATAGATCTTTAGAATGTTGTTAGCATTGAGCAAACCTTCATAGATCTAATTAAAATAAAAACCTCTAGGTATAACCATTCTATGGAAAAGATGGTTAGGACAAGAACTAATTATGGGGGAATTCAAGAAGTAGGTAAAGGCATTAAGAATGCCAAAGCCAAATTGGACAATATTCTAGCTATCATAGATGAGACTAGAACAAGAATAGGAAACCTCAAAACAAAGTTAGGGAAAAGGAAAGAGTGGAACAAGAAGTTCCAAACAATGAGGAAGAAATTCCCAACAATGAAGAAGGGGAAGATTCATGTAATCATACTAAATCTAGTGATCAAGAGAGTGATAGGTCACAATCATATTCTGAGGGAACCAAAAGGAAGCATTTTACAAGTGAGTTATCCCATGACATGAGGAAAATCACACTACCAAAGTTTTAAGGTAGTACTATTGGAGATGCGGAGAAAGCATGGATTATAGAAATGGAGAAATATTTAAAAATTAGAAATTACTCTAAGGTCACTAAAGTCGTATGGAGATCATTTTAGTTGGTGGGTGAAACATCCAACTAGTGGATGAGTAAGAAAATGGAGCTAGGGATTAGTTCCTTAAGCATCACTTGGAGTGAATTTACAAATATTTTCTAGAAGAGATGGTTGCCCCAACTCTTTTATGATCAAAATCTCATTTATTTCCAAAATATGAGGCAAGGTGACTCCTTAGTGAATGAGTATTGGGAGAAGTTCACTCGACTCCTTAAGTATGTACCTATGTACTAGAAGGATGAGCGATTTTGTATAAGGAAGTTTATCATGGGTCTAAATGTGCAAATAGGAGGTGAGGTAGACATGCACAGTCCAACTACAATGGATTTGGTGCATGAGAAGGAAATTAAGTAGGAACAAAGGCTTAAGTCTATCTCAAATAACCAGGAAAGAAATAAAAATAAGTCCGGTTGGACATAGACCAATCAAGCTCCAAGGAAGCCTAGTGAAGGGCCAATTTTTTAGAAGCAAGGGGGTAAGGGATCTCAAAATTATTGGAGCAAATCAAGGAAAGATTTAATGGGAAATAACAACAACTTTAACAAGAATTCTAGTGGAAATGAAAGTAACTCTAGAAGACCAACGAAAATGAGGGGACCAATGAAAGTTTGTTATACATGTGGTGGGGATCATTATATGAGTAATTATCCAAGAAAACCTTCAGGGTCACAAGCACATGGTAACCCTCTTCCTTTTCAAAAAGTTGCATACTAATAAAAGATTCATGCTATAGTGGATAATATGCAAGCAGAGTACCGAATTACTCTAGTGGAAGTATCAGGTACATTGTCTAGAATTTCCATTTCAATTTTAATAGATACTGGTGCCACAGAAAATTTTATTTCTCCTCGAATAACAAGTCAAATGTCTATAAAATTTGGCTACATGGAACAATATTGGGTTGTAGAATATGCTAACAAGATAAGAGTTGAGGTAAGTCAATGTTTATTCAAAGCAGGAGTTGAACTTCCAAGTTTCTTAACAGAAGTGAATCTATACATAGCTCCCTTAGGATCTTATGATGTTATCTTATGGATGAACTGGCTATGGAGACATAGGGACAAGGTAGATTTTCATGCAAAAATAGTAGAATGTTTAGATGATTTAGGTAATTGGGTGTCAATGCAAGGAATTCCTAGAGAGATTAAGTTAGGCCAGATATTTGTTGTCAAGATGATATAGTATATTATGTACCTCAAGACTTTCAAGATGTCGAAGAGGGTGAAGTAACGGAATCTAAAAAATTGGATATGGAGAAATATCCTATTTTATGAAAATTTGAGGATGTATTTCCAAAATAATTACTTGGATTACCCCCTAAGAAGACATTTGATTTCTCTATCGACATAGTACCAGGGTCAAAACCTATATTGAAAGTACCTTATAGGATGATCACAACTAAAATAATGGAGTTAAAGGCATAACTAGAATTTTTTTTGTATAAAGGCTTGATAAGACCCATTGTTTCATCCTGGGGAGCACCAGTTATCTTTGTAAAGAAGGATGGTACACTATGCTTATGTATTGATTATCAGTTGCTTAACAAAGAAATGGTAAAGAATAAGTATGCATTGCCACATATCAATGATCTCTTTGATTAGATGTGAGGAGTGGTAGTATTCTCAAAGATTGATTTGCATTCTCGGTATCATCAACTTAGAATCAAGGATGAAGATATTTTCAAAACTGCTTTTAGAACTAGATACGGACATTACGAGTTGACACTCCTACCTTTTGGGCTGACAAATGCACCAGTAGCATTCATGAACCTAATGAAGAATGTATTTAGGGACTGTTTGGATAGATGTGAGTTAGTCTTCTTAGATGACATATTAATCTACTCCAATAATGAAGAGGAACATCTCAAGCATCTAGAGATCATTTTCCAAAGATTGAGAGACCATAAGTTATATGGGAAACTCTCAAAGTGTACCCTCTTCCAAAAGAAAGTAGTATTTGGGTCACATAATTTTAGCTAAAGGGATTTTAGTTGATCTAGTGAAGATTTAGGCGGTACTAGAATGGCCAATGCCCAAGAATGTGTCAAAAGTTAGAAGCTTTATGGGATTGGTTGGGTGTTACTATAAGTTTTTTGAGAAATTTTCAATGATAGATTTTCCCATCATTCATTGTAAAGAAAGAGAATAAAGTTTGAGTGGTCTGAGAAGTGTCAAGCAGCATTTGACCAACTTAAAGAAAGGTTGACCATAACACCAATACTAAAGGTACTAGATCTAGATGGTAACTTTGTGGTTATTACAGATTCATCTAGAGAAGGATTTGGTAAAACTTAGTAGATTTACTAAGGAGAACAAGGAAGTTGAATCCCTATGAACAAAAATATTCTTTGCATGATTTAGAGTTATTAGTAGTGATTCATGCTTTATAGATGTGTAGACATTATCTATTGGGAAAACTATTCGAACTCAAGACTGATCACCATGGTCTTAAGTATGTGTTTACCCAACCTAATCTTAGTGCAAGGAAAAGAAGGTGGTTAGAATTGATATCTAACTATGATTTTAGCATTAGTTATATCAAGGGGAAAGAGAATCAGGTTTCCGATGCCTTAAGTTGTAGAAGAAATATCTCCTCAATGATATCAATCCAAACTAACTTCAAGGGTCAAGTGTTGTGAGAATCTAAGGGTGATGAGTTCTATGAACAAGTCAAGAAAACAATCTCAGACAATCCATAAGATCAAAGGTATGAAGGATATCACCTTGAACCTAATGGATTATTAAGGTTTAAGAGGATAATTTATGTACCAAATTTTGGAGAATTGAGGCTTAGTATGAAAATAAGTTCATAAAACACCATATTCAAGACATCTTGGTGTAACCAATATGTTGGTTGATGTGAAGCTATTGTATTTTTGGAAGGGTATGAAAGGATATGCAACTAGATTTGTAGCAAGTTGCTTATAATTCCAAAGAGTGAAGATAGAGCATCATCATCCTACAATTATTTTGTATCCACATGAAGTTCCAAAAAGTAAGTGGCAAGTCATTAGCATGGATTTTTTGCAAGGTATCCCTATGTCTAGGAACAAGCATAATGTCATTCTGGTAGTGGTTGACAAGTTGACAAAAGTAGTTCACTTCATACTAGGGAATCTGACTAATGGAGCTCTTGTAATAGCTCAAAAGTTTATTCAAGAGATATTTAGATTGTATGAGATTCCTGAAAATATCATTTCAAATACGGATGCTCAAGTGACATCTAGATTTTGGCAAACCCTATTTTTTGCACTTGGGATGAAATTGAATATAAACTCTACTTATCATCTAGAAACGGATGGGAAAAATGAAAGGGTGAACCAAGTATTGGAAGACCTACCAAGGATGTATCACATGGATTAGTAATACAAGTGGGAGGATTATCTACCCTTGGTAGAGTTTGCATATAATAACTCCTATTATTCTATGATCAAGATGGCTCCATTTGAAGCATTACATGGCAATAAGTGTTGAACTCCTATAAGCCGGGATAAGCTAGAAGATAGGGTAAGCCCTAGGCTAGAGATATTATCAAAAATGGAGGAACAAGTTGGAATCATTAAGCAGAGATTAGTAGAAGCTAACGATAGGTAGAAAAGTTATGCTAATTCTAAATGAGTGCCTAGGAATTTCGTAGTGGGGGATAGAGGTTTATTAAGAGTTAAATCTCACAAGAGTTCTATCAAGTTTGGAAAATCATCCAAAATAGTTATGTGCTATGTTGGAACTTTTCAGGTTCTTGAGAAAATCAACATTGTTGCATATAGGATTTCCTTTCCACCAGCTCTTGCTAGGATGTGTAGTGTCTTTCATGCCTCATATCTTAAGAAGTACATAACAGGCGATAACCATATTGATTGGAATGCTTTACAAGTGCAAGATCTAGGGGTGGTAACAATCGAGCCACTCAAGGTGCTCAGAACATGTAAGCTTCACTTATGTAACCAAGAGGCTCTACAATGCAAGATCCAGTGGGGTCAGTATGCATAAGACTCTGCCACATGGGAAGACTATGTTGAAATGAAGTAGAAGTTTCCACAAGTCTTGCTAGGATTTGAAAATTCTTGAAAAACAATGATTTTTTGTTTTGTGATGTTTTGTGATGTGTCCTTTTATGCTATGATCATATTGATACTTAAAAATCATCGGGTACGATAATTCACAAGGGGAGAATATGTTACACCCCGTGTGTTATTACCTTTTTACTATTACCTTGTTTGGTAAATTGCTTCAATAAATGTGAATGTGTTTTATTCATGAATTATGATGGAAATATGTTGAATGAATGTTTGATTCAATTAAATGATTTATGATTCAATATATGAAATATATAATGTGAATATGACATGTATGAGAGGTATATGAATGCATTGATTCAACTAACTACTGCTATGGTGAATTAAGTTGAATTTAGGAACAAATTCAAGCCTCTGGAAGAGAGGGGAAGTATCACTCAGGAGAAGAACTTGTTCTAGTAGCCTCTAATTCAGTATTATTGAGTATTCACACACTCATTCCCTAGTTAGTCTTAGTTGATTCAAGCCAGCAGGGTAGATGGTAGTGATCTTCAGTCTAGTTGTGTATGTTTATATTGATTTACGATCTTGTTTATGAATGTTTGGAATGAGGTATGTGATTAAGTCTTGATGTTAAGTGGAAATATTTTCTTTTGTGTATATTTTTATGTCGATGAGATATATGCATAAAATGTATATATATATGTATATATGTGTGTCTATGGTAACCTCATACATATGAGTGAATACATACATGAGTATACATAGGCAGACATACCTACACATGCTCATGGATGGATTGCCCATATGCATGGGAATATCAATTTTACTAAGGTGACATATGTATATATGTATATATATACTTTCCATGTATATATGTTGATCGATAGAATTGTACATATGAATGTTTTTTATAAAGATATTGAAATAGTATTATGTGTATGTATATATAGTATATATACACTTTTTTATTAATTAAATGTATTTGATAAACTTTATGAAATGAATATTTATTAGTAGATATATGTTGGTATACATATATGTATATATATGTTTCAATATATATATATATATATATATATAATATAAATATATAAATAATAGTTATTGTGATAAGTTCCAAAGAACATAACATAGTGTTGATTATCATTGTTAATATTGTGAAGCAAGCACATATTATAACATATGGCGCATAAAACACATGGCACAACTTTTAAGTGGAATGTAAGCCAACACATAAAGTTTGATAGACCAAGTCAAAACAACTTGAAGTTAATTCCTCATGTGCCGCCACCCTTAAAGCCCCCCTTTTAAAACAACTTGAAGTTAATTCCTTAGGCCAAGGGGTAACTGCGAATTAAAACCATTTGCTCAATTAATGAAGAAATCCATTAAAAATATATTTCCAAAAGGCCAAGGCTTAGTTCAGAATGCTGCTACCAATGACGTTATGAACTGAAGGTTGACAGCTGCTAGCTGCCAAAAATAGTATTTACTATAAATAGTAAATAATGAAAGAGTTATGTTGATGTGTAAATATTTTAGAAGGAATAAAATATTGTTTGGAAACCTTTGGAATATGTCAAAGCCCATGCTATGTTGGTGGTGCCAAACATAAAGAGGTGGTGCCATATTTTCTAGTGTTTGAAATGTAAAAGTCTTTGAAATGCACATAAGCTTGCAAATAGAATGGAGATTTAGTCAAGTACAAACTTGGCAGCATTTTATAAAGGAACTCGAATTAGGAAACTTTTTTTAAGCTTGTTGTCCCAAATATCAAGTCAACTCAACCCTTTAAATGGTGAGGAATTTGTGTTGCAAACCTATGAGTGATTTGTTGCATGAAGATGAAAGGTGGAATAAATACTTACTTATTTGTAGCCTTTGGTTGCTCAAAAATTAGTATAAATAGAGGTGTTCATTCTACCAAATGCATCACTTGTCAATTTTATTTCTTAGTGTTATTCTGCTGCAATCTACTGCAAAGTGAGTTGAAAATTTTGTGAGATTGAGAGTTCTTTTGTTGTTCTATATTGGTTTTGTTGAGTGATTTAGAGTGAAGCTAGTAGAGGTATTTGGGTAGTTGTAGTGGAAGTTTCAAGTGAACTTGAGGAGAAGATTATTTAGTTGGAAGCCATAAAATAGGCATGTTGATTTCTACCTCTTTATTATTATGTTAGAATATTGCTTATTATATTGTTATGTTGAAATATTATATTTTACTTGTGTGAGATGCTTGTATATGCTTGCATATCACTTGGTTGTTTCTTGTTTTGTGATACCTTACTTTTGATATATACTCATATAGGTATGTATACAATGATTGTATTATTATATGAATATAAATACTATTCGTATTATATGTAGATTTTTAGTACTTTACGAAGTATAATAATACTCTAGGTGTGTAGCATAAGATAGAGTTGTTTTGAGATACTTGATTGCTATGTCAATTAATGTGAGTCAAAGGGAAGGTTATTCTTGGGGTTAGGATAATCCATGAGAAAGGGAATAACCTAGAATAGAATAGAATACTAATGGTCAAAATACAAATCGAGCAATTGTAGTGGTGAATATAGATGACCCTCACTCAAAGTACTAGGTGTTAAATCTTTGGCCAAAGTAGTGTAGGTGGAAACTATCTACACTGTCAATTCACTATGATCCAAATACATAATAGGCTAAGATTATCATAGAATTAGAAGTTGACTTTATGGTAAGCTCTAGAAATTTAGGACACATCACTATGCTCAAGAAAGGCTATTTGAAGGACAAGGTTATCAAACCAGTCTCTTCATCAAAGGGAGGTCCATCTTACCAAGTTTTGTAGATTTATGGGGAACTATAGTTAGTCCATGGTTGGCAAAAAAAGTGCTTGAATGATGCTTCTCTTCATGCAGTTGGTGGCCAAGATTTGGGAGGACATTCTAGACCATTTGTATTTCTAGTTCATGTGAAATTATTTAAGCTATGTATGTATCATGTATTTATATTTTTAAAAATTGCAATATGAAACATTATCTTGAATATATTTATGTAAATTTAAATCATACTTATATTATTGGAATGATTCTTTGATTATGCAATGGAAAATTTTGGATAAAGTTATATTTCAAATGTTGCATTTATCATTGAATAGAAAAGAAAAAGTTGTATTTCTCTACATTAGATGCATAGATAATTACATGGGGATAAAACTTAGTAGATTTACTAGGGAGAACAATAGGCATGTTACAGGTAGATTATCTATTAGAAAGATGCTCAACCTTACTTGTCCAAACTAGCACATAGGTCTATTATGACACCAATATTGGGATACACTATGCAATGGGTATAGTTTGTTGTAAAGTATTGTTTAGTTTTTCATATATTAAATTTAGAATCTTAGGGAAATCCCCCTTGGTCTTGTAGATCCAAAAGTGAAGTTGATCTTACTCATCACAATCATTTGTCCTTAAGTTCCCAACCTGGATATAGGTTTGTGGTAATTTTCCAAGTTTGACACCCCTAGAACCTAGAAGATTATCAAACCTTAGGTATTTTGGGCCAATAGTTTTGATCACCAGCAAAATCAACATCGTTTGACCATGCCAACTCAGAATGCATAATTGCAAAAACTATCAGTGGAGAGTAGTGTAAATTTGGAAAGAAGCACATTTTTTGTTTCATGCATCTCAAGCCAAAACTGGCTAGACCAACATGTCCAGGTGGGAAGGTAAATGCTATGGAAGGCCTTTCCATTCTACAATTCACCTGATCATTTTGGAGTGCACTATTCTGGCATAGTCTCTTAAGCTCCATAAGAGAAAAATTGCCAAAGTATGACGAAGTGGTTATCGGAGCTTGTGGAACCTGAGAATGTTTTTTGTACACATAAAATTCTATATGGAATCCCTCCACATTAAAATCTCTCAATTTTGTTCAACTCAACGCCATTTGACCATGCCAACTTAGAATGCATACTTGCAAAACTAATAGTGAAGAGCAATGCAAATTTGGCAAGAAGCTTATTTTTTGTTTCATGCATCCTAGGCCAAAAATAACTATGCCAACATGTCTAAATGGGAAAGAAAATTCTAGGGAAAGGATCTATTTTTTCTCCAAGCCACCTAATCATTTTAAAGTGCACTATTTTAGAGTAGTCTCTTAAGAGCACTAAGAGCAAAAAATTGTCAAACTATGATGAAGTGGTTCTTCGATTTTGTGGCACCTAAGAATGTTTTGTCTACACCTACAGTTTTATATGGAATCCCTCCACATTAACCCCTCTTAGTTTTGGTCAAATCAACGCCATTTGACCATGCCAACTTAGAATGCATACTTACAAAAACTGTCAGTGGAGAGTAGTGCAAATTTGGTAAGAATCATATTTTTTGTAATGCCCCGCCAAGTAACCTTAAAAGAAGTTGTAATTAACGATTAAAGTGAACCAATTTTTTTATTTTTATTTTTTTAAAGTGCAATTAACATACACATTCACTTACTAATTAACAACAACCTCTAAGGCTACAAGATTGGGATTACTAAAACCCACACAAACATATTACGAATAACCATAGTATTTAATACTTTATAAAATAAGCATTATACAACATTACATAATAAGATAAACAACCAAGAAACCATTTCATATTCATTGACATAATCCAATATTTACATCACTCATTCCCAGAATGAGACAATAGTACCAAAGTATAACAATTACATAATTCCACCTCATAAACATAAGAGGGATAAATAACATATACAATCTGAAATATTACAATGCAAGAATAACTCAAGAACCGTGAGCTATCCATCTGGATGTCTCGCCACCAAGCACTGAAGAATAATGGGGACCCAACAGTTTTGGTGCATGTTCCACCCAACCAAGTGGTACCGAAAGGACCACCCCCCATGCTAGGAGATAGTAACCAAGTAACATGGACAAATATCTACAACCTCTAACCAAAGGCATACTCATACTGACTCAACCAAACAAAAGTACAACATGCGTACAACATAAGAACACAAGAACAACTCTCACATCACTGACATAGGTCACATTGCTTCCAGACATAAAATAGATCAAGTATGTTCAAAGAACCATTCACATAACATAAAAAAAATCAACAAAAGACAAACAGTTGTCCTAGACAGAGTGTCATCGCACAACTCATAATAAGTTACCCTCAGCAGATCTTCATAGGCTCCGGTAATCCTGGTGGCCTCTACCGACCCTCGGCCCTCATACTAACTAGTGCAGAATCAAATACCTCCCGTACAGACGAGATAGATGACTATGCCATTCCGGGCCTTTCCACTTCATTCCAAGCCTTAACTAGCACTTGACTATGAATGAAGCTAGAACTTATCTTGTTAATGTGTAGTACACCCCAATATTCATTTCAATTTTAGTTATCACTTGATTAAACTCACTTCCATAGGTTACCCAAATCCTACCTCTTCCGAGCTCTGGCCCCTAATGGAAGCCACTCTTCTATTCGACAACACACAAACAAACTATTCACCAAGGGACTCACAAGTGCATACAACCTAGGTATCCAAAACCACTCCATCACAAGGAGGAAACCACTCCAACAAATGGAGGCAACCTAAACACGTAGTCTACTCCTTTCACAGGAGGTACAAAACAACACAACCCCATTCGTGGAAATCGGGTAACTACTGATAAGACATCATGCACTACCCAAGGAAAAACACTGATTGACATCATGAATCGACAACCCTCTTAGATCCTCTAAGATTCTCTGGAAGACTTAAAATATTGGACTAACACATAATCCCATATCCCAATATACCACATGACGACATAGCTACAAAAGCAATCAAGTCATTAATCTAATCTAATATTTTTGGATTTCCTGAATCCATACTCAAGCAATAGCTAACGTTAACAAAGTCAAAGGCACAATAACAAGGTTTAATCAAATAAACATATACTCATCTTCCATTTTCATAATAGGGACTTTAAACTATTTTAAACTCACAACCCCTTTTGCAACATACGGGGAAAATAATTATAAAAGACAATCACGAGGGTATTGCTATATTTGGATATTCTAAATCCATATCTCAATCATAATTTCATTTACAATAATTAAATTGCCCGAATAGAAATAAATAACTTAAGGTAATTAATTGACTTTTTATTGCAAACAACTCCTTAATTATATCTTAATACCACATAAAATTATTGACAATAACCTTTCTATGTTTATATCCAAAATCTATATCTCTTCAACTATCTATTTAATACATGCTATATAAAATATCTTAAAATATCCCTTTTCACTAACAATTTAACCATGCATTCAACCTTATCTTTAAAATCTTTATTCACAATAATATAAAACTATTTCCTTTTTCAAAATAATTGAACTAATTAAACAAGTGCCTTCAATCTCCAATTATAAGAAATATTAATTTAAACCATTTAAATCGTAACCAACGTTTTCTTTAAAAATCAACTCAAGTCCTCTACTAACTAGATTTCTTTCACTTTCCATTTATATCCTATAATTTAGTCAATTTATTCAAATGCCATTTCCCTATCAATTTGAATTATGCAAAGTAATCATTTCTATTTTATACATCCAATAATACTAAATAGAGTACATCAATTAAAACATGATAAGATATTAAATATAAAATAATATATATGTATATATGTTCCTACAATATATACTGATATATTTAATCCTATATATAAACATTTAACTTTATCTTCTATCTTATCCCAAGTTATAAAATTGTTTTATTTAAAACAAA
Source organism: Sequoiadendron giganteum (assembly GCA_007115665.2). NCBI lineage: Eukaryota > Viridiplantae > Streptophyta > Pinopsida > Cupressales > Cupressaceae > Sequoiadendron > Sequoiadendron giganteum. The sequence goes on along the minus strand of CM021103.1, from coordinate 139,092,165 downwards.
TGAAACTTTAGTAATTTCCAGATATATAAATATAACCAATTTTACCAAATTAGTCATATTGAAATAATATGCAATAACCAGATACCACATATACACCATATATATTTAACATATTTATATTTAATATAAATACATATATACATTTATAAAATATATATATACATATATTAAATATATCTATCTCAAAATAACATTTTTAATACACCGAATCCAAAGCAAATAGCACAGGAATTGAGGCAATTTTCGCAGATCGAGGTCGAGGCGAATTTCTTAGCCGAGGGAGGGTTTCCATGTTTTAATTTTAATAATAATAAAAAAATTAAATGAAAAGGAGAGGGGGCGCGGTTGTACTTTCGCCGCTCCCCATACCCCCACGGAATGGCAAAGGGAGGTGTGGAGGGATCTCCCTCCACATAGTCGCTCCCATATGGGGGCGGCTGTGGGGAGGTAGGTCCTCTCCATACACTGCCCGCACCCAACGAGGGTTCCGCCATACATAAAACAAAGGAAACGGCGAATGCAAAATTCACCCAACAAAACATTAATAAGTAAAAAGGTAACCCTTCTTCCAAGTTTGGAATTCCGTCCGCCGTACGGACGGCGTAATAAGACAATTCTGTATTTTTTTTTTTTAATAAATGAAAAATATATAAATATATATATATATATATATATATATAAAAACGAATTTCAATAACAAATAAATAGGGAAAATTTTGTGTAAATATTCACTTACAGGTGAAATTGTGAAACCTTTTATTAGAAATCTCAATTTTCATAGAGATTTTTTCAAATATTAATTCTTTTAACTAATTTCTTGAATTCTTAAACAATTAGAAGTATAATAAAATCAAATGGGTCTAAATTGCAAATCAGGAGTTTTCCAAAACATATTTGTTTTCCCACAGGGGTTTAAATTATCTAAAAACAATCTACTATTTTTTCTGACCTCCAAGTTCGATTTAAACAACAGAACAATCCATTTCCCAAATTAAATTAACTTCTATAGAGATTTACACAATTTTCCCCACAGTTTTGGTTTAATTTAAATCTAGTTTCAATACTCAAATCCTAATTCTCAATAAATCAACAAACAGATTTCATGAACCGTATATATTTGTTTTGAACAAACTAGAACAAGAAAACCATAGAACAAAAATTGGAATTCGAAGCTACAGGAAGAGAATAAATTTCTGATGCAAGCCTTCTTCAAGAATTTCCTGTATTTTCCTCAAACGTGCAATGGGTCCAATCCCAGAAACTTCAACAAATGCAAACTGACTTTCCTCAAATCACTTCCAAAACCAAAAGTTGCTTCAACCCTTCCTTTGTGCAATTTTTCCAAAATTATCCTCTCACACTAGAAGAAGTTTTTCCTCTACCAGAATTCTCTCTAAACATGAATTTTGCAACCAATCTTAATTCCTCTGTTCAACTCACATATGCATGCCTAATTGAAAATATCTTGCACAACCAAATCTGATTTTGCATGCAAATTTGAAACTTAAAATATCTAAATATCAATTCACTCCAAAAATTGAAAACCAACTTTGCTTTTAAAATCCAATTTCAATTTCTAATTTAATTCCAACTTAATTGAAATGACATTCCAAAATAATTAAATTTCCACAATTTGAAATTAAATTCCAAATTAATTTTAATTCTTTTATTTTTTTTAATTTTCTTGCATCACATTTAGTTAATTAATTTAATTATTTAATAATTAGATTCAACCCCTTGGATTAAATTTAATTAATTAAATTAATTAAATATAATTAATTAATTTAAATATAAACTTTTATCCACATTGCATAATTTAAATATAATAATCATCAACATGATATAATGCAATTATTCTAAACATCTATTTCCAAAACAAGAATCTTTCATAATTAAATAACATTAAAGTAAGGCAAACAACGACTTGACACAAACGACTGATGACACACTAAGGCTAGGGTGTAGACTTGACACATGTTACCTAGCTACTATCTCCCTTCAACTTAACCGTTGGATCGACACGCTCAGACCTGTGAAATCAGGTGGAGTCGATGTCATGTACCTGCAATCCTGAAAACATAGTAAACATCATAAAATATAACAGTATATAATACACACCGTAAAGAAGAAATCTCAGATTCGCAAGGCGTTTGCAAGCGAGTGATGCGAATCCGTCCCCTTCACCAATACACTCAACAAAACTGACACTTCCACAATAAATCGAATATTCTCATAAGCACTAACATGTTATATCACTAACATCATTATTACACCAATTAAAACATATAACATAAATCATCAAATAACTCAAGTCACATCACATAGAATAGTCTATTGCACAATAAATGGTGATCAAATACACACACAAGATAAAGTATTTGAATATCCAGATGTATAAATCAACACAACACAAGGACACACTGTCCAGTCCATGAAGCAAAACAGAGGGGTGTTACATTTTTCATTTCATGTGTCCTAAAAAAAATAAAATTGTGCCAACATGTTCAAGTAGAAAAGTAAATGTTAGGGAAGGACTATGTTCATTCTCCAAGACACTTGATCATTTTGGAGTGCACTATTTCGACATGGTCTTTTAAGTGCTATAAGAGCAAAAAAATTCCAAACTATGACAGAGTGGTTCTCAGAGCTCATGACACCTAAGAATGTTTTTTTTACGTTTACAAATCAATATGGCATCCCTCCACATTAGCCTCTCTCATTTTTGGTCAAATCAACACCATTTAACAATGCCAACTTAGAATGTATACTTGAAAAAACTGTCAATAAAGAGCAATGCAAATTTTGCAAGGACATTTTTCACTTCATGCATCCTAGACCAAAACTAACTATGCCAACATGTCCAAGTGGGAAATTAAACATTAGAAAAGGACTTTTTTCATTCTCCAAGTCACCCAATCATTTCAAAGTGCACTATTCTAGTGTAGTCTCTTAAGTGCCATAAGAACAAAAAATTGTTGAATTATGATGAAGCAATTCTTGGAGCTCGTGGAACCTAAGAATGTTTCATCTAAATCTACAAGTTAGTAAGGCATCCCTCAAATTAACCTCTCTCAATACTAGTCAATTCAACAACATTTTACCATGCCAACTTAGAATGCATACTTGCAAAAACTTTTAGTGGACTAGAGAAATGCAAAGTTGACATGAAACACATTTTTTGTTTCATGCATCCTAGACCAAAAAAAATTGTGCCAACACATCTAGGTGGGTAGGCAAAGTCTAGAGAAGGGCTATTTTCATTCTCCAAATGACCTGATCATTTTGGAGTGCACTGTTCTAGCATAGTCTCTTAAGTGTCACAAGAGCAAAAAACTTCCAAACTATGATGGATTGGTTCTCTAAGCTTGTGGAATCTAAGAATATTTTGTCTTCACATACAATTTGATATGGAATCCCTTCACATTAACCCCTCTTAGTTTTAGTCAACTCAACATTGTTTGATCATACCAACTTAGAATGCATACTTGCAAAAACTGTTAATGGAGAGGACTACAAATTTAGCAAGAAGTATATTTTTTATTTCATGCATACTGGATCAAAACTGACTATGCCAACACATCCAAGTGGGAAGGTAAATACTAGGGAAGGACTCTATTCATTCTCCAAATCATTGATTATTTCAAAGTGCGTTATTTTGACATAATCTCTTAAGTGTCATAAGAGCAAAAGACTACTTAAATATGATAGAGTGGTTTTTGGATCTCGTGGCACCTAAGAATATTTCATCTACACCTACATGTTGATATGACATCCATCAACATTAATCTCTCTCATTTTTGGTAAAATCAACACCATTTGACCATGCCAACTTAGAATGCATACTTGCAAAAATTGTCGGTGGAGAGTAGTGTAAATTTTCCAAGAAGCATATTTTTTGTTTCATGCGTCCTAGACCAAAACCAACTATTCCAACACATCTAGGTGGGTAGATAAATGCTATGGAAGTTATTTGTTTGTTCTCCAAGTCACTCGATCATTTCAGAGTGCACTATTCTAATGTAGTCTATTAAGAGCCTGTTGGCACTCTCAAATTTTGCAAATTTGAGATGCTTATTTCAAAATTTTGCCTTTGCACTTTCAGAGTGCACCTTGAACAATCAGTCCTAACTAACCCGCTTTGGAGGCTTATAATTTAAAGCCTGTTGATTGTCGTGCAAAACCCATTTGCAAACATACTCAGTAGTCATATGAGGCAGGCATTTCAAATTTTAGCTTCCCATGATAAGTTCTTATAGGGTTTCGAAATGTGAAGTTGGAGGGTTTTTGCACTATTCTGCTATTTGTAGATTGTCAGTTTGCGAAACAGCTTCTTGTTTGAGCTTGGTTTTTGCAACCAGTTCACTATCATGTCAGAATGAATGTTGTTCCATATTCCCCATATCAAAATGATCTCGGGTGTTAGTTTGCAGAACTTCATGATCTGATTTGCTATGTTTAGCAGATCGAAACCAAATGCAGTTTGTTCTATTTTGCAGCTACATTCCTAACAGCCTTTCTGAGAGGCCAACTTCGACCATCAGTATCTTTTGATCGATAATGTTTCAAAGCAATTCCTTTTGCACACATGCTCAAGATACCTTAATGTTCCATTGTGTCTGATGGAAGTTCACTAGGAGTTGATTCACTATGTTTACAAATTAGCAGTCGGGGGTGTTCTAATTGGTTCAAAACAACTGTTGTTTCAGAAAGGTTCAACTGAGCGAATTGACGGATTAATATCTGGTTTCTCGTAATTTGTTTCTCTGATCTATCTTTTGCACTATACTTTTGGGTCAAATGACTATATGTTTGCAATTTTTTATGTTTCCATGAGGTCGTTTGCCCAATTTTCAAGGTCGATTCCTAAGTCAACCTGGCATGTTTTGACCATTTTCCAAAAGGGATTGAAAGTAGTTTTTAATGGCGACCTAGTTCATGTTTTCACTTCACATGCATTCAAAACACAGTGTCAAATCATTTCAAGGTGAAGTTTGTTTCAAAACAAAAAAAAAACTAGTCGAGCCACTTGAGGCCCGACATGCTTTGCATTGTTGTGAAGTTGTAAATGATAAATTTGGTCAAGTGTGATATGAATCCATCAATGGTTGTTCCAAGCAACTTCCAATTTTGCAATGCATCATGCATTAGATGATCTTGGAGAAAGATTTCAATCATCTAAAAGTAATAAATGAGGGTTCTGTATATTTGAAGTTTCTTGACACTAAAAAGGTTTAGTGGTGAGAATGTATGTATTGGGGATCGTCCAGTATTGAAAGACCATGGAAACTATTAAACAATTGCAGAGAGTGTGGCATGCTGGAAACAAACGCACATAACAGATTGATTCAAAGGGGCCTTAGCAACTTTCAAGCAACTGCATTTGGTATCAATGCGCGAGTGTTTGAAATAGGTTGTGGCCATTGAGCCTGTGTGAAATTGGTGCCTCATCAGCAATAAACTGTGAGCTTGGCAGCTACTACTTGTGCCCACAGTTCAAATGTGCTATGTGTTTGGGTTTTTGTGCAAGTATTTGATGGGAATGTTGGAGTTGCCACCATGCTCATGGAAGAGGTTATTTTGTCTTGCAAGCATCAGAACTAGCGGTGGTGGCCAGTGATGACCCGCGGCCAGCATATGGAGGAAGCTTGGTGTGGGTGAAAAGAAGACAAAGCCATCATAGCCAGTCAGCAAGGGGCCCGCATCAAGCAAGGTGTGGCCATCAGCAAGTCTAAGGTGAAGACCTGCGAAGGAGTGTGGAGCAGGTGCCACCAGTGAAGGGCGCGACCTGACAGAGAGCAGGGGCCCGCGAGCAGCATTGAAGGAGGAGCCCACGCTAGTGGTAAAGAGGAGGCTCACATAGCCAGTGGAGGAGCCCATGCCAAACAAGGGACTCATGCCAAGCGACTAGTGGTTGATGGAGGCCCGCAGCAGAGACAAGGTGCGACTAGTTGTGGTGGGCGCAAGAAATAGAAGGGTAGGCACGGTTTGGAGGGGAATGAACATACCTCAAAGCATAAACTAGTGGAGATCACCGTGCAACATAGAAGAATGGGGAGCCTGCGTGTAGTAGCAGGAAGTGTGTGGAGGAGAAACCCGTGCCTAATGAGGAGGAGGAGATAACCAGGTGAAGGATGTGGTCTGGAACATAGGGCAAAGTGGTGCATGCCTGGAAGACCTGCATAAAGAGGAGATCCATCAAAGTATAAGGAAGGGCCTGCACCAGTGTAAGGAAGGCATGACCACACGAGCAAAGGAGGAGCTTGCGCACCAACAAGGGGAGACTCGTGAGAGAGGGAGAATGGAGGTGCTGCCATGAGCAGAGCACGGGGACACACAAGAAAACAAAATTGGGGCATTTTCAGCCCAACCTCACGAACCTCGTGAGGATGATGCCGACACAAGCAAAAACCCCGTGAGGTGTGCGAGAATGCACAGCGGGGGGTTTTTTATTAAAATTTTTAAATGAGTTACATAGTTTGTGATAAAAAATGGGGGTGGGGCCCATTGTATTTTATTTTCTTGGGTGAGGAAAATATTCATTGGAAGATGAGTATAGAATAGGGGTAAGATTTTAAATATTTACTCCATGGTATAACCGGGTGAATATGATAATCACAGGAAAATGATTTTATTAATCATTTTATACTTTGAGGTGAATAAATTTATTCACTCTATAAATGGTGAATATTATTTTACTGAAAGGGGCTAAATGTTTTAAATGGGAAATTTAAAACATTGAGTGAATGGATACAAGTAAGGTGAAATATTTGAAAGAAATATTTTATTGGCCAAGAAATAACGTGCTGCAAGTAAAATGAGCTAAGACAATGTAGAGGAATATTTTGATATTTTCATTGAGCAAGTGAATTTATTCACTTTGGAGACAAAAGGAAAATATTTGCTAAAAGTATTGCTGCAGCAAATAAAGAGTAGAAGGCAGAAATAGTTTGTACACGGGAAAGAGGATATTTTCAGCTAAGTGAATTTGAAGATTTTCCACATGGGCTAATTTTCTGTTGTTGGGCAATGATGGGCAAAGGCTGTTTTGTGAGGTAAAGTTTGTTGCAGGAGGAAGAGGAGAAGATATTTTGCAGATTTGTTAATCAACAAGAATGGAGCTGCCATGTGTCTGCAACAGATTCGAATTTAGGGCTTCTTTTGTTTCCTCCACTCTTCTATATCTTCTCTTCTCTTCTCATTGTAAAGGGTTCTGAAATTTTGTATTGGACTATATAAATAGAGATTTGTATTTTCTGAGTCATTGTTTGAGTCTGTAAGTTGTAAATTTATGAATTCAAGAGTAAATACAACCAGTTATGCAATTAATATCATGAAAGTGCTTCCACATTCATGAATGTCATCAGATTGTTTCCATTTTTGTACACTTTCAGTCATATAAATTCAATAATACAAAGTGTCTTTGAGATTATCATCTCAAGTTTCATGAGATTGTTTTGTCCGTTCACTGTTCTGTTTCAAGGAAATGGTTAAAATACTTTGAGCAGGTGATTGTGATTTCAGGTGTGCAAATAGGATTTGATAAGAAGAATTTGATTGATGATAAGAGAGGGATTGTTGGTGCAAGGCACTAACAATTAATGCAAAGCATTAGCAAATTAAATCCACTAGCTAAGGACTATTTGCTGGAGAATTCATTTTATGTGTTTGACTCCATGGCCCATAACTGGCACTGATCTATTATGCATTTTTGTGCATCTCAGAGACAGTTTTAAATGTAAAATCATTCTTATTCTTAGTGTTTGGACAGTTGTGTCTGTCATGTTCTCCTTGCTGATTAGTGAAATTCATTCAATAGTTTGCCAATATTGAGTGATATTTTAGGTTTCTCAGCAATGCTGTGAGAGCATAATCTGTTAAGCAATATCCTGTTGCTTGTGTGCCTAGATTGTTTGATATTGCTAAAGGGTTACCCCCCTAGGTCTTACAGAGCCTGAAGTGCAGGGGAAATGTGTATCCATTCCATTTCCTGTCAGTTGACCACTAGGCTTTGTGGTTCTTTATAATGGAGGTTGGCTACCTCTTAGGGAATTGCAAATCCTAGCTGGGTTGCTATTTTAAACACCAACAGAGCCCTAAGAGAAAAAAAAATTGTCGAACTATGACAGAGTGGTTCTCAGAGCTCATGACACCTAAGAATGTTTTCTCTACACATACAAGTCAATATGTCATCCCTTCAAGTTAACATCTTTTAGTTTTGATCAAATGAAGATCTTTTGACCAATGTATACTTACAAAAATTGTCAATGGAGAGAAATGCAAATTTGGAAAGAAGCTTATTTTTTGTTTCATACTTTTTGGACCAAAATTGTCTACGTCATGTCTAGGTGGGCATGTAAATGCTAGGTAAGGGCTTTGTTCATTCTCCAAGTCACCCTATCATTCCATAGTGCACTATTTTGGTGGTCTCTTCAAAGCCTTATGAGCATACACATGAGATACATACGCATATAAAGAAGAATACACATGAGATTCATGAACATACATGCATACACCATAAAACATATGAATATACACACATCTAGACATGAACATACATACACATTAGATTACATACACTGTGAACATACACACATACACAAATAAATACACATGATATTACATACACCATGAACATACAGACATGAACATATATACACATGAGATTACATGCACCATGATAACCTCAACAATGGTGGATTTATTGGAATCATAACCTAGTCATGCTCCAAACTTGAGTGAAATAAACCTGCATATAGATATTGAAAAATTGTTGAGCATAAGCAACATGAGTTACAATGTAAGTTGAACATTCTCTCAAACAAAATACAATGCAAGATTAAGAATAACTATTTATGAATTATATGTGGATGCATTACCATCATAACCTCATCATACTCATAACACAATGGTGGATGTATTGATCTGAATTACTTGAAAAATGTACCTTTTATTCTCCAAGAAACTTACATTTTTATATACAAGTGAATTGTTATATGTACTTTTACTGTAATTTTAATCCAATACATAGAAAAACAAGAATCTAACTAAAATGAATAATATCATACCTATCCCATACAAAAATTTAATTTTCTACTCAAGTGTTCCTAAGGGGTCATCCCTTACCTTCAAAGTATCCAATATTGCTTCATGATCAACATTACTAATTGTCCATAGTTTTTTTGTTCTTGGTTTTGCATGATGCTTCAATAAATTAAAATTCATTGCTACAACTAGGTGCAAATACATGAGTATGGTTTTGTACTTCTCAAAGTCCTCAAATGTAGGAATGTCATTCTTTCTAATCATATATGTTTGCAACCAAATTCCATCAATAACAACTAATCTTGTAGGATATATGAACCCATCATCATCTATCACATGTTGTGTTAGCTTAGTTTTTCCTTGAACGCATTGTGCCAACCAATAGTCTAATCTCTCTTCATTCCCATATGGTGCAAAAACTACATAAACATACATTCCTAGTTGTACAAGGTTTGAAATATGGTCATAGTCAAATGAACTTTCCATTTCATTGAGTAAAGATGGATGAACTTCATATAAAAGGGGTTAGATATTGTGGAATCCATGCATCTAACCACTCACTTGACACACAATTATCCCACTCACATTTAATACAACTTTGACAAAAAAAGATAAATCTCATGTCCAAATAGTCCATGTACATGCATCTAAGATTCAAAATGAATTCATCTTTGACAATTCCTTGATTGTCTGGCAATCCAATCTCTCTCCCACTATCCCTTCATCAACCAACCAAAATAACCTACACACTTTTGAATCAAGTGCCCCTCCTTGTGAAAACGCATAGTTACACCACTCAATAATTGAACTTGTGTCACTGAATATATCACCATCTCTAATATTTAGTTATTCTTTAAGTAAAGCTCTCTTTACACATGCACCTGCTCCATCATGCTCCCCTTTTCCATGCCTAACTTCAAAAAAACTTCAAATATGAGGTATACCTCTATTTGCATGTTTTTTTCTCAACTAATAAAACATACAATTATTCTTAAATTGACTGGTGCAATTATTTGACCAAATGAGATGTTGAACCATTGTAATATCTTTTTCTTGTAAGAACTCGATTTTTTTTAAAACAATATTGCACATACTCTGATGAATGAGATTAATCATCACTCATGTAAAAATGGTACTTCCTAACTATCTTCCTATTCTCTTTCGTACCATCAAGGGCATGTCTATATCTGATGTGAACAAAAATAACAATCTAAATTGAATTGTAATATTGAGATTGGACTTCATTTTTTGGTTGCAATGTGTAGTTTTCTATAAAATTGACCACAAAGATAATAGTTTCAATCGAGAAAAAATCCTTCCACATCTGGAAATATTGATCTAACCATCTAGACCCATGGCTATGTCTTGCATTCTTGTAAAAAAATATTTTTCTTAAAATATGAAATGAAATTAGTAACACTTAATTCTCTTGTAACCAAATCATGTCTAGAACCTTCATCTTCACTCTTCAAATTTTATTTCACTATCTCAAATATCTTTTTCTCAACCATTTTCTTTCCAAAATCATGCTTGGTTGTCTCATGAATAAATGATATATTTGATAACCCACTACATTGCAAACACTTTTCATTTAAACAATCATTTTATAGAAAATGCAACCATCATCTCTAGAACATAAAAATAAATCTAATAAGTCCCTCGATGACCTTGGTAGTTGCATTGCACCACACCACTATAGCATTTTGTTAGTATCCAAAGTAGAAAAAATATTGCATAATAGCAATGATACATAGAAAACTCCATATGGTATTTGCAACATGTATTATGAATTTTAAGAGGCACACAATAAAATGGATTACAATATTTGAATGCCCTTTGTGATATTTTCAAATTTGGATGTGTTTCACAAAACAGTTTGTACAATGTTATTTGGCTATGTTCTAAGAAATAGTTAGGATGTGGCATTCAGTCTTGATCACCAATTCTTACTTTTAAAACATCTTTTACATTCAGTAATACTCTAGAGTTAGATCACCAAAATTGTTGAATTTCATCCTTTGTGGTATTATTCAGCTTCTTATCAACTCATGGAAGCCTACCACTAAAAGTCCAATTATCATTTTGAAGAGGACTATTTAGTCTTGATCTTATTGCTAGTGTTTTTTTACAATGTTTTACGATTTAGCCTTAATTCAAAACATATTTGCATCAATAATCGAACCTTTCTTAATTGATTGCTTATTAAATAGGTTGTTATTAATCTATGAACAACTCTCTTATCTTTTTCCTTACTAGTCTTTCCAATATAATTGAGTGCATTAAAAATATTTTTAACAATAATGTTATTTCAATCGGACTTTTTGTTTACACGAATCTTAATTTCTTTAGTAATGGTCTCATTTTGTATGAATTTAGCAATTGTACAAAAAATTGGCATTGTTTGGTTAATGTCTTATTGGAAAGGTATTTATTGAAAATTTGGGTATCCCACAATTGACGGTTCGTGATGACCTTTTCCTTCAAGTTTTCCTATTATGTTCTCATCTATTTCAACTAACCATTTTGGGGTTCTTGAATGTTTTGCAATTTTATTGGGCTCATTACAAAAATATGGATTTAAGATTTTATTTTATTCTTCACAAAGGTCCTCTCTTCTTATGTAATATGGACATACATTGACTTTCATTGTTTTGTGTGTGTTATCAATTTCATCATGCTCTGAACGAGTGGATTATGGAGTGCAATTTCAATGTAATGGGGTTTATATCCATATTCGTGAAGCAAATCTTGATGTATTTCTTCTTGTTCATATATGATGTTACTCTTATCAATAGGTGTTTCATTACATTTTGCAATATTTTCAATTTCATGTTCAACATTTTCATTTTAAATTTCATGTTCAACATTTTCATTTTCAATTTCATAGTCACTTGCAATGTCATTTAAGGGTAAAGAAGAGTCTTCTCCTTGAAGAGTATTCAGCAAAACTTTTATTTCCATCCTCTTCCTTGATCTATATTTGTCCCTACTTGCTTATATTTCCTCCACTTGAAATTTCCTCTTCCTTTTGGCTTTATGATGACTATTGTTTCTCATTCTACAAACAAAAACAAGTACCTTGATGATTGATAGAATAAAATTTTGTGTAAAAGAGTATAGAAAAATATTTTTTGTCTATATTGGATAAAAATTATGACATTCCCGACACTAGAGAGCATGTGGGGACTATTGGAACACCTAAAATGGAAATTGGGTCATTTTGTCCACTCAAACAAAACGGATATTCTTTTTTGTGTTTCAAAATGGATATGCATTTTGTAAAGCTTGTTTTCTTATGAAAAAACAAGCTTTAGAAAATGAATATCCATTTTGTAAAGAAAAATGAGTACCCATTTTGAATATAATAAATATTTAATATATTAAACAAAAAATGAATTTATAACAATCAAATATAATGCATATAAATTATAATATTATATTATAGTATTTATACAATGTAGTATTATAATTTTATATTTTATATAAATATTAATATATTCTAATATAACTTATATACTATATTAATATTAGAATAGTTTAATATATATTAAATATTATATTAGGTTGTATTATAGTATTATAAATGGGGTAGGTAGAGAGAGGTAGAGAGGGAGAGGTAGAGAGAGAGGGGTAGATATAGAGGGGTAGGTGGAGAGAGAGAAGGGGGGGTAGAGTTGGAGGGATGAAGGGAGAGGGGATATAGAGAGCAATAGAGATGGATGCAGAGAGAGAGAAAGGGGAGATAAAGAGTAGAGAGGGATGTAGGTAGAGAGGGAGAGGTAGAGAGATAGGGGTAACTAGAGAGAGGGGTAGGGAGGGAGGTATAGAGGGAGTGAGAGAGGGAAAGAGTGGAGGAATAAAGGGAGGGTAGGTAGACAAAGAGGTAGGGTTGGAGGGATGGAGGTAGAGAGAGAGGGAGGGGGGGGAGGGGTAAGGAGGAATGGTGGGAGAGCAGACATAAAGAGAAGTAGAGATGGATGGGGGACGGGGGGAGAGGTAGAGTGGTAGGGATAGAGGGAGGGAGATAGATAGAGAGAGAGGGAGGTACAGATAGATAAGGTGGAAGGAATAAAGGGAAAGGTATGTAGAGAGAGTGAGGGGAGATAAAGAAAAGTAGAGAGGGAAGGGGAGAGAGAGGTAGAGATAGGGGGAGGCTGGGAGGGAGGTAGAGGTAGGTAGAGAGGTAGGGTTGGAGGGATTGAGGGAAATGTAAGTAGAGAGGGAGAGGGTGAGTGGAGATAAAGAGAAGTAGAGAGGGAATGTGAGGGATAGAGAGAGAGAGGATAACATATCAATGACTTTTTCTCTTTAGATGTGATAGACATTTTGGATGCAGGTGATTTCTGGGCGCTGTGAGGTTCATTCATCAACTCCAACAATCTTGTCTATATTCATTATAACATTCACCTCCTTCACAAGTAAATCATACACTTTGACTTATCCCCCATCACATCAGGAGGTTGATTCGCAATTGGAGTGCATCATCAAAACTGAAGATCATGCCTTCACTTAGGATGACCTTGCATGGGTTGATTAAGATAGCCTTGAGATAGAGGCAATAGTTGTGGTAGAGGGGAGAGCATGTACTCTTCCCTTGGATGTTGATATTGCTAACATGCACTCAAATATCATGGCTCCTTCAACATTGAGGATTTCTCTTAGACGAGCAAAAGACACACTACTATGCTACAAATGTTGGATTGAATGATGCATGCTCCTCTCAACCATAGTTGTACTTATTCACTTTTTTCTTTTGATGCTATGGATATCATAATTCATGACTGGTGTACACCTCAAATACCTGAAAACAATTATATATTTAAAAATGTTTCTTCTTGTAGCTCAAATCCACTTTTGAACACATAAATTGATGTATACTTGTGTATGTAATCAAAGTAGTTTTTAATTGGATAGTTTATACTTTATTATATCTTTAAAGTTGATTTAATGGAGGGTTCATAGTAAAAGCTTTAAATCCTCGAAACATCTCTATATTTCATAGTTTTTTCAATTTGTCAAGCCTTGGCTAGATCCAAGTCCAAGTCAAAAATCAGTTTGTTGGGTTTGTGTAGAGTCTAACTCTTGTGACTATGAATTAAAAGAATATATGTCAAAACAAAATAAATAAATGATAATATAGCCTTTTTCTTCAAAGGCGGTGCTGTTGCATTCCTTTTCCATGTGCACTATTTTCCTGAACTCCACATTGAAGATTCATTGTAAGATCTATTCACCATTTCATAATACTTTTAGGCTTCATGAAGAGGTTATTTGTGTTTGATCCATGTGCAAGTTGCACTATCATTTCCATTCTTATACATCTCTTTTGTCTCTTTCATAATGTAAAGGAAAATTGTATGAAAATCCAAATATAGCAAATCCTACAAAGAAGTTGACACTCACAAACATAGAGGTAAACAGCTGAACTTAAACATTATACACGTTTGCAGTCAATGCAAACAATGTTTTATGTTGTTAATGCAAACAATGTTTTATGTTGTTACCAGTCAAGTATAAACCTGTGCGGTTTTTTAAAATTGTGTAAAGTACACAATGCATGGGTAACAATGCTCTATATATAAGTAGGTACATTGTTACCTTTTTGGACTGGTATGCAGTCAATAAGCTTTGTGACTGCAAACATGAATGACATTTAGGCTGGGCATAGGGAAACAACTTGTTCCATCTGGTTTTTTGTACATGTTATCCTTTTTCCTCTTTCCATCAGGCAAGGGTCATACTATCATTGAAGGGTTTCATTGACAAATTTTGATGTTAACAGGGCCCAATCAAGTTTTATACATATATCTCACTCTCTATAACAAGGAAATATTAACAGTGTGAGGATTCACATCTAAGGGCCTACCATATTTCTGATAAATGTAAACATAGCCAAATTTACATTGTTAAAAAAAGGTCCATAATCACCATGATACAACAATGCATCCCTGGAAAAAATGGAATTGTATTTGCATGGCATATACATGATTTCAATTCTGATTCATCTAAACATGGAATATCCTACAAAGCCCAAATGAATATACCTGTAGGTTGCAATGCTTACAAGAAATCATATATTCAATACTGAGAATCTGCAAAATATAGACCAAGATCATTTGAAGAGAAGTCTGTTCAGATCCAACGAATATAATGCTGCTTGAATATGCACATAATGCAAAGATTATGGTGTCTCCTTTTATCACATTAAATTATCCTTTGCAACTTCATGGAATAGCAGAGTTTGCATGGCACAGAATAAAATACATGTTTGGTCCCTTTATTCCTTAATTGCTTCAGAATTAGGGCTTGTCTACTTCATGATTACTTCCTTACTACTTTATAATCTTGTGACAAATATGTATTAATCTTCACGATCATGAACTGGGTTTGATTTGCAGTGCAATGGAGTGAGCTGAAAGGAATGTGCCTGCAGATGGCAAATGGCCCCTGACCTTCCTGGATAATATATCAAACCAAAATTCTTTGCCAGAATAAATCCAGTCACACCATGTGTCCATGATGACTTGGTATGTTTTGTTTTCAGTACACAACAACATGGAGAGAAGATAATCAGAGTCTACTTAATAAATAGTAAATTCCTAGGAGCTGTTCTCTTGGTGTCCTTAACATCCCTAGGAGCTATAGCTGTTCTCTTGGTGTCCTTAAACTTTCATGTCAATTAAAAGCATTGTAGCTTTCATTTGGCTTCTATTTACGGTACAAAAATGGGTAGGCCGACAAAAGTGTTCAATTTCTACTTCACGATTTCAATAAAATAGAGAACATGTTTGATTGCACTCCATAAAAAACATTTAAAGAGCAATTTCACAGCAAATACTTCTGTTTATTTCCAAGGACTGTTTTACAGTGCTTATCAAATACTGTTTCAAAGCATGGAGTGGGGAATGCCAAATTTTTCAACGCACTGCAAGTTGTGTTGTAACTGTGCAATTGGACATACTGCCTTCATAGAGTAATGAATGTTTTAATGTAAGAATTTCCCTTGGACCTTAGGTTGCATTGAATTTGGCCCATAGCTTTTAGTTTTGTTTTGTACTTATACTGAAGTATTAAATGCACCAACCTTTGAAAATAAAAATTGACTGGAATTGTAAGAAAATTCAATGAATTGGATCCTTGTATCTGAGGGATATTGTGAGCTATGGAGTCCTTGGACTACAAATGCAAAGCGAGCCTTGAGGATTTGTCACTTAAGAGCAAATGCAATATTTCAGAACTGAGCACAAAAGTGAGTCTGATGCTAAATGTGCCTGCTTTGGGCATGGCTCTGGCCTATTAGGTTTCTGTGCTTAGTTTTCCTCAAATAAATACAAGAAAATCCACATTTTAAGGTCCACAAGCATACGAATATATGAAACCACTCCGTGGGCTCGTTATATGTAGGCAAAGTGGTACATCCTTAACCCATTGATTGTATTGGATATGCGATAACCAACTATAGCTCACACAATCCTTTACTGAATAATTTATGAGTTCCTCAGTATAAATATTGCATCCTAGGTTGGCCCCATGGGAAGATAGGTATCAATATTACCTAATATGCCTATATATAGGAGCCAGCGACTACTTGTTGAGTATCGTATTGTAAGTTACATTCTTATTGAAGACTTTTAGAGGTTGCCCCCTCGGAGTGGTTTATTATTATCAAGTATTTGCATCTTGTTTCCTATTATATTCTTCTAGTGTACAAGTAATTTCATTACAAGTAGTAACAAAAGCATGCTGTTATCACCTGGAACACAAGAAATAGGGCAATTTTTTTGATTTAGGAAGTTGTGTTGTAAAGTACATCTCTCTCTCATGATTGTGGTTTTTTCCTGAATTCTAGAGGATTGATCAAGAACACATTGAAGCAAACACATTCTAGATTCAAAGTAATTTGAAATATTTTTGAAGTTATCATCAAATTAGTTTTTTTACCAAATTGTCTTGCAAGGCGGCAAAACATTGAGTTTCTTGAAAAAAAATCTAACAAAGTGAGGATTAGGCTCAGGTAAATTATAGCATAAATTTCAGCATATTTTAAACTGTTTTGCTATTGTGCAAATTATTTTGGTGGCATTACGTGAGGGCTTCAATAGGAAGCAAGGGAATGAATCCAATCACACTAGGAAAGTCTCCTAACAAAGATATGACAGAGTTAGAGATTGGATTCAATGGGACTTCGAACATGCTATTTTTTTCACTAGATAACAAGGTGCACCTACTAGAGGAGAATATACAAAATATCAAGTCTAGCATGGACAAATAAGGCAGTTTGGATAAAATTAGCAAGAAATTGGATATTCTCTCAAACTTTGTTAGTAAGCTATTAGTTTCACAACTAATTCAGCAACCCCAAGGTGGATCTATGAGACAACCCAATCTAGATCCAAATCTTGTGTATCGTCGACCAATGGCTAACTATTTCCAGATCTTGGAACCTACTACCAAAGGTGGATATGCATAATTTTGATGGTAAGGATACACTTACTTGGATAATTCAAATGGAGAATTTGTTTTATGTACATTGAATTCCAAGTGGGCAAAAGGTTACAATAGCTTCCTTATATTTGTAATCTTAGCAATTTATTTGGTATCAATGGCTATGTGCTCAAAAAAAGAAAAAGAATCTTAGTGCCACCTGGTCAATTTTTATAGAGGAGTTACAGATGCATTATAACAATAGAGTGATGCAGAATTACCTCAACGAATTGGCAAAAAGTGACAACAAACAGTTTCAGATAAGAATTTTATTCATCAAGTCCAAAATCTATCCTTGCAAGTGGAGATTATGGATGAGCACTTGAACAACCTATTTCTTGGCAGGCACAAAGCCTGCATTCAACATGAAATACACATGTTTAACCCACTTATTGCATTTAATTCTGTTGTTATGGTACACAAGGTAGAGGAAAGATTATTCTCCAAAAAGTGGTAGGAATTCACTAGTGACAAAGATTGTAGCACCACTGCACTGTCATTTCTTCCACCTACTAGGTTAACACTTCAACAAATTGAAGAAAAAATGGAAAAAAGGGTCATGTTTTAACTGGAAGAACAAAATAGTCAAGGACATAAATGCACTGAAAACAAGTTCTACATTGAGGGTGACAATGAAGAAGAGGCATTGGTGGTTGTTGAGGAGTAGAAAAAACCAATTGTCTCTTGTCAGGCACTTCATATATTAGTACCCCACAAACCCTCAAGGTAGTGGGTTTCCTAAAAAGCCATAAGGTGATAGTATTGATTGACTCAAGAAGTACTCATAACTTCATCAACAATAAGTTGGTGACATTGTTAAACTATTTCATTTATCCAGCTCCATAATTTTGGGTCATAATTGTGGGTGGGGCAAACCCAATTGTTCAAAGAAATGCCATAATATTAAAATTACCATGGGAAATTACTTGCTAGATTGCCCTATGTTTGATATTCTCATAGGCATAGCAACCATTATTTTGGAAGTCCAATAGCTCACAATCTTGGGAATGATTATTCATGTGTTTTCATTAAGAGAGTGCAACATTTGAACTAAGAGAGTTGCATGCAAAGTCCCCGTAGATGGTAAGCTCTCATCAAACAACAAGATGCTTAACAAGGGTGCAAATGGGTTTGTGGCACAATTATTTTCATTAGCAGGACAATAGTCAAAGATTCCTATAACGCCTAATTTGCAAGCAATTGTACATGGGCACTCAATAGTTTTTTGGGCTATGTCATAAGGATTTCCTCCTAAAATAAATCATAAGCATGCCATTCAACTACTACTTGGAAACCAACTGTGTAACATCAAACCATATTGTTACCCCCAAGTGCAAAAGAGTGAGATTAATAAATTGGTATAGGAGATGTTGGAGGCAAATATAATTCATCCCATTCCAAGTGCTTATTCTTCTCTAGTGGTTATGATTCATAAGAAGAATGATATTGGGAGCATGTGTCCAAGACAGACAGTGTTTACCAATAATTAGGAAAGAATGATCTTAACTCCTAAATTAAGTTTACCAACATGCACAAAGAAGTTGAGGACTAGGACAATCATAGATTACCTATCAAGAGGAAGAATTGGCCTATTGAAGATGCTACATGGGAAGATAAAGATTTCATGCAAAAGCATCCACAATCAGTCCATGTTGAGGACAATGCTTGTCTAAAGGGAGGTGGGCATGCTATGCCCTTAACCGATTGATTCTATTGAGATCTGTGATAACCAACTATGGCTTACATAATCCTTTCTTGAGTCATCTATGAGTCCCTAAGTATAACTATTGTATGCTAGGTCGGCCTCGTTGGGATTAGCGTACTAATACTATGTAATGATGCCTATACATAGGAGGTAGTAGGTAGTTGTTAAACATCATATTACAAGCTTTGTTCTTATTGACGACTTTTGGAAGTTGCCCCATCAAAGTGACTTATTATTTTCAAGAATTTGTATCTTATTTCCTATTGTATTCTTCTCTTATGTGAGTAATTTCATTACATTGAGAACCAGCTACTTGTGAGAGCATCATACTAGTTAAAATGTACAAGAAAAAGAAAGGAAAGGTCCTTTTAGATGTGGTGTTGTATGTGCCCATTCTGGGCATAGACCCTGGCCTGTTTCAGTTCCATACGTTCGTTTTCTCAAAAAATACAAGGAAAATCCTTTTAATGCCCACACACATTCATATTAGACAACCCATGGACCTACTCTCCATGGGCAGGGAGGCACCTACCTGGGCTACCATCAAATGGGTTGTAATACCCTTAGCCCTTTCCTCCAGATTTCAACTTGTAACCCCTTCTAAACCATAAATCTATCACTGTAAGGACTGTCCACTCAGATTTTACAGAAAAGACAAAAATAAAATGTAAAGAGCAATTGAAGCTGTAGATAATGCCCTCTATATAAACTGCAATCCAAAAATGAGACTCTACAGCCCATTCATAAACTGAGAAAAAAAAATCCCGTTAGATTTCACAGAAACCTGCAGGTCCCACAGATTTTAATCACTGAAACCTGCAAGTGCTGCGTATTTTGAGGAATCAACAAGGATTCCGTAGATTTTCAGGAATTCACAAAGGTTTTGCACATTGGTCAAATTTATATCCTATAATGCCCTTCAAAACGGTCTCTGGCCAGCAAAAGAAGTATAAATTCTTATCACTTTCAAATGGAAGGTAACTTTAAAATTGCAAAACAAATTTTTTTGTCGTAATGGTTCAATGGTCGTTCAAGTATTGTTTAAAGCAACCCGGCAAATTTGACCACTGGCCCCGCAGACTTCTCGAGATGATAACTGAAAACATAGGTAAAGAATTTGAGCCAACCCAATATCATACAACTGTGTATAACATCCTTAGAAAGAAGAATTTCATTAGAAGTTATGGCTTTTCAATGTTAGACCAGAGCATATCATATAAGTTTAAACATCATCTTCATGAATTTCAGCAATGAGAATCCTCTCATATACTTTGTTGTCTTCATATTTTACCTCTTAAACTTCTTTTCTTAGATCAAGTTTGTGTCTGGATCATAGTTCTCTATCCTTTTCTGTCCAAAATCTCTTCAACATTGCAAATATTTCTTCTGTATGCAAGAGTGATTGATCTTCTGCATAGAATACATGCACTGATTCCTTGATCTCAATCCAGCTTTGTCCTGGTTCCTTTACAACCCTAGTGTCTTTCATCATTTTTCGCACTTTCCTTACATCATCCCACCTGCCAGCTTCAGCATATATGTTTGAAAGCAACACACGTATCCCAGCATTCTGTGGCTCCAATTCTAGTAGACGTTCTGCAGCAATTATTCCAAGCTCTATATTTCTATGGATTCTGCAAGCTCCAACCAAAGCTCCCCACATGCGGCTATCGGGTTCAAACGGCATTGAGACTATCAGATTGTATGCTTCATCCAAGTGCCTTGCTCTGCCAAGAAGATCGACCATGCAAGCATAGTGCTCTATTCTTGGTGCAATGCCATATTGTTGAGTCATGGAATCAAAATAACAACGACCTTCATCCACTAGACCTGAATGATTACATGCCGATATCACAGAGATAAAAGTAACATGATTCGGCTTCACGCCGGCTTCTTGCATTTGCCCGAAAAGTTGAATTGCTTTCTTCCCATGCCCATGCTGTGCACATCCTGAAATGGCTGCATTCCATGAGACCACATCATGTTCTTGCATCAAGTTAAATACTTGGCATGCATCTTCTACTCCCCCACATTTCGCATACATGTCAACAAGGGCATTCCCAGCATATAGATCTGATTCAAAGCCACTTTTAATGACAAGGGAATGAATTTGCTTGCCATACCCCAAAGCTGCTAAGCTCGCGCAAGCCCCCAGAACAGCAGAAAATCTGATTTCGTCTTGGTTCACTACTGCCCACTGCATCCTTTGAAACATTTTCATGGCTTCCTCCCCTTGATTGTTCTGGGAATAGGCAGAAATCATTGCATTCCACGAAATGGCATCTTGTTCAGGCATCATTTCGAATACTTTCCGTGCATCTTCTAGCCTAGTGCATTTTGAATACATGTCAATAAGGGAATTTCCAACAAAAATATCCAACTCAAGTCCAGATTTTATAACATCAGTATGTACCTGTTTTCCCTGTTCCAAAGCTTGTAGGTTGGCACAAGCACTAAGAACACAAGAGCTTGTAAACTGGTTTGGCTTTGTACCGGCTTGCTGCATTTGCCAAAATAGGCTCAGCACCTCCATCTCATTTCTATCTTGTACATATCCTGCAATTATCCCAGTCCATGAAACAACATTTCGCTGAGGCATTCTATCAAACAGTTTTCTAGCATTCTCCATGATGCCACATTTAGCATACATGTCAACAAGTGCACTACCCACAAAAACATTCAAGTTATATCCAGTTTTGATTGCTTGAGCATGAATTTCATCACCCTCTTCACCAATTGCAAAACTGGCACATGCCCTGCTAACACTCGCGTAAGCGAACTCACTTGGATTTAAACCCTCTCGCTGCATTTCACGAAACACTTTCACAGCTTCCTCACCATATCCATTCTGGGCATATGCCGTAACCATTGCAGACCACGACACCAGATTTCTCACAGGCATTCTGTCAAACACTTGGCGTGCATCGCCTATTCTTTTGCATTTGGCATATACGTTCAGAATATGATTTTGCCAAATAATGTCCAACTCGAAACCTATTTTAATAATGGCGGCGTGCAGACATCTTCCTTCCCCAAGGGCTCTCCTGCTTGTACGAACTTCAACTTCAACTCCTCCTTGTGTATTCTCATTCAATACATTATTCAACTTTCCTGATTGAATTTGAAGGGACTGTGCTGCAGCTGAGGAATACTGAATATGTTTATTTTGTTGAATTGATTTGAGCGAGAAGCAGTAGTTGATCTGCTTCTGCTTCATCTTACTAAACCCATTATTTCTTCTATCCTACTTGGCTGTACTAATCATTTCACTCACGACAATAACTATACGGCATTCAATACATATTCAAAAACTCTTTCTTCCTGTTGCGTTTTTTCTTCACCTCTGAGTGGATGGTCAAATTTTTAATTCAGCATCTGTCAATGAGTCGTAAATTGAATAGTTTGCTCCTTAAAAAAAAGGAATAATGCATATATTAATTTTTTTTAATGGAGTTTTACCAGAATAATTTTTAGGCTGAAATCTTTTTGGTTGAGAGTTAAGGATTGAGAGATAGTCATTTTGTCTAAATCATCTTCAAAATGATCTCGGTCTCATCCATTATAATGTTGAGGACTTACAATCAACAAGACTTGATCTTTTTTAGGCTCATTTAGAACCATTTAACTTCACAAACAAACTAATGACACATTGATGAATATAGTACTTTATATATTTTTAAACCCTAAAAGCAACACGATTGTGTGTTGTGTTATTTTCGAAAAAAACATATATGAACTCTTATTGTAATAACATGTTATTTCTTTGAATCTATAATAGGATTTATAAATCTTGTCTTGATTTATATTTGTAATGGTGAAATTTGCATACCCATACATTTTCTTATTTAGTTTTGAGCTCATTTTAAGTGCATCCATACATTTATATATTGACAAAAAGTGTAATTGTGTATTAAGTGAAACCCTTTCCTTATGATATTTACTCATCCCCTTACACTTGTTCCTACACATTTATCTTGTACCATGTGTATATATGCACATACTCTAATATATGCATCTAGATTACACATTAATTATGTTTATATATGCACCTATCCCCATACATCCATTATCCACTTGGATATGATCATTTCCATGTCCTAGGTCATTTCTACGTAAGTGAGTCAGCCCTACATTTGTAGACTTGACCCTTGAAATCTCAAATTTCAAATTCAATTTTTTGTTGACTCTTGCCCATTCGTTTCACACCTAAGGCCATCTTAACACATATTTCAATGATTTGATGTTATGCTCTTGTATTAAGGTATTCATTTGTATTCATTACATATCCTTACATTCAACCTCCATGTATCTACCCACATTCAAACATTCTCTCTCATCCTAAGGAGTAAAATTTTTGAATTTGGTGCACTAAAAGGAATCTAGGACTATATATTCATCATAGGAGAATGTACACAGATGAAACTTGTTGCTTTTTATTATTTGGCCAATCCCCGTAATGACTCAACTACCCTTTAAAGGTAGTTTATAAATACTACCAATCAACAAATCAAGTGAGCACAAAGCAAAGATGTGTACAAAGTAGGATCATATCTATGCATAAATAATGGACCCATAGATGTAGAAAAGATCTAGACTTGTGGGATTGACTTAGGACAACACAAATTATGTGTGAGATCCAAGGCACTTTGTTGATAAAGAGGCAATATTTTTAGATCAACAATAGTTAATATTAGAATCTCCATTAAAGGATATTTAGTATTTGACCATAGGGCTAAGAACCTTATGCATTGCTTTTACTTTCCACCCTGTAGCATTATATTGATAATACATATGATCATAGAATATTCAATCATTAATGTAGGTTAATTATGTTTATGTGTATGGTTTTAAAATAACAAGAGGTTTGTAGTTGTGGATTAATCAAGTACAATAGTTTTGAGGCAATGACCATTATAAACCTCTTGTTATTATGGTTGTTGTTGCTCTTGTTATTGATCTATAAGGAGTGAATGAGGATGGTGATAAGAAATTTGATGTTTATGGGTAGGCTTGTGGGGATATGGCTCATGGTATGTTAGGTTGTTTAGTGTTTTTATTTTCTAGGGATGGAGCTAGGATCCTTGAATAATTTTTTTCTACACAAATGGTTGGGAAGGGTATGCAAATGTAAAATGGTGGTGATATGTTGAATTATACTTGTCCTAAATCTAGTCTAAATTACAAAAAATGAATGTATGTATTTGTTAGAGTAATCTAGTACTCTAGGAATTAAGCTTACTTAGGTCATGTTTCTCTTTTGTGTCTCAAGATGTATGGTGAGGACACATGCCATGATCTCCTTTCATCCTCACCTAGGGTTTTTCTAGGTTTTCTTTTTTTATCTTTTTGCTTTCCTTTATTAGGATTCATTGTATTATTATTCACATATTATGAGGTTTACATAATCAATATGGTTAATCTTTTTAGATCAATCAATCTTTGGTGGAGCCATATCTTGGATTTTCTCTCTTTATATGACAAGTTTTTTATTGCAAATGATCTTTAGGTTCTATGGGGTTGAGGGATCAACTCCAACATGGTGTTAGAGTTCCAAATTTATAATTTCCCATCTATTTTTGAGATATATGGCCTTGGAAAAAAATTGTGCACTGTGGAGCGAAATGGACCTCATCATTGCATTCAAAAGGGCCAAAAACCCCAAGATCGCCTATATAAATACCAAAATTGAAGTAGTTGTAAAAAAAGATGTTTTTTGGGCACATATTTTGAGATTGAAATTTCAATACACTTGTACATTATCCGTACAACTATACAAATCCATATAGACTATATGGTGGTAATATGAAATTCATAACTTTTTTGATGATTTTTTTAGGAGCAATGATTTTTTTGAGATTTTTTCTATAATTTTCAAGTGATTTTTCTGGCGACAACATCTTCATTCCACCCAACATGCTCCTTTTGGTCTTTATTTTTTCTCATTAATATCTAATTTTTCTTTTGTGGCCCGAATCTATTATTTTGGGTGAAAGGTTTATTAATTCTATTTTTTTTCTAGTGTTATTTTTTGGCTAGCCATTTGTTTATCAAAAACAATTTTTTCACATTAACAGTAGTGGAAATTTGACTTTCATGGCAATTTTATGGTTCGTTGGTAAAACCTTTAGGTTTTCCAATGTTATTGTTTATGCCATCATCAATCATCAGTCTCTTCTCGCTCATTTCCCTATATCTTAGTAGTGAATTTATTCTACTTCCCAACATATTTGAAGGTCATTAGTGGCCCTTTTTAGGTTTGAGGTGCGTTTTTGTTTTCAATGACAAGGGTTTTTTATTTATTTGGGCAGTATTTGAAGTTTTCTTGGTCGACCATTCAATTCCTTTGGAAACCTTTATTTTCTCAATAACACACACAAATTGATAGTGATAAATCCATCTATTGGTAGCTTCCTATTGCTTAGTGACTTACCCTTCACATTTGTTGACCTCTTCTATGTTTTTGAAGTGTTTTTCCTTCATTTTCTTTAGTGTGGGTGGATGTCACTGACAATTTTGTAGCCCCGTTTAATTGACAATTTTGTATTTTTCAGGTCTTTTTAATTCTTTGGGGTTCAATTACTTTTTCCCTAGGTAGACTTCACATTTCTTGGCGACCTTTCCTACCATCATGGTAGAAACCCTAATGGCATCTTGATTTTTCCCACCACCACTTCTTTTTTGGCCAACGATACTTTTCTAAATTTTCTCCAATAGGTAGTATTTTACCCTCATCAGTGCCATTTTTTTCTTTCCTTGAATACAAACATTTCACTGATGTCCCTTTGATTCATCTAGGCATTTTTACCTTTCAGAGGGGCTTTATTCTTTGTTCGATGTTTTTTTAAACTAGTGTCACCATGTTTTCTAGCCAAGTGGTGTTTTTTGGATTCTCATAGATTTTTCAGTGGATGCATTTTTCTCATCAACTTTTCTGGAAAATTCTAGAGAATATTTTTGCATTTTTACATCACAATGATTTTTTCAATATTTTTCTCAACATGTCCAATTTTTTGGCAATATTTTACATTGACAACTTTTTTGGGTGACTTGATGGAATATATGGTGATGTCATAATGGCATCATGTTGACATCAACAATACAAACAACCCCCTCCTAGCCCTAGTTTAGCCTAAAGGAAGTGTACTTCTCTTTTTGGCATAATTTGGGTGTATGATATTAAAATTTGACGAATGAGATATCATTGGAAAATTTGTTTTGAGCACTTTCTAGTGGTGTTATTTTTTTCTAAGTTTTTTCTCCTAGTACATTTTGTTGCCTATTGAAGTTATATGTTCATTTTCGGCTCCCAAGCTCATGAATTTTGGCCAATTCCTTCGTTTTTTGTGATTCTTGCGACATTTGAAATGTCTTTCAGAGATATTCCAAGATATCCATGTATTTTTTCTATTTTTTTTACCAAGCACATTTTTTCATGTTTTCACATTTTGGTGAATTACTTGGGGGTATATGCAAAAATGCATGACACAAAAAATATGCCACTTTAATTTTTATGCTCAAAATGAGAATTTGGCAAGTTTGCCAAATGTGAAACATGTTATGAAAACAAACAAAAAAACTTCCTTTTCATTTTTTTGATGTTCAACCTGTAACCTACGAATTTTTTACTCCTCAACCCACGCTCACCAATATACATTACCATTTTCATCTGTAGGTTGTGAATTATTTATCAAGATGTCGCGAAGATGTTGAGGATGATGAAGAGGTAAGTATATTTGCTTTTTAACTTTTCAAATTTTGATTAAATGTAGATTGAGTTAAGTTTTTTATTAAAATTTATTTTAATTTCTAGGAAATGATATTCCACCCCCAAATGTTGAAAATCCTCCATCACCTCCTAATGAAGACTCTCTTGAACAAGAACCACAACAAAAACCTGCATCAATTCCTAGACATCCCCTAGGAACACAAGAAAACATACTAGGGAAAATAGAATACAATAAAAAATAGCTTGAGGAATTGATTACAAGGCTAAAAGGTCTGTTGCAACAAACCCTCATAGGAAAATCCTTTCTCAATCATTTCAATCTATCATGTATCATGTAGGATCAATGAGTGCACAAATTAATTTTTGGTCCAATAATAAGGAAGAACAAAAACAATTTTATGCAAACAAACTAACCTATGAGCAAGTAAAGAAAAATAAAATTAACAAATCTAACTTGTGTGCCCTCTTCATTAACCCATGAAAAAATCAAACCTTAGCAATTGGATGCAAGAGGCTTCCTATCCATTGGTGCCATGTAATGCCCCACCTCGTAACCCTAGCAGAAGTTGCAACAACTATGTAAGCGTACAATTTTTTATTTATTTTAAAGTGCAAAATTAACAAGAAAGGTGCACTAACTATTTCAACAACCTCTAAGGCATGAGACAAAGGTTACATCTAAATCCATAACATATACAATACTAAAATAAATCATTTAATTAATTACTAAACAAGAATTAAAGTACATACATTCAAACATAGAAATTACATCACATAGATAAAATATACATCTAGATTCCAATAATACATTAGTTCATCAATAAAGTTTACATCACTCATTCCTAGAATGAGGTAGATCATACATATGAGTTACAAAATACATGAGTCCACCTCGAATACAACTGAGGGGTAAATTAATTACAAATGCAAACTGATACATTAATACATCAACAAAAGAAACATATCCGCTGATACCACCACGAGCTCTCCAATTAGAAATCTTGCCATCATGAAATGAAGAAAAGGGGACCCAACGATGTAGGGTGCATGTTCCTCCCAACCAAGTGGTACTTGAAGGCCCACCCCATGTGCTAGGAGATAGTAACAAGGATCCAAGACCAAACCTACTACCTCTAGACACAACCTGACATAAAACTAAACTAAACAAACATAATTACAACACTAACTCAAAGGGCACAATGCTTCCAGTGATAAATAATAAGATACAATGTAATGAACCAACCATATTGCTGACATAGAAGGAGTGTCACCACAAAGGTGCATGGGTTACCCCAAAAAATCTTCCCAGATCCTCGCCCCCATCAAGAATCACTCTCCTACTGTCCACACAAAGAACAAAACCACTCCAAACTTAGGAGGAAACAAATAACAAAATCCACTCCATACAAAGGAGGCACAACATCCTCGTTCGTGGAAACCGGGTGACCCACTGAAAATGACAAACACACTACCTAAGGGAATCTACAAAAGGTTTAGACAATAAAATACAACCCCCAAACATTATCACACCTCAACTGGAAGACTCGCAAAACCTCATCTAATAATTATATTCAATTACCCCAAAACGCTACATAAGAAATCACATTATAAAGGAAATTTAAATAGGAACAAATCTATCCTTCGGATTTACTAAATCCAATTCCATTGTAAGAAAAAAAACAATAACTTCATTGCTCAAATAATTCTAACCCAGTACAATTACTATTAAAGATAATATAAAAAAAATTAAATCCCTTGAGATATATCAATTTCCCAATTATATCCAAAATAAAAATCAATTTCTCCTCATTAAAATTATTACCTTTAAGTTATTTAACCATGAAATTAATGCATGCCCTGTGAAAGATTCATTTAAACATATACATAATGATATATACATTTAAATATATATATATTAAATGTATAAATAATTATATTATCATAGTTAATTACAACCTTACCAAACAATAAATATATATATATAACATATATATCAATATTTATATATTTTGATAAAATTAAAAGAACATTAAATAAACATCATAAACGAATTGGAAGATGCGGACGAAACCATTAATATTGGTTCATATTAAATGAACTAGCTATGGCACCTTGTGCAATGGGTACGCCAAAGAAGTGTGAAAGGTCAATTAGGAAAAAAAATTGGTTTATTTTTTGCACATATTTGTGTAGTAAATAAGATCAAATGATAGATCATTTAGAAAATGAATTTATTATTATTATTATTATATTTTTTATTATAAGAGAATATATTGACTATTATATTATTATATAAATATTTATTATTTCTGTCATGATTTTATGTGTTTATTATTATATTACTATATTATTATATTTATGTCATTATTATATTAATGTATTATATTTATTATTTATATATTAGCTATTCTATTAACTATTATTATAGAATAATATATTAACTATTATATTATGATATAAATATTTATTATTTATGTCACTATTTTATGTATATATTATTATATTTATGTCATTATTATATTATTAAATTATATTTATTATTTAAATATTAATTATTATATCAAAATTTAATAAAATAAATAAATATAAATAATAAATATTTAATTATTATTTGTAATTTCATTAAAAAGTCATAAATAATTAAAATAAATTTTAAAGTTAAATTTAGATCAAAATTTAAGGCATTTCAAACTTGATAAAAGATAAAAATAATTTGATTAATGCTCATGTAGATATAAATAATCAAATTATTATTATTATTATTTTTAATATTGTAATTATTTAATATTTAATAATAAAATTAATTTAAAATGTAATTTTAATTTCAACTTTATATATTTCTTCATGAATAAATCAAATAATAATAATAACATTAAATCAAATATCCATATTTTGCACCAAGCCAATTGATCTTCTTAAATCTAAATAAATTTAATCAATTAGTAAAAGCAAAATAGTCTCTACTACACCCAAAAAAAGAGAGAATAAATAGCCACTGGGAATAAATTATCAAATATTATAACTTTATATTTTTATTTAAAGAGATAAAATTGTAGTATTAATCTGATGGATCATTTAAAATGTTTCAATAGTGCAAACCTCATGGTGAGACAATGAATTCAGAAGCATTGAACTTATCTTGTTTAAAATTATCAAAGCACATCAGGATGGTACCATCTGTACTTAATGGAAAAAAGATTTGACAGTAATATGTAAATCATCTTTCCTAATGAAATTATTTTAGAAGAAATGCATGGGAGGCATACACGTCAATTAACAGAAGGGAGAGGACTGGTTTGTAATGCCCTACCATGCAACCCTAGAGGAAGTTGCATTTAACTACTTAAACGAAATAATTTTTTTTTTAAAAGGATAAATAATAAGTAAGTTAATTAACTAATGCCAACAACCTCTAAGGTTACGAGATAGAGGTTATATAGAACCTCAACAAAACACATGAATATAAACTATGACAATTATTTAATTAATAAATTAACACATACATTCCAAGTAAGATGAAATAACAACAAGCATAAGGTAAGACTTTCGATTTCATTAATCCATTCATTAAACCATAAGATTACAATCTCTCATCCCCCGAATGAGGCAAACCAATACATAATTACAATTAAAAAATTCCACCTTGATAACACAGAGGGATAATGATTACAAGAATAACTGAAGGGAAAACAAGAATGAACTGCAACTGAAACAACCACGAGCTCTCCAACTGGAAGTCTTGTCCACATGAACATGAAGAAAGATCCCAACGGATCAAGGTGCACACCATCCAACCAAGTGGAACCCAAAGGCCCACCCCCTGTGCTAGGAGATAGTAACAAGAATCTCTATCCAAGGATGTCTACCTCTAGACATAGGCTAACATACCCATACTGAAATAAATACAATGACATCACTGACACAAGGTTACAATGCTTCTAGAATTACATAATCAATTGCATCATTGATGCAAACATACTGTCGACCTAGGAGAAGTGTCATCACAATGTTACATGGGTTACCCTGGTGAGTCTTCCTAGGTCCCGACCCCCATCTTGGGTTACCCTGGTAACCTCTAACGACTTTCGGCCCCTCATGTAAACCAATGCAGAATCAGTTATCTTTCATAGAGACAAGATAATGATCTTGCCATTCCAGGCCTTCCCGTCTCAACCCAAGTCTTTACAAGCCCTTGTGGTCCTGAGCGAGGCATAATTATCTTATTAAGTGTTTGATACTACGATATACTCTAATCATTTAATTTAGTTATCATTGGATTAACTAACTTACAACGAGTTATCCTGGCACCACTTTGTGTGTCGGCCCCCGTTACAAGCCACTCCTCTAAGATGACATGCGGAACATCTCCACAACCCAAGGGTACACAAGTGCTACGCAAGGATATCACATCCCTGACCATGACATATAGTCAACCATGACATGCAGTCAATACCCTCCCATTCATGATAACCGGGGAACAAACTGGTTAAACGTACTACCCAAGGCCATCTATGGTTGACTACATAGAACAGCAACCCACAAACTGAAATCCCAACTAGAAGACTTGTCAAATATTAAAACCCACACTTCCCAAAGATACGCACGTAAATCAATGCCAAGACAAGAGTCAAATTCTACTTTGGGTTCACTAAACCCATTTCCTTATTAACACTCAACAATCTGACGCATTAATAAACTAAATTAAATCCATCTTTACGAATAGAGAGAAAATTAACACTGATTACCTAATTCCTTACTTACATTTAATAAATGATAAACTAAGCGGATAATCATATAAAACAAAATTTAATGTTATAAAATAATCATTGCTTCCTTATTTCAATAAAATCAATTAAAACACTCAATTTGCCTTGAAAACGTATTAATTAACAGTAATACTAAATCCCCTATAAAGACGTGTATTAAAATAAAACAACGACTTAAATAACATTATCATGTTTTCACTTTCCCGATTTATCTTAAACTATATTTATTTAATTATGATAACCAATTATCTATATATTATTACAATATTATACATTGTAGTATTAATCATTAATACATATTATAATTAATCATAATACATACTAAAGTATTAATATTAGTGTATAATAATATTATTATTATATGCCAAAATATATATACAATATTAAAATAAATATTAATATATGTATATATTATAACATATAGAAATCATATTATATACGATATATTATAATATTAACATAATTATTAATATTTATAAAATATAAATATATATGATTTTTTTAATTCTATATTTTATTTTATTTTTATAAATAAAAAGAAGAAACCCTTGGGCCGCATGCCCGTAGCGGCCGTGGGTCTAGGTTTTCCCACCGACTATGTTTACATAGTCGGTGCCACTGGTAAGGACATCGATGGAGGGTTGTGGCAGTCGTAGGAGGCGGCGCCACCGGGAAGCGGGAGCCGCAGGGAGCGGCGAATGCAGAAGGCGCGGGAGAGGGGATGGGGGAGGCCGCTAGTGCTGGCGTGGGTGGCAGTGCCGACCACCACCTGTGGTGGCGTGGGCTGCGCAGAGCACATCCGCCCAGACCATGGATGGGGAGGCCGCGCTGGGCGCGTTTCCCCAGTGCCCCCCCTCTCATTTTGATTTCCTTTCTTTCTTTTTTTTGTTTTTTGTTTTTTTTTAATTTTGGAAAACCAGAACCTTGAGGGGCAAAACCAGGCTTAAGAACAAATAAAATTCTGGCAAAATTTTAATTTTTATAAAATTTTGCCAGCATAACCTTGCCAAGAAAATTTATAAAAAGAAATAAAATCCAAGCCTATTTATTTATATATGAATATCTAAATAAATAGCCACTAATCAAAGCATAAAATTTAATAACATGAAGAATAGATTGAATACAAAATAAATTGAATTTCTACTTGCAACCAAGAATATTCATTTTCAATATTGAACAATATCACTCAAATCATGCATACAAGAACTCAACAAGTTTTACCCTCCATACAATAGCCATTGAATTCAAAATAAATTCAATTAAAACAAGATGAAACCTAATTCTTTTGGAGTATGTTGAAGAACCTGTTGCTGCTTTGAAACCCTCTTGAGCACTTCTGATTCCACAAGCTTTTCCTCCAAACCCACAAAATAAAGCAATCTTCCCCTTCTCTTTTCAATTTTCTCCCAAAAACTCCATATCTTAAAATTTTGTGAAGAAATTCCAATAAATGCAAAATCCTTCCAAAATCTTACAACAACCCCCATAAATTTTTGAAAATAGAAAATAGGAAATATCTTTTTTGTTGAATTTTGAATTTCAGATTTGACTTTTAATTTATTTTTCTAATTTCCAATTCCAACATAAATATGCATGTTTTCCCAAAATGAATAATTTAAATCATTTCAACATGAATAACTTAATCAATTAGTAATTAAATCTTCCATAAGATTAAATATCAAATTAATTAAATTAAATTACTCAATAATTCAATCACAAATCCTACATTACTCTAACTCCCCAAATAGACTGAAACTAGTCAAACTGAACAAAATGGAACAACTGAACCAAACTAGGACTGACGATACACTACAACTAGGGTGACGAATCGGCGTGGAAATCCTAGCTACTATCTCCCAATTGAATGTCGTTGGGCAATGGACACGCTCAAACCTGAGAAACCAGGTGGAGTCGATGTCTTGTACCTATCAACCTGCAACATAGAATATATCCACATGCAATAGTATGTCATAAAGAAGGCACACCATGAAGAGGAAATCACGAGATCGCAGGGCACTCACAAGCGAGTGATGCGATACCGTCCTCTTCACCAATACAATAGTTCTAACTGACACATCTATCATAGAAACATAATCGAAAGCATGAAACATCATAAACAAAATATCCACATATGTTAATTCCAAACATGCCATAATATTCACATCAAAATATAGTATCATCACATCACGATAAAACAGTGATCCACTGTAATCAAGTACATAGTCAAAGTACAACACAAAACTAAAGCATAGAAAGGAAACAACATAGTTTTCACAATAGAGAAAAATGGAGGGGTGTTACATCCTCCTCCCCTAGGGTCAGGCTTACTCCTGGAAGCCTGCAAACAGATAGGGATATAACTCCCTCAAATAGACTGCATATAAATCAAAACCTCGACCCCTGAGGTTGAGCATCCTACACTGGACGACCAAATCTAAAAGTCTCAACAACATCTCCCTGATACCCAGGCTGACGGTTATCAACTGCAACATAAGATTGATGAGATCTACCAGCATCTCCAACTGTCGGCTTTGAAACTGCTGGGCCCTGAACAAAACCAGAAGTATTCCGATGTGGATAGTTCCTAGCAATGTGGCCCTGTTGGCCACAAGAGTAACACCTTATGTCATGATCAAAACCTCTACCACCTAAAGGTGCAGTAGACTACTGCATACTACCCCAACCAGTCGTAGACTGTGAACTCTGGGTTGGCTGCTCCTGCCGATTGCGCTTGTTGCGCCACCAGTTCCGGCTCCTCCTAGGTGAAGAACCTCCATCATCCTGACATGGTTGAGAGTCCCTACGCTTCCCAAGCGCACTCTCCTGCTGTTGTTGCTGACCACCCTGAGATGGCCCCTGCTGAGACCTAGAAGGTACACCTCCCTGAGACTGCCCTCCTCTAACACTAGATCCTTCCACTGCACTACTGCCAACTGGAACACTCATGTGTCCTCCAAGTGCCATACTCAGGTTCTCCTCAATAAGGCGTGCTTTCTCTACTGCCACATCCATGGTCTTGGGTTCAAAAACCCTCATGCCACCACTGAGACGGGCATTTAAGCCCCTGAAAAAATAATGTACCAACATGCTCTCATCATCACCAATCCTAACATACTGTTTGAGCTCGTAAAAATGACGCTCATACTGCTCGACAGATAATGCTAACTAACACAAGGCATGGAACTCGTCCCCTCGACACTGACGCCAATGCTCAGATAAGAATCGAGCCCTAAACCTCTCTAAGAATATCTCCTATGATGCAATGTGAATATCAATATGGAGCTTCTGCTCCTCTAGTCTCCACTAAGTGGATGCAAATCCTCTCAACTGCATAATGGCATAACGAGCCCTGGTGTTATTGCCATACAGATGCATGGAAAAACACCTATCCAAGTCTAACAGCCAGGTCTCAGCCTCTAACCCTATACTTGATCCATCATATAAAGGAGGGTGCCCCCTAAGCAAGTCCCTCATGTGAGACTCAGACTGGGATCGAGCTTCCCTCACCACTGGATTCACCTGAATCTCTATCTTCCTAGGTCCAAGGAGTGCCAAATCCTCCTCTAGTGCTCTATGCACTGCCTTGATCCCTGCTGGATCCTGTTGCTGATTACCAACCCCAATGGCATTCTGAGATGCTTGTTGTTCCTCCTGATCAGGAACAACTAAAACACAAGGAAGAGATTCATGCTGACTCTCACCACAACCGTCTAGACAACTACTAGCATGCCCCCTACCTCTTCCATGTATGGGCAGCATAATCCTGCATAGACACGTCAAGGTATTAGGCACGATAAACAACTCAAAACCTAAACAACTAAAAGCTTAATGGTTCCATCATAATCCTAGAGTACCCAGTGTTTAAACCTAGGCTCTGATACCATGTGTAATGCCCCGCCACGCAACCCTAGAGGAAGTTGCATTTAACTACTTAAATGGAATAATTTTTTTTTTTAAAGGATAAATAATAAGTAAGTTATTTAACTAATGCCAACAACCTCTAAGGTTACGAGACATAGGTTATATAGAACCTCAACAAAACACATGAATATAAACTATGGCAATTATTTAATTAATAAATTAACACATACATTCCAAGTAAGATGAAATAACAACAAGCATAAGGTAAGAATTTCAATTTCATTAATCCATTCATTAAACCATAAGATTACAATCTCTCATTCCCCGAATGAGGCAAACCAATACATAATTACAATTACAAAATTCCACCTCAATAACACAGAGGGATAATTATTACAAGAATAACTGAAGGGAAAACAAGAATGAACTGCAACTGAAACAACCACGAGCTCTCCAACTGGAAGTCTCGTCCACATGAACATGAAGAAAGATCCCAACGGATCAAGGTGCACACCACCCAACCAAGTGGAACCCAAAGGCCCACCCCCCATGCTAGGAGATAGTAACAATAATTTATATCCAAGGATGTCTACCTCTAGACATAGGCTAACATACCCATATTGAAATAAATACAGTGACATCACTGACACAAGGTTACAATGCTCCCATAATTACATAATCAACTACATCACTGATGCGAACATACTGTCGATCTAGGAGAAGTGTCATCACAATGTTACATGGGTTACCCTGGTGAGTCTTCCTAGGTCCCAACCCCCATCTCGGGTTACCCTGGTAACCTCTAACGACTTCCGGCCCCTCATGTAAACCAATGAGAAATCAGTTATCTTTCATAGAGACAAGATAATGATCTTTCCATTCCAGTTCTTCCCATCTCAACCCAAGTTTTTACAAGCCCTTGTGGTCCTGAGTGAGGCATAATTATCTTATTAAGTGTATGATAATACGTGATACTCTAATCATTTAATGTAGTTATCACTAGATTAACTAACTTACAACGAGTTACCCTGGCACCACTTTGTGTGCCGACCCCCATTACAAGCCACTCCTCTAAGACGACATGTGGAACATCTCCACAACCCAAGGGTACACAAGTGCTATGCAAGGATATCACATCTCTGACCATGATATACAATCAACCATGACATATAGTCAATACCCTCCTGTTCATGATAACTGGGGAACAAACTGGTTAAACGCACTACCCAAGGCCATCTATGGTTGACTACACAGAACGCCAACCCACAGACTAAAATCCCAACTAGATGACTTGTCAAATATTAAAACCCACACTTCCCAATGATACACACGTAAATCAATGCCAAGACAAGAGTCAAATTCTACTTTGGGTTCACTAAACCCATTTCCTTATTAACACTCAACAGTCTGACGCATTAAAAAAATTGAATTAAATCCATCTTTATGAACAAAGAGAAAATTAACACTGATTACCTAATTCCTTACTTGCATTTAATAAATGATAAATTAAGCGGATAATAATATAAAACAAAATTTAATGTTATAAAATAATCATTGCTTCCTTATTTCAATAAAATCAATTAAAACACTCAATTTGCCTTGAAAACATATTAATTAATAGTAATATTGCTGTGCATATTTTGCACACATGCCCCGTCGTAGGCAGGGACCCTCTTTTTCTTCTCCCAACGGGCTTCTTTGCTCCTATCTCATTTTGCGTGCCCCTCATTTTTCTATCCTAGTTGGTCAATGTGCCCTTCAAAGTCTCATTTTTGGCTTACCATATTTTGCCCCTAAAATAAAAAGTGGCTAAGTCTTGGGTTTTTCGGGCTTCGCCCCCACCCGCTCGCTCGATTCGCTTTTTCCTTCATTCTTTGACTTTGGGGATAGATTTCTTATGGATTTTGGATTTTTTTTTGGTGCCTAAGTGAACTGAAAAGGTTTCGTTAAGTTTCAGGAAGTTTTGAAAATTCCAAAACTGTATTTCTACAACAGCATTCCTGAAACAACATTTTTACAGCGGCATTTTGGCCTCGTGTTTCCGGAACGTACAAGCGCACCTCCAAATCAGAAACAGACTTTGACCCAGATGCTAAAATGGGGTCTTATCCTCCCCTAACCTTTCAAATTCCAAAATTTCAACCGAGAAGTACCATCTGGAGTTCCGTGCTCTATCGGCCATTTTAAAATAGCATTCCTACAACGGCATTCCGGCCTCATGTTTCCGGAACATACAAGCGCACCTCCAAATCAGAAACGGACTTCGACCCAGATGCTAAAATGGGGTCTTATCCTTTGTTGACCTTTCAAATTTGAAATTTGCATCCAAGAGATACCTTCCGAAGATCCATGCTCTCACGGCCGTTTTCAAAATAGAATTTCTAGAACAGCATTCCAGGATCCAATCTCTGGAACGTCCAAGCGCACCTCTGATTTAAAAATGGACTTCGACCTAGATGGTAGAAATGGATCTTATCCTCC
Source organism: Sequoiadendron giganteum (assembly GCA_007115665.2). Lineage (NCBI taxonomy): Eukaryota > Viridiplantae > Streptophyta > Pinopsida > Cupressales > Cupressaceae > Sequoiadendron > Sequoiadendron giganteum. The sequence continues at coordinate 139,054,100 of CM021103.1, read as the reverse complement.
CTTGACCTTTCAAATTCCAAAATTGTAGTCGGGAAATACCATCCAGAGTTCCGTGTTCCGTCGGCCTTTTCAAAACAGCATTTCCAGAACAACATTTCAACCTCTCATTTCCGGTTTCAAGAAGCCTACCATGGGTCCGTCGATAGAACCATTTGATTCAATGAGGAATGCTGAAATTCCATCAGGAGAAGGTAGCTTTTAGTCAGTTTTAACTATAGTAAAAGGGAAATTAGCTAGAAGGCAAAACTGCTACAGTGACTGGCCACTACAAGACATAATAGGGAAAAGACAACAGATGTATTTTAAATTGTTGAATATTGTGGGGTAGGTGAAGCCCTAATGTAATTGAATCTGGGCCACACAATGTAACTCAATCATAGCCATTCATTTGGGTTTTGGTAAACTATAAATAGGGGTCTCCCCCTCATTTGTAAGTGTTGGAGAGCTATTGTAAAAACATTTTGTAGCAATAGAAAGTAGCATTGCATAATATATGGGTGTTACCTTTTGAGTTTGCTCATTATGTGTGCATGGTTCTAACTTCCAAGTTAGTTTCAGTTGTAGTTTCTTGAATGGAAGTGGTAATGGTGATTGTTGTTATAGTATTTGATGAATTTCCAGCCCATACTTTTGGCACTTGTTGATGGCAAGCTGTTGTGCAAAGTTAGCTTGGGCTTCTTTATTTGATTGCTGCAACTTAGTTCATTTGCATGTTCATGATGTGTGTATGCAAACTGAAAATTTGCAGTCCTTAGAAGATTGCACTGGTTTTGTGTAATTGTAGGATCCTCTTGGCCAAGCAAAACCCAGTTTAGGGAGTTTGTCTACTATAGCAGCCTCCATGATCACTATTCATTTGTAGTTTCAGATCCAGGAACCTTCTCTCTTCCCTGCCCTTTTTCCTTTTTTTTTAAGTAACCTTAGGCAAGGTTCATCACACATTGTAAAGCTAAATTTGATGTTGAAATGGAGTTCCAGACTGCTGTTTGAACCTGTAGCAAACACTCAACAACTTTCCCATCTCAAGAACTCCATTTGCAAATCCAACTTCCCCGCTTTGTAACTCATTCGTAAGTCCACCTTGTGATTCCAGCAAATCACATAAATCAATTAAAATATTCCTAGCCTCGTCATGACCTGACATCCGAGAGACCTTGGGATAGTGTTCTGCAATTTGATTGTGGAAGATTGTCTTTCAAGAGAGGTAATGCACCTATGTATTACCTGTGTTGAGAAGTGCATAAAAACACCATCAACAAATACTAAATCCCCTATAAAGATGTGTATTAAAATAAAACAATGACTTAAATAACATTATCATGTTTTCACTTTCCCGATTTATCTTAAACTATATCTATTTAATTATGATAACCAATTATCTATATATTATACATTGTAGTATTAATCATTAATACATATTATAATTAATCATAATACATACTAAAGTATTAATATTAGTGTATAATAATAATAATATTATATGCCAAGATATATATACAATATTAAAATAAATATTAATATATGTATATATTATAACATATAGAAATCATATTATATACTATATATTATAATATTAACATAATTATTAATATTTATAAAATATAAATATCTATGAATTTTTTTATTTTATTTTTATAAATAAAAAGAAGAAACCCTTGGGCTGCGTGCTCGTAGTGGCCGCGGGTCTAGGTTTTCGTGCCGATTGTGTTTACACAGTCGACGCCACTGGTAAGGATGCCGGCGGAGGGTTGTGGCGGCTGCAGGAGGTGGTGCCACCGGGAAGTGGGAGTCATAGGGAGCGGCGAATGCGGAAGGTGCGGGAGAGGGGATGGGGGAGGCCGCCAGTGCTGGCGCAGGCGGTGGTGCCAACCACCACCTATGGTGGCGCGGGCTGCATAGAGCGTAGCCAGCCACCACTGGTGGTGGTCGCGCGTTGTGCGTCCTCCCAGACCACAGACAGGGAGGCCGCACTGGGCGTGTTTCCCTAGCGCCCCCCCTCATTTTGATTTCCTTTCTTTTTATTGTTTTTTATTTTGGAAAATCAGAACCTTGAGGGGCAAAACCAGGCTTAAGAACAAATAAAATTCTGGCAAAATTTTATTTTTTATAAATTTTTGCCAGCATAACCTTGCCAAGAAAATTTATAAAAATAAATAAAATCCAAGCCTATTTATTTATATATGAATATCTAAATAAATAGCCACTCATCCAAGCATAAAATTTAATAACATGAAGAACAGATTGAAAACAAAATAAATTGAATTTCTACTTGCAACCAAGAATATTCATTTTCAATATTGAACAATATCACTCAAATCATGCATACAAGAACTCAACAAGTTTTACCCTCCATACAATAGCCATTGAATTCAAAATAAATTCAATTAAAACAAGATGAAACCTGATTTTTTGGAGTATGTTGAAGAACCTATTGTTGCTTTGAAACCCTCTTGAGCACTTCTGATTCCACAAGCTTTTCCTCCAAACCCACAAAATCAAGCAATCTTCCCCTTCTCTTTTCAATTTTCTCCCAAAAACTCCATATCTTAAAATTTTGTGAAGAAATTCCAATAAATGCAAAATCCTACAACAACCCCCATAAATTTTTGAAAACAGAAAATAGGAAATATCTTTTTTGTTGAATTTTTTTGAATTTTGAATTTCAAATTTGACTTTTAATTTATTTTTCTAATTTCCAATTCCAACATAAATATGCATGTTTTCCCAAAATGAATAATTTAAATCATTTCAACATGAATAACTTAATCAATTAATAATTAAATCTACCATAAGATTAAATATCAAATTAATTAAATTAAATTACTCAATAATTGAATCACAAATCCTACATTACTCTAACTCCCCAAATAGACTGAAACCAGTCAAACTGAACAAAATGGAACAACTGGACCAAACTAGGATTGACAATACACTACAACTAGGGTGACAACTCGGTGCAGAAATCCTAGCTACTATCTCCCAATCGAATGTCGTTGGACAATGGACACACTCAAACCTGAGAAACCAGGTGGAGTCGATGTCCTGTACCTGTCAACCTGCAACATAGAATATATCCACATGCAATAGTATGTCATAAAGAAGGCACACCATGAAGAGGAAATCACGAGATCACAGGGCACTCACAAGCAAGTGATGCGATACCATCCTCTTCACCAATACAATAGTTCTAACTGACGTTTCTATCATAGCAGCATAATCGAAAGCATGAAACATCATAAACAAAATATCCACATATGTTAATTCCAAAAATGACATAATATTCACATCAAAATATAGTATCATCACATCAAGATACATCACGATAAAACAGTGATCCACTATAATCAAGTACATAGTCAAAGTACAACATAAAACTAAAGCATAGAAAGGAAACAACATAGTTCACACAATAGAGAAAAATGGAGGGGTGTTACATGGTTGGTTATCTTCTTTCTATATTTTCACTGGGCAAAAATGCCAACAAAAATTGACATGATGAAATATAAAAATACAACAATTACAAATCACATCAAGATGAGCTGTAATATAGGGAGCTATAAGAGATGTAAGACGTGACACCATCAATTGTCCAGTCTAATCAAACTTTGAGATGTAACAACAACAAAGTGGTCAGTGTATTCGAGCAGGCCCCACAAACGGGCTTGTAGGGTTTGTGATGTAATTGTACAATCGTGCACACAGAAAATGAGAAAATAATTAGAAAATCGAATGGTGAAAAAGTGGCAAAAAATGATGAACGCCGAAAAGTGATGAAAAATGATGAACGGTGAGTGGCAAAAAATAGTCAAAAAATGACGAAAAATGATGCATGGCTGAGATTCATTTAACCCCCTTGCAGGGTCTCTCGGGACTTGTGAACTGTCAATGGACAAAATGAGCTTCAAAAGCTCAAATAGGATATGCCTTCAACATAATTAAAAAAATGTTTGGATGGGTGTTTATGTCGTCAACCCATGCACAGGGTGCGGCTAGGGAAAGGTACGGGGAAATTGTGGAGGTATTTCCTCCACAGTTCGCTCCCTCATGGGGGAAGCAGTGGGGGTAGTACCCCCACAAACCCTCCCCCCAATAACTTTAAAACAATCAAATTTTTCTTTAACCATAGTATGTAATAAACCTAGCGAATAATTTTGCAGTACAACCTCATTCCGTCCTTTTTAATAAACAAAATTTCGTATAGGTATTTTATTATAATGGGTATATCAAGAGTACACACACACGCAAACACACACACACACACACACACATATATATAATCATCAAAATAATAGATTAACTGGGCAACCAACTTCTAACAAAAATATTCCTACAGGCAAAATATTCATGATTTTTTTTAGAGAAGTAAATTGTGCAAAACTTCCAACAGAAGGATTACTCAAGATTCAAGCCCAAAGGTTTTCCCATTTCTTTTCCAGATGCAAAGCTAAAGGAAGATGGTTTGTAATAATTCTATAAAACAAATTTAATAATAAATTGGAGCACTAAATCTCTACAAGAAAAATTTTACCCAAATTCCTCGAAAAAATAATTTCTATAGAATAATTTCTTCCCTAGAGAGAATTTCCCATATCTCAAATTGGATACTTTTGGGTTCTTCTAAATTCACAATAATCCCAAAATTACAATTTTTCTATAGTTCCCATAGAGAAATTCAATCTACAGAGGATTTTATATACAACAATTGTAATTTTTAAATCAAAACTTAAACTTAAAATTTTGCACAGACAATCTTTTATAGAGAAAGATCTAAACTAGAAGCTTTTTCATTATAACCTAAACAAAAATTAAAGAATGAACCTATAGTCCAATGCATGTGAATTTGTAAATTTGAAGCAGTGCCTCCTCCAAAAATCCAAGTAATTTTTCTAGATAGACAATAGCTTCCTTCCGAACAATACAATTGCCTAAACACAACAACTCTCGAGAATAACTTTTTCTAAAAAAATTCAAGAACACAAAACTTCTTTCTACAACAATTCTTCAAAATTTCCAAAACCCATGCAAAATCCCATAAAGACTCTCTTTAATATTTCCCAACACACAAAATATCCCCGTGCTTTTGCCATGAAGGATCTTCTCACTTCTTTCGTTAAAGCCACAATCTTCTCCCCATGAATAAATTTACAACAACTTCATTAATTCTTCTAACACATGTTAAAACTCACAAAATATCTTTAACAACCAATTTGCATAAAATCCTCTAGAATTTAAAATTTAAAATATTTAATAATTACAAAATATTTACCCTTTCAAATTTAACTTAATTAATCTAATCTAATCTAATTAATAAATAATATAATCCTAAGATTATACTATTTACCAATTAAAATTAATTAATTAATTAATTAATTCACCACTTCTAGCATTAAATTAAGATTAATTTAATAATCAACTTTAAATAATTAAATTCATTAAATTCCCTTTTTAAGCATTTTACCATAATAAATCAATGCAATAATAAACAACTTTTAACAACAAAACCGACTAGATCTAAAGACACACTGAGACTAGGGTAAAGGCTTGACACAAGAATTCTATCTACTTTATCCCAATCAACATTACCATTGGGTGGACACGCTCAAACCTGTGAAGCCACGTGGAGTCGATGTCTTGTACTTGTAGACCTGTAAACAAGGCATATATAAAACATGTATATAAACATCATAATAGAACACACCGTGAAGAGGAAATCATATAATCATAGGGTGTTTGCAAGCGAGTGATGTAATTTCATCCTCTTCACCAATACACTATCACGAAACTAAAAATTCTAACATATATAATCTACTCATGCGCAAATAACAATGTTATTCCTAAATAATCATTATGCTTAATCAAATGCATGTCAAAATGATAACATCAAAATAGAGAATCATCAAATCATAACATATAATCCACATTGCTTTATAAATAGCAATAAAAAAATAACAAAGCATCGTAATCTAAACATAAGAGAAAAATAGAGGGGTGTTACATTCTCCCCCCCTAGGGTTAGGCTTACTCCTAGAAGCTTGCAAATACCCCTAGTAAAAACTCCATATAATCACACATAATCCATGGTTCCAAAACTAAACCACTCCATACAACACATAAAAACAACATTAACTAGAGTCATAATCCTCTCAGCCAAATAAACTACCAATAAAAACAACCAACATAGTGCAACAACTACCAAAAAAGTCTCAAAACACATAACCTAACAAAACAAGAGTCAATGTAGAGAAAACAACACTGAAGGCACTTCCTCGACCTCCTGTATCGCAGGATTTCCATGAGCTCCTGAATCAACTGCTTGACCACTACCAATAATCTCCACATATGTGCCTTGATGCTCTGCCCAACGATGATCAACCACTGCACTCATCCCATGGTTCCTTCCTATGTCATTCCTTGCTAGCTCTATTGTCGTTGTCCTCTGACTGAATCTAGGTGTGTTCCTCTAAGGACATTTTCTAGCTATGTGGCCATGTCGACCGCAAGCGTAACATCTTGTACCTCTACCCATTACAACATGTGTGCTCTGAGATGACTAGCCACGATGATGGAGATAGGCTCGTAACCAACTCTGAATCCTCCTAGGCGAAAGATGATCACCTAGGAACCCGAAGCCTACTGGGTACGCCCTATCCAAAAGAACACCAATCATCCAATTCTCAAACTCCAAACCTCCATAAGAATGATTGATGAGCAGAGAACGCGCCCTCAAAATGCCCATCATAAGTCCTACTAAAACTAACATGTTTCTCCTCCTAGGGAACCTTTCCCTTTCCCTAAATACTTGTTGACCACCCTCCTATCTAGGGCCAAGTCGGGTAATAATTTCCTCAAGAAAAGAATGTAACTGAGGACCCAAGTGCTCCTCATGATCATTCTCTTAGGGACTCAAAAAAGAAGAGTTCAGACAATCGTCTCCACGACCACCTCTCCTAAGCATCCTATACACACCATCCAAGAAAGGAGTCACTACCCAAAGGAAAAATAAACATATATAAAATCATAAATCAAGCACCATACTCATGATTAAACATACATTCTACACATACAAACCAATTCACATCACCAAAATCATAACACAAAGCCACACATGGGTCCATCTGGACACTGGAAAGCAACATACTAATCCATGAACCAAGATCCAAAGTCCATCTCATGTAATCCAAACATCACAATCAGTGGCTTGATGGTGTTAGGCCACACATAATGTGAGACCATCCAAACAAGACCACAATGACCTATCTCTTGTTGTATAAGGTGATTAGCCTCCAAGAGATAGCCATCACACATAGGTGAGTGTGGGTCCTAGCTGCATAACAGCTTCACATACCCCCATCCTCAACGTTTCCTGTGTCTTCTTCCTCATATACACTCACCAAGTCCGCCTCATACATCCTTGGAGAGGATTCACAATACGACACATTGTCAACTTTGAAAACAACAAAGATAACTAGTTTAGCCACCAAAGTCATAAAGAAGAGAAAATCAAAATTCAATTTCAACAATAAGGAAATAAATGCGCATAATTTCAAAATTAAATATGACCACGAGGGTTATAAGAAAATAAAATCACAAGATGTGGCTAAACCTTCACAATCAAATATAACACGGTTTCGACCTTCACAATCAACAGAAAAATCATCAATAACCAAAATAAAGTTTACAATCTTTAAAGTTGCACTGTACAACACTATGTGACTAAATACTAGCCACCAAACGAGGAAGGAGGAAACAATGTCTGACTATAGTAATAGCTCTCATATGGTGCAAAGTGAGCATGCCATCCACATGACCCAGAGTGTATCCATGACTATCACGTCGTCAATCGACATGGTCATACACCAATCGAAAAAGGAATGTACTGGTCATATGCCACACGATAATGTGTCTGTGGGTCCACGAAAGTAGGCACGCACAAAACACACCCCGCATCATGATACCTCATGGAAAAGGCACACACAAGAACTCACTATAGCCAGAGGTATACATGGCTAGGATCTTCTCATATGCTAGCTGACCAACACAGTCAAAGAAACCATGAGTATCCCTCTACAAGTGTTTGAGGCCCCATAACACTCATCACACAAGTAGGCTATCAAAGACAATCTCATAATGCGCCTTCAAGTGTCCAAGCACGTGGCATCGTGTAACACAGAATCATCACCATCACTATGTTGGAACATCAATGAGGTGTGGCATCGTACCTATTGCATCATGTTGAAACACGTGCAAATACAGTATATCACAACATCATCACCAACACTATGTCGGAACATCAGTGAGGTGTAGCATCGTATCTATTACATCATGTTGGAACATGTGTAGATACACTAAATATATAATGCAAAAATGATAATATCAATATGGGGCTACCTGAGCTTCACCTCTCATACGGATGAGGTTAACTCAATAATGCTAGATTAACGCCTCTACAGATGGCCAGACATACACTAACAAACCTATGTTGTTGTACTCAAATCTGTGGGGATTAGGCAAACACTTAGGGATAAAGTATCTTGATCCATCATAAGGGAAAGTAGTGGGTACGTTCATTCAAGATTGGTTGAGCTAAGATGCTTTGCACCACAATATGTGTATGCTGCACACTCCACCCAAGGAACTTTGTGGCTGCTACTATCCCTTCATGAATTGAGGGGCTAGAGAACCAAAAGAAAAATAATCTATGAAACTAAATTTTGGGTTACTCTTATATATAAGTTCAATCACACATGTGTTGGCCCTCAATCAAGTAACAAACATGCAAACTCACATTTTGGTATGGTAAATTCCACATCAAAATGAAACTTTCCCCATGGATGGGTACCAAGTATCACCATCCCATGGACACACAAAGAAAGTACTGGGTATTCACAACACTCAACCAATGTACAATTATTGGTACCTTACATTTATAGGGGCTAAAACTACATACATAATCTGATAAGAACATCCAATTCCATAACCCATGGGATGCATATCATTACTTTCATCCATAACCTTTATCATTTTTCTTTCACGCTACTCTTTTCCATAGAGTACATCATGCTAAATGTCAAAGCCATGAACACGTGATCACTTAACAACTCCACTAAAAGATTCACAAGGACAACATAGTGGACTCAAATGTACCTAGAGTACCTAGTGTATGAACCTAGCTCTGATACCATGTGTAATGCCCCACCTCGTAACCCTAGCGGAAGTTGCAACAACTATGTAAGCATACAATTTTTTATTTATTTTAAAGTGAAAAATTAACAAGAAAGGTGCACTGACTATCACAACAACCTCTAAGGCACAAGACAAAGGTTACATCTAAATCCATAACATATACAATACTAAAATAAATCATTTAATTAATTACTAAACAAGAATTAAAGTACATACATTCAAACATAGAAATTACATCACATAGATAAAATATACATCTAGATTCCAATAATACATTAACTCATCAATAAAGTTTACATCACTCATTCCAAGAATGAGGTAGATCATACATATGAGTTAAAAAATACATGAGTCCACCTCAAATATAACTGAGGGGTAAATTAATTACAAATACTAACTGATACATTAATACATCAACATAAGAAACATATCCACTCATACCACCACAAGCTCTCCAACTTGAAATCTCACCATCATGAATTGAAGAAAAGGGTACCCAATGGTGTAGGGTGCACATTCCTCCCAACCAAGTGGTACTCGAAGGCCCACCCCCCATAATAGGAGATAGTAACGAGGATCCAAGACCAAACCTACTACCTCTAGACACAACCTGACACAAAACTAAACTAAAAAACATAATTACAAAACTAATTCAAAGGGCACAATGCTTCCAGTGATAAATAATAAGATACAACAATGAACCAACCATACTACTAACATAGGAGTGTCACCACAAAGGTGCATGGGTTATCCCGACAAATCTTCCTAGATCCCGACCCCCATCAAGAATCACTCTCCTACTGTCCACACAAAGAACAAAACTACTCCAAACTTAGGAGGAAACAAATAAAAAAATCCACTCCATACAAAGGAGGCATAACATCCTCGTTCGTGAAAACCAGCTGACCCACTAAAAACAAAAAATGCACTACCTAAGGGAATTTACAAAAGACAAGACAATACAATACAACCCCCAAACATTATCACACTTCAACTAGAAGACTTGCAAAACCTCATCTAATACTTCTATTCAATTACCCAAAAATGCTACATAAGAAATCACATTCTAAAGGAAATTTAAACAAGAACAAATCTATCCTTTGAATTTACTAAATCCAATCCCATTGGAAGAAAAGAAAAAAAACAATAAGTTCATTGCTCAAATAATTCTAACCCAGTACAATTACTATTACAGATAATATAAAAAAATGAAATCCCTTGAAATATATCAATTTCCCAATTATATCCAAAATAAAAATCAATTTCTCCTTATTAAGATTATTACCTTTAAGTTATTTAACCATGTAATTAATGCATGCCCCTATGAAAGATATTCATTTAAACATATACATAATGATATATACATTTAAATATATATATATATATATATATATATATATATATATATATATATATATATATATATTAAATGCATACATAATTATACTATCAAAGTTAATTACAACCTTACCAAACAATATTAATATATATATTATATATCAACATATTCATATATATAACATATATAATATATATAAACATATTCATATATATATATATATATATATATTTATATATTTCGATAAACTTAAAATAAAATTAAATAAACATCATGTACGAATCTGAAGAGGCAAACAAAACCATTAATATCGATTCATATTAAATGAATTAAAAAAATGTCTGGCTGGGTGTTTATGCCGTCGACCCATGCATAGGGCATGGCCAGGGAAAGGTATGGGGAATCGGTGGGGGTAGTACCCAAACCCTCCCCCCAATAACTTTAAAACAATTGAATTTTTCTTTAATCGTAGTATGTAATAAACCCAACGGATACATTCGCAGTACAACTCCATTCCGTCCTTTTTAATAAACAAAATTTCGTACAAGTATTTTATTATAATAGGTATATCAAGAGTATATATATATATATATATATATAGATTAACTGGGCAACCAAATTCTCACAAAAAGATTCCTATAGGCAAAATATTCATGATTTTTTTTCAGAGAAGTAAATTGTGCAAAACTTCCAATAGAAGGATTTCTCAAGATTCAACCTCAAAGGTTTTCCTATTTCTTTTCTAGATACAAAGCTAAAGGAAGATGATCTATAATGATTTTATAACAAAAAATCTAATAATAAATTGGAGCACTAAATCTCTACAAGAAAAGTTTTACCCAAATTCCTTGAAAAATTAATTTCTACAGAAGAATTTCTTCCCAGAGAGAATTTCCCAGATCTCAAATTGAATACTTCTGGGTTCTTCTAAATTCACAATAATCCCAAAATTATAATTTTTCTATAGTTCCCATAGAGAATTTCAATCTACAGAGGATTTTATATACAACAATTACAATTTTTTAAACAAAACTCAAACTTAAAAGTTTGCATAGACAATCTTTTACAAAGAAAGATCTAAACTAGAAGCTTTTTTAATATAACCTAAACAAAAATTAAAGAATGAACTTGTAGTCCAATGCCTGTGAATTTGTAAATTTGAAGCAACGCCTCCTCCACAAATCCAAGTAATTTTTCCAGATAGACAATAGCTTCCTTCTGAACAATACAATTTCTCAAACACAACAACAACTTCTGAGAATAACATTTTCTAAAAAAATTCAAGAACACAAAACTTCTTTCTACAACAATTCTTCAAAAATTTCCAGAATGCATGAAAAATCCTAGAAAGACTCTCTTTAATCTTTTCCAAACACACAAAATATCCCCATGCTTTTTTCGTGAAGAAGCTTCTCACTTCTTCCGTTAAAGCCACAATCTTCTCCTCGTGAATAAATTTCCAACAAGTTCATTAATTCTTCTAACACATGTTAAAACTCACAAAATATATTTAACAAATAATTTGCATAAAATCCTCTAGAATTTAAAATTAAAAACATTTAATAATTACAAAATATTTACCCTTTCAAATTTAGCTTAATTAATCTAATTTAATTAATTAATAAATAATATAGTCCTAAGATTATACTATTTACCAAATAAATAAATAAATAAATAAATTAATTCACCACTTATAACATTAAAATAAGATTAATTTAATAATCAACTTTAAATAATTAAATTCATTAAATTCCCTTTTTAAGCATTTTAACATAATAAATCAAAGCAATAATAAACAACTTTTAACAGCAAAACCGACTAGACCTGACGACACACTGAGACTAGGGTAAAGGCTTGACACAAGAATCCTAGCTACTTTCTCTGTAATACCCTGCCAAGTAACCCTAAAGGAAGTTGTAATTATCGACTTACTATCTCCCATTCAACTTAGCCGTTGGATCGACACGCTCAAACCTATGAAACTAGGTGGAGTCGATGCCATGTACCTGCAATCCTGAAAACATAGTGACCAACATCATATAATATAAACATCATAAAATACACACCGTGAAGAGGAAATCACGTAATCATAGGGCGCTCGCAAGCGAGTGATGCGAACCCGTCCCCTTCACCAATATAATCATCATAACTAACACTTCCATCATACATCAAATATTCTCATATGCGTTAACATGTTATATCCACTAACATCATTACACCAATTAAAACATGTAAAATATAACATCAGATAAACCACATCACATCACATAAAATAAGTCATCGCTCTATAAATAGCGATTAAATACACACACAAGACAAAGTATCTGAATATCCAGAAATATAAATCAAAGCAACACAAGGACACACTGTCCAGTCCAGAAAGAAAAATGAAGGGGTGTTACATTCTGCCCCCAAGGGTTAGGCTTACTCCTGGAAGCCTACACATAAGTAGGGATATAAGTCCCTCAACAAACTACATAAAATCAAAACCTTGACCCCTAAGGACTAGTATCCTGCATTATACGACCAACACCAGAAGTCTCAACTACAACACCCTGATAACCAGGCTGATGGTTATCAACCACAGCATATGCATGATGAGACCTACCTGCATCCCCTACTGTCGGCTCTGAAACCACTGGTCCCTGATCAAATCTAGAAGTGCTTCGATGGGGACAATTCCTAGCAAGGTGGCCCTGCTGACCACAAGAGTAACACCTAGTGTTACGACCAAAATCACTGCCTCCTATTGGTGCAGTAGACCGCTCCATACTACCCCAATTAGCCGCAGACTATGAACTCTAGGCTGGCTATACCTATCGATTGCGCTTATTGCACCACCAATTTCGGTTCCTTCTAGGCGAAGAACCTCCATCGTCCTGATATGACTGTGAGTCCTTACACTTCCCAAGCGCACTCTGCTACTGCCCACTCTGAGTAGGCTCCTATTGAATCATCGGTGATCCAACCCCTTGAGTCTAACCCCATCGTGCACTAGACCCAACTCTTGAACCACTACCAATCTACACACCTGAATGACCTCCTAGTGCCATAGTCAAGTTCTCCTTGACAAGCCATGCCTTCTCCATAGTTGTCTCCATAGATTTGGGCTCAAAGACCCGCACACCACCACTAATACAGGCATTCAAATCCTTGATGAAATGTTGCACGAGCATCCCCTCATCATCTCCTATTCCTATGAACTATTTAAGTTCATAAAAACATCTCTCGTACTGATCTACAATCATGGCTAACTATCGTAGGGCATGAAACTCATCACCCCTGCGTTGAACCGTTCAAGGAATATCTCCCAAGACACTGTATTCATATCAATGTGGAGCTTCTGCTCCTCAAGTCTCCACCAAGTGGCTGCAAACCCTTGCAAGTGCATAACAACGCACCACACTTTAGTATTACTATCAAATGGATGCATAGAAAAACATCGGTCAAGACCTATCAACCAAGTCTCAGCCTCTAAACCGCTGCCAACTTCGTCAAACCGAGGTGGTTGTGACCGAATCAAATCTCTCATATAAGCAGAGGCTAACATCTCTGATTGTACTGTAGCTGTCCTCACCCCAGGGTTAACCTATGTTACTGCCTGTCTCGGACCTAGGAGTACCAAAGCCTCCTCAAGAGTTCTACGTCTAGTTTCGACCCCTGGAGGATCCAACTGCCTACCATCATCCCCTCAGCCATTCTGTGAGGCCTAATGTTCCTCCTACTCAGGTATAAGTGTAACATGAGGTGATGAGTCATGCTGACTCCCCTCACGACCACCTAACCGGCCACGTCCTCATCCTCTGCCTTGTCCATGTCTAGGAGGCATACTCCTACACTGACACAAAAAGGTATTAGACAAGGTACACTAGGAAACCTATGCAACTAAGCTTAATGGGTACATAATAATCCTAGAGCGCCCAGTGTTTAATCCTAGGCTTTGATACCATGTGTAATACCCCACCAAGTAACCCTAAAGGAAGTTGTAATTATCGACTTAAGCGAACCAATTTTTTTTTTAAGTGTAATTAACATACAAATTCACTTACTAATTAACAACAACCTCTAAGGCTACAAGGTTGGGATTACTTAAACCCACACAAACAACATAACCATAGCATTTAATAGCATTATGAAATAAGCATCATGCGACATAAGGATACAACATAACATAATAAGATAAACATCCAAGATACAATTCCATAATCATTTACTTAATCCAATAGTTACAACACTCATTCCTAGAATGAGGCAATAATATAAATGTGTTACAAATACAACATTCCACCTCATAATTACAAAAGGGGTAAAATAACATATACAAATTGAAATATTACAATGTAAGAATAAAACTCAAGAACCACAAGCTGTCCATCTGGATGTCTCGCCACCAAGTATTGAAGATAAATGGGGACCCAACAGTTTATGGTGCATGTTCCACCCAACCAAGTGGTACCCAAAGGCCCACCCCCCATGCTGGGAGATAGTAAGAATGCAACATGGACAAATATTTACAACCTCTAACCATAGGCTGACTCATACTGACTCATACTGACATAACCAAATAAAAGTACAACACAAGTACAACTCTCACATCACTCACATAGGTCACATTGCTTCCAGACATAAAATAGATCAAGTATGTTCAGAGAACCATACACATAGCGCAAATACCAACTGTTGTCCTAGACAGAGTGTCATTGCACAACTCATAATAAGTTACCCTCAATGGATCTTCATAGGCTTCGGTGTTCCTAGTGGCCTCTACCGACCCTCAACCCTCATACTTACTAGTGTGGAATCAACTACCTCTCGTATGGACAAGATAGATGAATTTTCCATTTCAGGCCTTCCCACTCACACCAAGCCATAACTAGCACTGGCGACTATGAGTGAGGCTAGAACTTATCTTTTTAGTGTGCAGTACTCCCCAAATTTTCATTACAATTTTAGTTATCAATTGATTAAACTTACTTCCAAAGGTTACCCAAATCTTACCTCTTATGAGCTCTAGCCCCTAATGGAAGCCACTCTTCTATTTGACAACACACAAACAATCTAATCACCAAGGGAATCGCAAGTGCATACATCCTAGGTATCAACACCACTCCATCTCAAGGAGGACAAATAATAGAACTCACTCCCTAAATCTTGGAGGCAACCAAAACACATAGTCCACTCCTTCCAAAGGAGGTACAAAACATCCCCATTCGTGGACACCGGGTAAATACATAAAAGACACCATGCACTACCCAAGGGAAAAACAACTAGTTGACATAAGGAAACAACAACCCTCATTCTCTAAGATCTTCTGGAAGACTTACAATATTGGACTAACACTTAATCCCATATCCCAAAACACAACTTGATGACATAGATACAAAAAGCATTCAAGTCATTAATCAAATATAATATTAGGATTTCTTAAATCCATACTCATTCAATAGGAACATTGGCAAGGTCAAAGGCATGATAATTGGGTTAAATCAAATTATCATATAACCCTATTTCCATTTTCATTATAGGAAGCCTTTAACAATTTAAACTCACATCCTTTTGCGAAATATGAGGAAAACGAATCTAAAAGGCAATCACGAGGATATTACTATTTTTGGATATAATAAATCCATATCTCTTTCATATTCCAATCACAATGATTTAATTACTCTAATAGAAATAAATAAATAAAAATAATTAATTGCCTCATCAATATAATCAATTCCTAAATTTACTTTTAAAAACAACATAATTCCATGCATGTAAATCCTTTCGACTTCCCTAACCAATTCTACAACTCTTTCAATTTTCCATTTAAAAACATGCAATTTCTTCAATGTCTAAAAAAAATATCTTTTTCCTTATCTATTTAACCATGCATTCAAATCTTATCTTTTAAAATCTCCATTCAAAACTAAATTACATGCAATTTGTAAAAATAAAATAAATATTTCATTCCCATAAAAAAATCTGTTCAATTCTTCAATCAAATATTCCTTCTTATATCTTTCATTGCACGTAAATAATTATCCAATAAAACACATTAAATATACAACTTTATCTATATGTTTAATTATTCATGCAATCCATATCAACATTAACTAAATATATATATATATATATAAATTATTTTACCAAATTAATCATATTGAAATAACATGCAATGTCAATATACTACATATATACAGTATAAATATATATTCACTATATATATACATTTTGTTTATACATATATATTATATATAATACACCCAACACAAATCATATTAAAATCCGAATTTCAAAATATTAATAAATTTCCATTATAATGGAAATCGTATTTAATTTAAAAAGGGGCGATGGATTCGAGGTTCGTAGCTTATATGCGAACATAAAATAATATTATTTTTTTAATTTTTTAAAAAGATTAGGGAGGGGTTAGTTGTGGCCGAACCTTCGCCCCAATACCCATAATGGCGGTGGCCTCCCCAAGGGGGTTGCACTGCCCCCAAAGGTAGTGCTCCATCCACTTAGTGGAGGGCGCTGTCTTTGGAATAGCTGCAACCTCCATAGTATGGGGGCGGTGGGGTGTACATTGCACCCCCACCCAAATATTAACACTGACCCAAAAACAACGAATGAAATTCGCTTATGTATAAATTCCACGATTTTCAAAAATCAAAACGAAAGCGCGTAAGGAAATACATTTAAAAACCAACATTTTAATAATATTAAAATTGTATATATATATATATATATATAACGGATTTACACATTATACAAATTGGAGAAATTTTGTCAAAATACCCATCTACAGGTGAAATTGTAAAATTCTTCAAAGAACAATCTAAAATTCGCAGAGATTTAAAACAAATTCATTTTAATCCATTTCCTCGAATTCAGAACAATTAAATAATAAGAAAACTAAAATGGATCTAAATTATAAAAGTAGTTTTTAAATCCTCTAGTTTTCTCCATCGTAATTTCTACAGAGGTTTTAGAAATAAAATTCGTTTCTATAGTGAATTAAATCTTCTAAAACAATCTAAATGTATTGTTCAATCTCTAGGTTTGATTTAACAATCGAGACTACAATTTCCTCAAATAAATTAAATTCAACAGAGGTTTAAAACTAAATATCTCAACTAACTTTTCTCAAATAAACTAAATTCTATAGAGGTTTCACAATTTCCCTGAAAAAATTTTCACGGGAACAACAGAAGCTTTACATTTATTTATTCATTTTATTTCTTCTAATAACAAATTCTTTTCTAAAACAGATTTAACAACCAATTCTTTAATCACTACCAATTTAATTTAAACAATTCAAGAACAATAAACCACAAAATAAAATCTGGTGTTGAAGCTACAAGAAAAGAAGATTTTTGATGTAGAGCCTCCTTCAAAGATCTCACAATTTCTTTTCAACCATGCAATAAATCCAAGCAAGCAAACAATCCAAAAGTACAACCAATATCAACAAAATTTTCCAAAATCAATTCTACAGCCAAAACTTTCTTCAAACCATTCTCTGTGCAATTTCTCCAAAAATATCCTCTCAAACTTGAAGAAGCTTTTCCCTCTCCCAAATTCTCTCCGTGAATGAATTTGCAACAAACTCTTCTAATTAATTAAACTTTCACATGTTGGCATAATTGAAAATATCTTCAACAACCAAATCTAATTTTGCATGCAATATATAAATTTAAAATATTATATTACTCCAATATTTTGAAAACTAACTTTCTTTTTAAAATTCAATTTCAACTTCTAATTTAATTCCCACAAGTTGAAATAAACTTCCAAAATTAATTTTAATTCTTTTCTTTCTTTTAATTTCCTTACATCCCATTTAATTAATTAATTTAATTATTTAATAACTAAATTCAACCCCTTGGATTAAATTTAATTAATTAAATAAATTAAATTTAATTAATTAAATAAATTAAATTTAATTAATTAAATAAATTAAATTTAATTAATTAAATAAATTTAATTTAATTAATTAATTTAAATACGAACTTCTATCCACATTGCATAATTTAAATTAAATAACCATCAACATGATTTAATGCAATAATTCTAAATAATTATTTCCAAATCAAGAATCCCTAACGAATTAAATAAGATTAAAGCAATGCAATAAATGACTTGTCACACACGACTGTCGACACACTATGGCTAGGGTGTAGAATTGACACAAGTTACCTAGTTACTATCTCCCATTTAACTTAACCGTTGGATCGACATGCTCAAACCTGTGAAACCAGGTGGAGTCGATGCCATGTACCTGCAATCCTGAAAACATAATAACCCACATCATATAATATAAAAATCATAAAATATACACCATGAAGAGGAAAGCACAGAATCGTAGGGTGCTCGCAAGTGAGTGATGCGAATCCATCCCCTTCACCAATACACTCATCATAACTGACACTTCCATCATACATCAAATATTCTCATATGCACTAACATGTTATATCCACTAACATCATTACACCAATTAAAACATGTAAAATATAACATCAGATAAACCACATCACATCACATAAAATAAGTCGTCGCTCTATAAATAGCAATAAAATACACACACAAGACAAAGTATCTGAATATCCAAAAATATAAATGAAAGCAACACAAGGACACACTGTCCAGTCAAGAAAGCAAAATGAAGGGGTGTTACATTCTCCCAATCAACATTACCATTGGGTGGACACAGTCAAACTTGTGAAACCAGGTGGAGTTGATATCTTGTACTTGCAAACCTGTAAACAAGGCATATATAGAACATGTATATAAACATCATAATAGAACACACAGTGAAGAGAAAATCGTGGAATTTCAGGGCGCTTACAAGCAAGTGATACAATTTCATCCCCTTCACCAATACACTATCACGAAACTGACAATTCTAACATATATAATCTACTCATGTGCAAATAACAATGTTATTCCTAAATAATCATTATGCTTAATCAAAGGCATGTCAAAATGATAACATCAAAATAGAGAATCATCATATCATAACATATAATCCTCATTGCTCTATAAATAGTGATAAAAAAATAACAAATCATTGTAATCTAAACATAAGAGAAAAATAGAGGGGTGTTACATGCCACCACAAAGGGATAAAGAATAATTTTTGGGCTAGGTGGTGGATGGTTTTTGAATAACCTCCATGCAATAGTTATGAGATGCCACAATACTTTTTGAGGAAATTTATTGTGATATTTTCCTTAGTGAGATTCTAAACTATTTTGAATTTCTATATTTTCAAGATAGAGGTGGGGGCTCCTCACATGATAAAGTGGAGGCACAATGTAACCAACAACTAGCACTAAGACCTTTTGGTAGACTTGTGGTGGAGGATGTGATTTTTCCTTTTGTTGTGAAGGAAAATGTTGAGGCAGAAACCTTAGACTCCATTATCTCACTCACTTAAAGCCTTGCATAATATGTGAGGCCTCTAGTACAAGGTGATATGGGCGAGTCTTCTAGGCCTCGAGTTCCAGTCCATTTTTCTCTATCTTGCAACATTGTTTGCACTTATGATATTGAGGGTATTCAAGATGAAACTATGCATAATATATTAGCTATACAAAGGATGGTTATGACAAAATCTTTGTTGAATGGAACATTTGGCATTGATACTTAGGTAAATTTTAGAAAGTTCATTTGATTTCATTTATTAAATTTTATTCTGAAATGGAAAAATAACTAAATTAATAGAATTGCCTTTTGCTTAAAAAAAAAAAACTAAATTAGTAGAATGATTATGATGAACATTCAAGGTCAGAGTGTTTGTGCTACTTGTAGTGTTCCCCCAGTCCTCTATTTCATGATTTTGTTAAGTCCACAAGTATGTAGACAGTAAAGAAATATAATTATTATATGTGAATAGTTTAACCCTATATGAATGGTTTTTTCATAACTTATTTTGGATGTCAAATACTTTTGTGGTGGACCTTCAACATCAACACCTCATAGTAGTCTTTGTCGATGAACTTTCACCCAAGTGACCTTTATTCATTAATGGTGTTGTAAAACAATGTTAGGTAGTTTTGGTAATTGAACAACATTTGTTGTCTCATTTTTAGATGTTGACATCAAATAAGTTCCTCTTGATGTTCATGCCATATTGGACCATGGTGTTGCTACAATAGTAGCAAGTTATTCTCCTTTGACAAAGGTATGAGATAGATTAGTAAATCTCACATTATATTTGTTCTTTTATCGATCTATTATTGAATTTTTTAATGATACTCATATGTATTTTAATTGTTATCTTGGTGCTTGTGATAGGGGATTATAACTCCAGATCATGAACATTCCCTTGTTGTGGATGAGCATCTTGATTATTTGTATGTGGTAAGTGATTATTTTGTTATATGTTGAATTCTATTTAATTCAATTAATATATATTAATGTCTATATGTTTTATTCTAATAGATGGGACTCTAGAGAATTCTAGAGAGGAGAATGAGTGAGTGCACTAAAAAGACATCGACATTTATGCATCTCCATCTAGTCGACGATCAAAGATAGCTCATGATATATTTCCTTCCCCTATTGGGAAATGACTATATTAGGGCCCTTTTTTGTATGCCTATGTGGCATTTTTGAACATATGTTTTGTATTATGGATATGTGACAATTTATGTCCATATGATTTTTTGCAAGCCTATATGACTATTGGATATATTTTATACTTTTATCAACATATTACATTTTATGGCCTTATGGATTTTTGGTTAATGTAAATATTTTTTACCATTGCTATCCATATTTGCACTAAAAATGATTAATTCAATAAATCAATAATTACACAAGTTCAAGTTAGTAACCTTTAAATTGTTACAAATATCCTAGGTCTCTTTAAGGGGACAACCCCCTTTACTTTAAACAATATTGCACAAGCATGTGATTTTTTGAAGTCTTTGTTAGATATATTATGAATGGATTTGAGATCACAAGCATTTGGTAGCATAATGAAACTAAACATTATTATAATGTAACCATAAAATATATATTATTGAATATAATTCACTATATCACATGTGTAGAGACCACATTATCATTTGAACTTACTGCATCATTCTTTTAGAGTTACCATCCAAAGATTCTTTGATGAATCCTTATCAAGGATATCTTATTTGCATGACAATCCTCTACTTATACTATCCTTACATGGTGACAATCATCCTTTGTTTTAATTGTCACAAACCTACTTTTAACATGCCCTATATCAATTTTTCATGACTATTGTCCTAGAATCATTATATAAGTGTATATCCATTGTTAACAGTAGGTTATTATCTTCATGTCCTATCAATGCTATCTTAAATGTGATTTTGCAACTTCATATTGACTGTCCTTTCATATCAAAACCATCGTAGGCCTAAAATATCTTATTTTTTGATGCTACTAAGTCCCTTAAATATGACTATACAATGATTTCACAGGTTATATTCATTTTCTTATGACTATCTTATACTCCATGATGATTGCTTCTTTCAAGGACTATCATTTTCCTTTCTTCTAAAAATTTGTGTCTCTCCATGATTTCTCTTGGCATTGACCTCAGAACTCATTCATGAAAACCAAATCTTAGATGAAAATTCATGTATGTTATATCACCTACTTGTCACCATAGTATTTTGTAGGTGTGCATATTTATTGTGAACAAGGTCTATCACTATATCATGATATTGTAAAATATCACTATAGACTACCCTCTTATCCTCTAAACCATCTTGCTACTATTGAGCAACTCACTCATATTTAGGACTATCACTTTGATTACTGTAACCTTGGTGTGGACTATCTTTTATGGATTAATCAATGATATATTTTACCCTATGCTACTTGAACTCTACCATTGACTTGTGAACGTCCTCATTAGGTCTTTTTTTTTGTCATCGTGAACTTGGAGTGGGAACCTTTGACACACGCCATACTATAATTGTGACTATCCCTTGTTTCTATGTTCACCTATGACTGGCTTGTCATAGGGGTTGTACCTTTAGAGTGAATTCCCACTCATTCATTATCACTTTAAGATAATATCAATAGGAATGTGAATTATATGACTATCCTTAGCTTTAAAATTTCATCCAAAACCCTAACCTAGGTCTTTGGGCATGATAAAAGACGTATTGGAGATGAGTTTTAGTAAAATATTTTTTTGACATAAGTTTCACATAAGAACATAATACATGACTCACACATTATTTAAGGATAAAATAATCAAGACAAAAACCTAATAAACCAAACCTTTAATAATGCCAAAAACTATTAAAAAATGGACAAGGATCTTGAGAGAAAGAATTGACATAGTGTAGCCTGGAATGTTCAAGAGAGTTGGGGTGAAAAATAGGACCATGCCTAGTGTAGATGTTATCACTAGGACATTTTGGGGTTGAATAAATTTGGTGCCACAATGCACAAAATGAAAATTAGGCTACCTTTCAACTTCACATTGGATGTGTTTGATGATTTTTGAGGCAGTAGAAAAACTTCCACCATGAACAGATGGTTTTGAGTCTTCAAAATCTAAGAGAGGTTGTTGTAGAGGGGCCTCATGTGCACCTATAAGTTCAGAAAAAAATATTCATATGTTCCATTGAATCCAAGATACAATGCATCACAATTCAAAATCTTTTTGCACTTAGGGATCTTAAGAGAAAATGTTGGAATAGTGTAGCTTGGAATGTTCGAGAGAGTTGGGGTGCACAATAGGACCATGCATAGAATAAAAGTTCCCACATGAATGTGTTTTCATTGATGGTTTAGCCCTATGATGAATAGAAAAAAAATTAGGCTACCTTACAACTTCACATTGCATGCATCTGACAGGTTTTGGGGTAGAAGAAAAACTTTCACCATGAACAAACGACTTAAAGATATGAAAAACTATGAATGATAATCTGCACCTAGATAAACATAGACAAACATGAGAGAATTATTCATCCAAATAAGCACAAATATCATTCCCTATGAAATTCTTGATATGAAAACATGAAACAAAAGCACAATTGAAAACATGTAAAGAAACAAAGTAGATCAAACCTCAATTCCATAGGGGGATTGGTGTCACTTTGATGTGGAAAGTGACCCTTTCCCAATCCCTTATGATAAGCTCCAAGATCATTTTATATGTAAATAAATATTTTGATGTAAAACGATAGTAGAATCAAGCTAAAAATGACAAGAAAAGTATGCAATTGGTGAATGAAACGACTAGAGTAACAATGCATGAAGTTGTGGATCCATATTCAATAAAGGAAGCCTCTATTTATAGGAGAGAAGCATTGAATAATATATGGAATTGGTGGATGTGGGACTAAAATGGGGACCAATAGTATTGTGACACTTGTCACAAGACTAATGAAAGCCATGGGGATATGTGTGGAGCACATTTTGAGAAATGTGAAGAGTTAAGACATGTAGGTGATATTGTAAGGAGATGTAAGAGAATTGAATGAATATGGTTGAGGGTGTAGGGGAATGTTGGTGAGGATGTAAGAGGAGTGGATTTCCTTGTAAGAGACAAGATGATATGTAAGAAGAATTGAATGCCCTTGCAAGAGGAATTTAAGGCATTTGTAAGAGGCTTTTAAAACTTTTGGAGGGAAAGTCAAGTTGAAGGAATATTCTTAGATAATATGAATTTGTGAGGGAACATAGGCTAATTAGTAATTAAAATAAATGAATTTCATGTGCAAACTGGTTAAAAAACTAGGGGTTTACTTGACCAAAATGGGGTTAAAAGCTAGAGAAATGTATAATTGAGATTAAGAGGTAGCTTAGGGTTAATTAATTCAGAATTAATTAACTCAAGAAAGTTGGGGGTTTTATGGCATTTGTTTAAATAATTTAAATTTATTTAATCAAATGAGAGGACATTGATATTTTAATTAAATAATTTGATTTATTTAATGAAATGGGATAGCATTAGTGAGAAGAAAGTGAATTAATCTTATAAATATAATTATTTGATTAATAGTAGAAATTGACGAATTTAACTAAATAATATAGATTATTTAATGAAATGGTTAGAACAGAAGTGATTCAAGAAGAAACAATGTTAATTTGATTAGATTTAGATGCATAATATAGATCATGACTCAATTAAGTGTCTACATTTTACCCCTCTTTGAAGCGAGGTACCTGTTGCACTGGTTCAAAGACTGACACTACCAAGATCAAAATTGAAAAAAAATCTTTTTTTTTTTGGATGCCCCACTACTCCCCCAGCAGAAGGAATTACATTGCTACACTACCCCCTTGAGAGATCGAGCAAAAATTTTAATTTCAGGTCAAGTTCATGATAAAGATTCAACAAAGGTTTAACTCAAAGAAGACTAGAAAGCTCAAATGTCTGATGTAGATAGATTTGATGATGTATAGATAGTCATTGACCATGGGTAGCCTCATGTTTATTTTAATATATATCACATATATTTGATACTTGGATAGAAATGTTGGCACAAATAGAAGAATAAGATGGATGAATAGCAGAATGAGATGGATTAACCATTGATTTCAAGATTGATTCAGAAGTCCAACAAGTCTATGATTCTTTGATATTTTATTAGATATGATGATGAGTGATGATGTTTTTCTTATTCAAAAAATGGGACATGAACAACACAAATTTATTTAGGTTTGATAAAACACATAGATACAATGCATCAAGGTATAAACAACCAAGATGACATGGTATCTATTGTGATGGACTTTGAATCAAAAAATAGATAGGAGTATCCTTGTTCACACCTGGCATATGGAACCCTTACTAGGATGTACTTCAAAAGTTTCAAACATCCTAGACCAAAACATAGAAGGGAATAACCTATCTATGTAATAGTCAACAAGCTGTCTAAAACACCTTCCGCACACACCTAACAAAGCAAGTATCTACCAAGGTTATATTGCAAGAACATCCAACAAGCAAAAAAAAAAGAAGATAATTATCAATTCCCCATTCCTTTGTCTCTAAATAATTTTGATAGAAATCATTGAGAATTCATTGGATTGGGCACAATAAGATAAATCACAAGAAAGGATCAAGTGAACAAATAAGTCAATCTTCTTCATACCTCTAGCCAAAGGGATGTGTTTTATTTTAGGATAAGTATCCAAAGTGTTTAAATAAAATAATGCCCATTTTAGGAAGGATGCATCCTAGGAAATGTTAGTTGATGGTGGAAAGTTGATAGGTTGTTTGAAAGGCCATTGATATAAGGTTCGATTGACATGTTTGAGAATGATCAAGAGTTTGATTTTGACATTTTCAGGTTTTACTTTTGCTGATTGTTGTAGTTTTTTTCTATTTATTTTACCAAAGGTTGAAGATGACGATCAAATTATTGTGAATGGATGTTTATTGTGAGTGAAAGAAAAATGGGATGGGTGATTTTGGACTTTTTGGAATATTTTAATGTTTTTGGGATTTTGCAATGTTTTGAGGCTGTTTTTGGATTTTGATTTGTTTTACAACTATTTTGATTTTCAAGTTTTCAAATGTTTTTGGGTTTTCTAAGATTTATGATTTTTTTTTGTGTTTTTGTGTCTTGAGGGCTCGCCAATGATGGCCTTGCCTATGCTTAAGATCAGATATGACATAGTTTGGCTGACATAGACTCGTTTGTTGATGAAGTATGAACATTGATGGTTTATCGGTTTATTATGGACACCTAAAGGACCTATCCTAAGGGCCTTGAGGGTTGATCAAAGATTAGAATTTCCTATTTTATACATGTAAAAGCCTCATAGTTCGACATGGTTACTATGTTTTTGAATTTTTCCATTTTCAACTTGTTTTTGGATTTTGATATGTTTTGGATATGTTTTGTATTTTTTGGTTTTGTGAATGTTTTTGGATTTTTTGATGTTCTATGGATGTCGTTGGATTTTTTGATGTTATGAAAGACTTTAAGGATATACACGAATCTGAAGGATAGACAAATTCCCCTAGAGCGATGTGATATACTACCTCAATATAGGCAAGACAAACTAACCTTAGGAATGTGACAAGTAGTACTAAAGGGGAACACGATACTTACACAAGATCAAATCATGATACAAATGAAAAATGCGATGGATGAATGCAATGTAAAGTGATGCATGAACAAGCCAAAGAATCGATGGTGGATGGAAAGTGCTTTATTTATACAAGGAACTTGATTGCTAGGTTTTCACCAATGTACTTTCCCAAAGTGCTACCGAAGTGGTTTTCAATAGAGAACAATTTTTTTCTTTACTGTTTTCAATCCTTTTTTAATTTTTTTAATTTTTTTCATGTTTTTTCATGTTTTTGGATTTATACCTTGCAAGACTAGGCATTTTTTTTTTGAGATGGGAGCTATTGATGGGCTCCTGCAAGGGTTCACCTTCTGGTGGAAAAATGATATGCTCCTGATTTGTAACTTTTTGTAATAATGAAGGGCTTCAACCAATTGGGTTCAAAATTTCCTTTCTCACCAGGATTGGGTACATTCTACTAGTTCTCCTTCAACACAAGCTCTCTACCAAAAAGGACCAAATTTTGATCTTCTTGTTTTAGCTCCTTTTGAGAAGGTTCTGATAAATACGTAAGTGATTCAAGTCATCTAGCTGATGTTCATCCAGTAGCTCTAGCTCATTCAACTATGACACTCTATATTTTTCATCATTGATAAGATTCTACAATGATATTCTCAAGGATGGGAGATCAAACTCAAGAGGCAGGATAAAATCATATCCATATACAAGGGAATAGGGTGTTGCACCTATAGGCATGAAAACATTGGTATTATAAGCCCATAAGGTAGGGTTTAATTGTAAGTACCAATCACGACCAACTTCATTGACTATTTTCTTAAGCATTTTCAAGATGGGTTTATTCATAGCCTCATCTTGGCAATTAACTTGGGAGTAATAAGGGGTGGAGAACCGATGTTGGATATTAAATCTTTCACAAAAATATTGAACATCCCGATTCTTGAAGGGTATCCCATTATTTGAGATAAGGTCTTGAGGACAACTATAACAAAAAATGAGGTAGTTTAAGATGAACTTAGAGATCTGATTCCCTATGATATAGGTCATAGGAATGGTTTCTACCCACTTTGTAAAGTACTCAATGGTGGTACAATGATAAAATTGTGGCCGTTAGATGAGGTAGGTGTGCTCTTCCCAATGAGGTTGAGTCCCCACTGTGAAAAAGTCCAAGGTGTGATGCTGGGTTGAAGTTCTTGAGCTGGTGCATGGATAAGGTACCCATGTTGCTAACACTACAAGAATTTCCTTACATACTCATGAGCTTCTCTCTCCATAGGGTCCAATAGTACCTCATCCTCGATAGTTTCTTGGCCAAGGTCATACCACTCAAACATGATCCAAAAATTCCTTCATGTACTTTGGTTAAAGTAGTCAAAGCTTCCTCAAGGTTAAGGCATCGTAATAGGGTCCCCTTGATACTTCTACGGTAAAGGGTCTCCCTTAGGATAAAGAAACGAGATGAACTTTACAAAAAAAATTCGTTAGGTTGAAGGTGATGTCATCAGGGAGGATTTATATTTTTAAATAGGTGAATATGTTGTGATACCAAGGATCACCAGAACCAACGATTTCACACAAAA
The DNA here is from genome assembly GCA_007115665.2 of Sequoiadendron giganteum. Taxonomy (NCBI): domain Eukaryota; kingdom Viridiplantae; phylum Streptophyta; class Pinopsida; order Cupressales; family Cupressaceae; genus Sequoiadendron; species Sequoiadendron giganteum. Next base: position 139,025,972 of record CM021103.1, on the reverse strand, counting down.
ACTTTGATTTTGGTACCTTGAAAGCTAGGATGAGAAACTTCTCTATGAGAAATTCACATTTATGGGTATTCTTCAGGATGTCTAGCAAGGATCTGATTGTCACCATAGCATCTGTATCTCTAATATTCATGTGGGGTATCTACTCGAAGGTGATATCAATGAATAATTCCTTGGGATCCTCTATTAGCTTCTTGTCAGGAGTAAGCTTATCATCTTTGGTTAGATATTCATCATTCATTTGATTAATTACCAACAATGGATCTCCAAAGACTTTCAATGCCATGATGTTCCGTTGTACTACTATTCTGAGTCCTATGATAAGAGCCTCATACTCTACAATGTTATCGGTATAGGGGAAGGACAACTAATAGGATTTGGGAATGTAATCCCCTTGTGGGGTGATGAAATGGACATTGGATCCTGATCCATGTTGTGTGAAAGAACCGTCAAAATATAATTTCCAATGATTTGCCACATTTAGGAGGAATACAGACTCATCTAGAAACTCATATACTAGTGTATTTTATACATATATGGGTGCTTTGGCTAGTTGATCCACAATGGCTTTCCCTTTGTTGGCTTTCCTTTCCACATATTCTATTTCAAATTATGTCAAGATCATGATCCACTTAGCATTCATATTGTGAGAGTTGCTTTGGCCAATAGATATTTTAGTGGATCTATCTTAGCGATGAGATTTATTTGATGAGCTAGCAAGTAGTGCCTAAATTTTTGTGAAGAAAACATGACTGCAAGATAACAAGCCTTCTCTATGAAATTGTAATTGATCTCATGTCCCACTAAAGTTATGTTGATGTAGTATATTGCTCTGTCTTTTCCTATTTCATTGTGTTGGGCAAGAAGAGTGCCAAGTGTCACTATTGTAGATAAGATGTATAATATCAAAGGTTTGTTTGGGATCAATGGCATGAGAACTAATGGTGTCAATATATATTCCTTGATTAGGTTGAATGCATTGTTGCACTTCTCATCCCATTTGTATGCTACTCCCTTGTGTAGTAGGTGAGAATAGGGGATAGTCTTATCTGCTAGTTGCACTATGAACTTTCTAATGGATTCTAACCACCCTTGTAGACCTCACAACTATTTCAATGGCTTTGGTGCCTCCATATCTAGAATTTCCTTCACTTTTTTGGATCAATCTCAATTCCTCTCAATGACACAATGTAATCCAAGAGCTTCCATAGAGTTACATCGAAGACACACTACTTAGGATTTAGTTGTATCTTATACTCTTCAAGTTTGTCAAATATTGGTCCCAAGGTTGTTATATGATCTCGTAATTTCTTGGATTTAGCTAAGATTCCATTGGCATAGTCTTCTACATTCTTGTGGATCATGTTGTGGAACATCAATGGCATATCTCTTTGATAGGTGGCTCTGACATTATTTAACCCAAATGGAATCATGTTCCAACAATAATTTCCCCATGAACATGTGAATGTTGTCTTATGTTGATCCTCCTTAGTGATCATAATTTTCTTATAGCCTAAAAATCCATCCATCAATGGTAACATTTCATGTCCTGTAGTGAGATCCACAATAATGTCAATGTTGGGTAGAGGGAAATAATCCTTGGGACATGTTTTATTCAAGTCTCTAAAGTTAGTGAAAATTATGATGCCCCCAGTGGGCTTAGAAACTGGTACAAGGTTGGAAATTTTTTTTGGATAATCAATAGTTCAAATGAATCCTGCATCAAGTAGCTCTAGTTTGACCGATAAAGCTATTTACATATGCATCTTTCTCAATTTTTGTCTCACAAGTTTTACCTTAGGATATACTGCTAGATGATGGATGACCACTTCAAGATCAAGGCCTGACATGTCAGTGTATTTCCACACAAAGTTCACCTTCCTTTCCTTTAGAAATGTTTCTAGATTTTCTTGTTCTTTAGTCAAAAGTGACTCTACATAGAAGGTGATTTGTGGGGCCTCTTATGTTCCCAAGTTCACTAGATTTCACTTTTTTGCTAGGATTATTGACTTCTCCTAATGAATAGAACTAAGGGGAAGATTGAATCCCTCATCCTTTTGCACCTCAGAGAGGTTGTCACCATTAGATACATCCTTTGTTTTTTACTATTTTGGGATTAGAAAGTGCCACAATGTGGTTTTCACTTAAGGATCGAGACATTAATCTTAGATTTTCAATTTTGTGATTGAGAGATTCAATAATTTGCCCATAGTATGCATGTGTATCTGGATTGATGTCAAATCCTTATTTGTGATCTCCACATGGTATGTTGTCCCTTAGTCCCATGAATTTAGAGAGAGACTCATAGTTTTCAGACGAATCCAAGATTGGTGATCCTCATTGGTCCTAGTTTATGAGTTGGGGATATATAAGTTGTAACTCAATGATGGAAGGGTTTGGCTCAAATGACATAGTGATGATCATGAAAACATTGGAATCCTCATCATATAGGTCTATTATATCGAAGGTATAGTTATTGAGGGGGAGGCTAGTGGATACCGGTAACTAAGAGGAAGCTTTGACTATTTTAATAGGATCACACTTGCCAAGAATGGTTACCTTACTAGTGACACAACCAAGTCTGAGACTCTTTAATCATTTCTCAGGAATGAGAGACTCTAATAAGCTATTATCATTCTTCCCCATGTTTTCGGTTTTGTTATAGCCCCAACCAAATATTAGTTGTAGACCTTTGTTGTCATCCTCCATTGGAAGAACAGGTTCGGGTCTATCATCTTGGTAGAGCAAGATTGATACATCCTTTGTGTCCACAATATCCTTGCTTAAGTCTCCCCGCTTTTTGAAAGTGTTAGATTCTACTTTGAAGATTTGGGATGTTGTGTTGAGTGGTTGTGGATTTCGATGAGATTTAGGAGATTGAGGTAACTCTCCTAACACAAATGCACTTTTCTTAAATCTATAGTCTCCACAACCATCATCTTGGATTATAGCTTTGATGTTCGATATGTTCTAGGTATGTGCAGGATCATGATGGGCCAAAAAGTGGCAATATGTACGTGATATGATGGCCCATGTGGCTGACGACTTGTTTTTACCCAAAATTGATGAAATGAAAAGGGTTTTTAAAGGAGATTCTTAGCTTTCCACCACTATAAATTATTCTTTACTTTGAATTTAATAAATAATTATTATTCATTTTCTATTTGAATTACGAATAAAGTCCTAATTGATAGGCTGATTGAAAAACATCTATAGCTTTCAAATGGTATCAAATTTTTTGAATCTGAAACATGTGTTACATTTTATGCTTCACATACTATAGGACTAAGAAAAAAAGAATTGAATTTCATGAAGTTTTGACCAAGTTAAGGTGGTTAGACGTACGAGTTTTTATATTTTTTAAAAGTTGTAATAAAAAAATCATAATTAATTATTTACTTGGAAAAAAAATATAAAAAAATGTGCATCATATCGAGACATGATTCTTTTAATTATATCTAAAATTTAATTAAAAAATATTATCATTTTATTGTGGTTAGGGTGGTCAGACAAACACCCACTTCTTATATTTTCCTTGAAATTAAAGTACTACTGCATTGAAATTTCAAATTTTTACCAAATAGATTTTTTTAAAATAAAAATAAACCTAGTATTTTAGAAACTATATTCAATTTTAAACAAATTCTATTGTTACATATTTTTGAAATAATATAGTTAACTTATTCAATTTTTTACGTCAAGTTGCCTAACTCTGATTTTTCTGAATTTTATTGCCACTTAAGGGCCTATTTTTTCCATGATGATCTTGCACATGCCCTTCAATATGGAGGGTGTCTTTTTATTAGATGTGGAGGCCAAGGTGGATGGATCAACATAGGAAGATGTGGTTCCTTCATCATTTTTAGGGACTTGTGGGATTTTTTAGTATTTGGCTTCCAAATTTTTGTAGTAGTAAAATGGCTCAGGGTTGCCATGGATTGTGACTTTCGTATCTTGGTAAGCAAACTTGACGCATTAGTGATAGGTAGATGCAACAAATTGCATCCCATGGATCCATGGACACCCTAGGAGAATATTATACGAAAGCTCAAGGTCAAGGACTTGACATGCGGTTTCCTTGATGGTTGGGTCCAAATGAACGGGGAGTTGGATGGTGCCTTGGGAAACCCATTCTTGATCATCATACCCCCTGATGGTGATAACTTTCCCTTTTTCAATAACATCTTTAGAAAATCCTAGATTTTTGATTAGCTACAAAGTTCAAATATTGAGACCAACACCTCCATCCACTAGGACTCTCTTGATTATATTCTTGTGCACCAAGACCTCTAGAGGTAATGCATGATTATGGGATGGTTGTGTTGGGAGGTCGAGTTATGCAAATGTAAGTAGATGGGGTGTGGTGATGTGTCCGATCATAGCTTGAAATTGTCTTGCATCAATATCATTGGGCATGGTGGACATAGACAAAGCTTTCTCTAGAATATCCCTATATGTAGGTGATATTTTTAGCAACTCTAAGATGGAGATTTGAGTGGGGGTTTTCTTCATCTGATCCAAGACATTGTAGTCATTAGGATTTGAATTTGGAATAGTAGATGATCCTCTAGGTGATGGTGATGGTCCTTGGATGGTTGTCATGAATCTACATGTGGTGATGCCACACTCTATGCTAGGCCCCTTGATATTAACAAATGTTACGAACTCATCTAAGGATGCTACAACATGGTTATAGAAATGGTTGAAATTTGTGTATTTTGTTCTCTTACTCTTGTATTTTCATTTTTTATGATTGGACATTGAATTCATGTATATCTTTAAATCTTTGTTCCCCCCTTGTTGGTCAACAATTGTATCCTTGCTTTCAATGAGGTCTTGGATAAGGTTTTTCAATTTCATGCAGCTAGAAATTGTGTGTCCTTTGATTTTATGATAGTCACAAAGGTGATTTTGTTATACCATTGAGGTTTAACTTGTGGCTCTACATAATTTTCATAAACGGGGAGCGTGATGATATTTTCTTGCACTAGTTTCTTCATGACTGATTTGATAGGTTCCCCCAATTGTGTATATTTGTGTTTCTATGGTAATTATTCCTTTGGGGATGCCCTCCTTGAGTATTTACGTTATTAACCGCTTAGTTGTTTTTTTGATGCCAGGGTGCATTTTTTGTGGTGTATTTTGCTGATAGTTGACTTGTGGTTGATGAGTTTTGTGTTATGGGTACATCGATTGTTGTGCATTTTTTCGTGGAGAACTAATAACAAATTTGGCATCAACAACACCATCACTGGTAATGTTTTTTATTTTGGCCCAAGTGTGAGGTTTTTCATGGTAGCTAGTCAATGGTCTATTGTCTTTGTAGGTTGGTGTGTTCCCTTGTGCTATGAGGGACCTCTCAATGTTGAGATATTTGGGGATTAATTGGTCATACGTCATGATACACTAATTTTTTAGGTGGAAGGAAAATTCTCCCTTGAGGTTGGAAATGAGGATTCCTATTTGTTGCTCCTTTGGCATGGACCATTTGCTCTTGTTGGCTCTAGACCTCCATAATTGTAAGAAGGTTGCAAATTATTCTCCCCTAAATTATTTGAGGGTGGATAGCTCCTTCAAGGTGACATCCATGTATAGATTAAATGAGAATTTTTCTATAAATAGTTCTATGATGTCTTGAAAATTTTTTATTCTAGGAGGTAAGTGGGCAAACCATTCAATTGCGAGACCAACCAGGATTCAGGGAAAGAGTTGCATTAGATATGAGTCATCATATGCCACTTCCATGCAATGCACATGAAATTATCTAATATGGTCTATAGGATTTAATTTTCCTTTGTATTTATCAAATTTTGGTATTTCAAATCTTGGTGGGAATGGGACCATGGCAATGTTCCTATCAAAGGGATAAAGGCACAAATCCTATTAGGAGTATGATTTTTCCATCTTTACAGATTGATTGTCTTGTATCTACTAAGAGAGAAATTTGATCTATGTGGAAAGATCATTTTATGGATTGGGTGGTGGAATGCATGTGTTTTGGGGTGGTATGGTTTGTTAGGTGAATGATGGGGTGGCATAAGTTCCTTGCATGTTAAGGTTCACAATTTTTTTTTGTGTGTTTGTGAAGGGTTGTTGGAAGCCTTGTTGTGTGAGAAATGCCTATTGTTGTTGTTGTGCCAACAATGCTTGTTGCTGGGCTTGTTGTTGTTTTTGTTATGCTAATAGTGCCTATTGTTGTGCCTATTATTGTGTCACTTGTTGTTGTTGTGCTATCAACACTTGTTTCCATGTGTGTTGTTGTTGTAGGGATTTTTGATAATCTTGTTGTTGTAGAGATTTCACTTACACTTTTTGGTGTTCTTGATATTGTGTTTGTGCTTGTGCTTGCTATTGTGCTTGTTATGCCACTCTTGTGCTTGCTACTATTGCAAGGCTTGAGCTTGCTCCTATTGCACTTTTAGTCGATGTTTTTGTAGTAAGGATTACACTTGTGTTTGTTCTTGAGCTTGTGATTGGGCTTGTTGTGTTTGAAATTGTTGCAATACCTTTTTATATGCTTTTTGTGTTTCCTACAACGTGATGCTATACTGATTTGATGTGTTAGGATTTTGAGGTGGGGGTGGCAGATTTTGTTGTGATGATATGTTGAGAGGTTGTTGAGGTGGTTGTTGTGTGATGATGAGAGGTTGAGTGATAGACGGTGGATTCAAAATTGAATTTGTTGTGATTAATCCTTGTGAGACTTGGCTTTGGGATGTTGTTGATTGTGTGATCAAGGATTGGGATGCGGCCACTTGGTGTTGTGATATTAATTGCATGCTTGGGTTTATGATGGATGAATTGAGTTGATTTGTGTTTGATAGGTTGGTTTTATTGGTTTGATTTTGAGGTAAGGTACTTGATTAAGTGATTTGTTTTAAACCTTGGATCAATGTAGGTTATGGAGTTATGATGGGAGATAGCGGATATGTTTGTGATATGTGTCCAAGGAGGGAAGATGAAGCATCAAAGGTGCTCACTTGTCTGAATAGATCCACTTTTCCTTGTGAGATGTTAGGAGTATATCCTTGTACATCTAGGGTATGTGATGATGTGGCATGGAAAGTGTATGATGTATCTGTATCATGGAACATGAGTGGTACATAAAGATGTTGGGAGTTTTGTGGGATGGTGTTGGTAATACCCAAGATTGTGTTGGCATCCAAGTTTTGATTGTTGAAAAGTGGGTTCCCTTGAAGGGATTGAAGTAGTGATCTCCCTTTGGTGGTCATGGGTTGAATCAGCATGTGTGATGATGATGGTTGGGGGATGGGTTGGACTATGGTTGGAAAAGATGGTGTGAAAGAGGCTTGTAGGATGTTCCCCAAGGGTTGTTCAACAATGGTGCTCACGTCAAAATCAAAAGGGAGTTTATCCCCTTCTTTTGACAACACCAACATGTATTGGGTGGGATTTATTCTCATGATCATGTTGAAAAACTTGTGGGTGTGGATTTTGTACCAATTCAAGTAACTCATCATGGGACATCTCTTTGAAGTTGTTCATGATATCCTCCACTTGGCACCCCTCCTCTTGAGAATCTTGAGGTAGTTGAGGGGGATTATCTAGAGGGTTGGTAGATTCCCTTGGATGAAATTTAGTTTGGCTCAAATCACTCATGGTTGATATTTCCTTACTTTTTTCCATGCTCCTCTTGTGTTGTGATCTTGTTTGGACCATAAAATTGGGATCAACTTTAGGAAGTACATGTGATGAAACTTTGACTTCGTTTGGTTGATCTAATTCTAGGTACAAAAAGAACCTATAAGATTTTTTAGGATCAAGTGATGGTGGTATGAAAGATGAATGGATGAATGATATGGGTGTTTTAAACTTCAAAGAACTTTGGGTAATACTATACTTTAGAATTTGATTTTGATTCTTGGGTTTGGATAATGAAATTTATAAATCTTAGGATAAACTCGTGATCTTTGGATAAAATTTGTTCAAAGAATGATAATTTAACTAAATGTATGAAAAAGTATTCATTCCCATACACTTAACTACACAAATTGATTTTGATTAGGTTTAAGATGATTTTCCAAAGTTAGCATAATGATGTTTCCAAGGCTCTAAGAAGTTGTTTGTGGGATGGATTTTGGTATATGTTTTGGGGATGGATGGAGTGTTTTTTTTATCCTATGTGAACCGAAAAGGACTTTGTTTACAAGAACAAGATGTTGAAGAAAACTCTTTACCCTATGAGTAACTCAAACCCAAAAGATCAATGCCTTAAATGAGAGGCTCATATTGGACATATAAGTCTAGTTCATCTCTCAAAAGGCGTGTATAAAAATTTCTCGCCAAGATATCCTTGTTGTGATAGATCTTCAAGATTTTTTTTTGATATACCTTGGGCTATGATGTCTACTCTTGAAAAAGGAAGAGGTGGATATTTTTTTATGGATTTTGACCTTGCGAGAGATCATGGAGACAAGTACATGTGTGGGGTCCAATTGTGATTTTATCTTGATTAATGAATTTATTTTTTATCACATCCACTTGTATTTCTTAAGTTTAAAACTAAATTTATATGTCTAAGCAACCTTTTCATTCACAAGGTCCATTATGAAAAAATCAAGGAGCCAAGGCCATAGTTTCCCTAAGTTGACTTTGAAGATAGTGAATTGAGATATGAGTTCAAATATTTAGAAGCCTCTAAAGATGAGATCCTTAGGGAAAAGAATTAATATTGGAATCTTTAAAGGTATTCACACTTTTCAAAGGGTTTGAAATTTGATTATTTTTCAATGTTTGTTTCAATGTTTTGGAACCAAGCAATGCGTTTTAAAACTAACTCACACATAACACAATCCTAGCTCAATTGGTACATTTTTCTTGGTGAGATTTCCTCATGCCCTTCGTAGTAGAAGAGATGATTTTACATGCATTTGAGGGAAAGGCATAAAGGTATGTTAAGAATGAAACTCTTAACCCATACACCTTAGCCAAAATCGGACATGGAAAGTAACTTCTTGGAAGCTAAGTTCCCTTGCACCACTTTGATAAATGCATTGGATGGACAAGTTTTTTACCACAACAAGGTTCTTAGTGACAATATTTTGGGATGAACTGGTGTCTATACATGCAGCGATTCAATAAATTAAGAGGCCTTCTAGCCCTTAGAAAAATCTAAGGGTTTTTAGGCATCACAAGGATATTAATGGAGACATTCGACGGTATAGAGCATCAAAACCATGTGATTGAAGACTTTCCCAACAATCATGATTATTTATATAGCGGACTGAAACGAAGTATTGCTTGGGTCATTCCCTCTCACAAGTTGGGAGGCAAGCCCTCTAAAGGTGACTCAACATCAAGAAAAAGTTCTTTTGAGTGTTTCTCTTCACCCAAGATCGCGCAAAGCACAAGGGGAGAGGATACACACTTAAAGTGTGTCCAAGACAAAATCACTCACTTAAGACACTTGTTATTTTTAGCCTTCAAAGAAATAGTGAGTTCTTTTTAAGCACCAAATCTAAGTGTGAGTTTGTTTTGTTCGATTTTAACCCAACATAGCAATGATTTAGTGTTTATAAGTTCAATTTTAGCCAATTTAAAAAAATCAAAGCAATGGTTAATCTTAAGCCCAAAATGAAGTTAGTAAGTCCTAAAATAGAAAATGAAGTAGAAATGGATGCCCTAATCTATTATAATGAGCATTAAAAAATTATTTTAATCTTCTAAGTTGATTCTTTCTTCAAATCTACAAAGGCAACTATGTTTCTACAAAGTAAGCACCATTTGACAAAAGCAACACCCTTTCTATAAAAGCAATGCTCTAGTAAAAAATAGAGGCAATACTCTGCTATGGATAGAGAGTGCAAAGGTGGCATTGAAATTTCATAAGTGATGATGAAACAAATTCAACATTCTAGTGAACCCCTACCAAATCACAGAAACCTAAGAAGTCAAAAGCGATGGCATATCAAAGGCGACACAACAAATAAATAGCGTCAATGGTATAATTCATCAAAAGTGACTCCCTATAACAATGGTGATGTTGTTTTATCAAAAGTGGCATTGTATCTTCCAACAATAGCGATGCAATAAGAAAAGGTGACACTTTGGTTGTAAAAAATGGCATTGCTTTCTTGAAACTACAAAAAACATGATTTCTAAGATAAAATTGCAAATTTTTAAATTGTTAGCCCTCCTTCTAGCACATAAATATGAATGATAATCTTCACCTAGCTAAACATAGACAAACACAAGAGAATTAATCATCCAAATAAGCAAAAATATCATTCCCTATGAAATTCTTGATCATACTAAAAGATGAAAACATGAAAGAAAAGCACAATATAAAGAAAATGAAAGCATGTAAACAAACAAAGTAGATAAAAAATCAATCCCATAGGGGATCAGTGTCACTTTGATGTGGAAAGTGACCCTTTCCTAATCCCTTATGATAATCTCCAAGATCCTTCAATGATGTGTAAATAAAGATTTTGATACAAAAAGATAGTAGAATCAAGCCGAAAATGACAAGAAAATTATGCAGTTGGTGAATGAAATGACTAGGGTAACAATGCATGAAGTTGTGGATCCATATTCAATAGAGGAAGCCTCTATTTATAGAAGATACAGGTTGAAGAATGGATGAAATTGATGTATGTGGGACTAAAATGGGGACCAATAGCATTGTGACACTTGTCACAAGGCTAATGAAAGCCGTGGGGATATGTGTGGAGCACATTTTGAGAAATAGGAAGAATTAAGGCATGTAAGTGAGATTGTAAGGAGATGTAAGAGAATTGAATGAATATGGTTGAGGGTGTAAGGGAATGTTGGTGAGGATGTAAGGGGAGTGAATTCCCTTGTAAGAGACAAGATGACATGTAAGAAGAATTGAATACCCTTGTAAGAGGCATTTAAGGCATTTGTAAGAGGCTTTTAAAGCCTTTGGAGGGAAAGTCAAGTTGAAGGAATATTCTTAGAGAATATTCCTTTTTGAGGGAAAATAGGCTAATTAGTAATTAAAATAAATGAATTTCATGTGTAACTTGGTTAGCAAACCAGAGGTTTACTTGACCAAAATGCCAGTGGGGTTAAAAGCTAGAGAAATGAATAATTGAGATTAGGAGGTAGCTTAGGGTTAATTAATTTAAAATTAATTAACTTACACAAGTTAGGGGTTTTATGACATTTGTTTAAATAATTTAGATTTATTTAATCAAATGTGAGGACATTGGGATTTTTATTAAATAATTTGATTTATTTAATGAAATGGGATAAGACATCAGTGAGAAGAAAGCGAGTTAATCTTATAAATTTAATTATCTGATTAATAGTAGAAATTGATGAATTTAGCTAAATAATGTAGATTATTTAATTAAATAGTTAGAACATAAGTGATTCATGAAGAAAGGATATTAATTAATCAAATTTAGATGCATAATACCAATAAGGACTTAATTAAGTGTCTACAAAAATTGAGAATTTATTGTAGAGGGATCTACATGACCTTGTACCTTCAAACATAATGTTTTTGAGTGACATGGTTTCAGAGAAACAAGTCATCAAAGTTTACCAATTTTTGGTATTTAGGGCCCTTAAGAGAAAGAAATGACACAATGTAGTATGGAATGACCATGCATGTTGGATTGCAAAATAGGACCTTACCTAGCATAAAACCACCCACTTAGAAATTTTTGTATTGTCAGTTTGTCTGGATGATAAATAAAACAAAAATTATGCTACCTTACAACTTTCTCTTCAATGCATTTGATGCTTTTTTCAATGTGCAAAAACTTGTCACTATGTCCAAATGACATGGAGATATGAAAACTGAGAGAGATTATTTTAGAGGTATCCTACATGACCCTATACCTTTAGACAAAACATTTCTAAGTGCAACAGTTTTGGAGAAACAACTCATCAAAGTTTTCTAGTTTTGACACTTAATGTGTCTTGAAAGAAAGTGTCGACACAATTCATTATTTTTTTAGTGGCTAATACTCGCCAATTGGTTAGTAGTTGAAATTTTGGAATCTAAGATTGACTAATAGTTCGAGCTACAATGTGACTTGAATCGCCACATTTTTACAAAATTTTATTATAGTCTTATTTAAATTGCCAAATAATTTATTTTATTAAAAAATTTAACTCAAAAATTCACCACAATATTTGATACATGATTAGATTAGATTCACCTAAAATTTATAAATTATAGTAAAAAACTATATTAATTCACCAATAGTATATCATAATTATTAATTAATTTAGGACCATATTTCTAATCTTTAGTTTCCACCATTGATTTATAATATAATTTAATGTTCCTTATTGTATTTCATGAGGTAAAATGTATCCATGTCATATGATCTGTAATGCTCATGGGCCCCACAATTTTGGGTCTCATGAGCACTATAGGTTGTGGGTAAATTTTACTTTACAGAGTATGAGGGATCAATGATCCAAAAGCAATTTTGAGCCCCATGATAATTACAAATCATGGGTATATTTTACCCTACAAAATAAAATGAGGGCCATTATATTATATTTAAAAAAATGGTGGAAAGTAAATATATAGTCCACCCCTTCAACCCATCGATAATTTCCACCCTCGGGCCCCTACTTTTCTATGAGAATTATTTTTAGATTGGATTCACCATCATAATGAATGCATTTTCCTATTATTTTTCAAGATTCGCCAATATTTCTAAAATAATTTAGTGGTGTACAAATATTGCCAATAAAATTAATATGTTGTTTTTAAAAGGAAAGATTCACCAATAGAAATTAATATTTTTTCCTAAAAAAATAAAAGATTATCTAGAATTTTACATATTTTTTTTGAGGGGGGTTTCTTAAAGTTATCACTAGACACAATGTATTTTGGAATGATCAAGCATGCTAGGGTGAAAAATAGGACATTTCCTAGTAGAAACCCACCCATTTGGCCATGTTTGCATTGTTGATTTTACTCCATGACAAACATAATGAAAATTATGTTACCTTGCATCTTTCTATTCAATGCATGTGATGCTTTTTCAATGTGCGAAAACTTGTCAATGTGACCAAACAACTTGGAGATATGAAAAAATTAGAGAGGTTATTATATAGGGACCCTACATGACCCTATACATTTATATGTAAAATTTCTAAATGCCATAATTTTGGAGAAATAACTCATAAAATTTTACTAGTTTTGGCACTTAGGGGTCTTAAGAGAAAGTGTTGAAACAATATACTTTGGAACGATCAGGCATGTTGGGGTGTGAAATAGGACCTTTTCTAGCATAAACCCACCCAATCGAATGTGTTGGAAAGTTTTTGGATTAGACCCATGATGAACATGATAAAAATTATGCAACCTTGCAATTTTCTCTTCAATGCATTTGACACTTTTTTCAACATGCAAAAACTTGTCTCCATGGCCAAAAAATTGGAGATATGAAAAAAATGAGAGGTTATTGTAAGAGAGGGGGACCAACCAAGCTCAAGGCCCTAGGTCATGGAGAGCCAAGATCGAAAGGTTTCCCTAACCTACCTCACTCTAAAGAGATGTATCAAAATAGGGGACAAGAATGATGAGGACTATAGGATCCTTCAATCACTCTACAGACCCGAAATCTAACTTGGGGCTAGGCAAGCCAGTTTTCGGGTTCAACACTATACCTTAAGTAGCTCTCTACCCAAGGAAAAAAGTATAATTCTAGGACAATAGTGTGGCGTGCTGACATCTCTCAAGTGCATTGGCATTCATACAACTAGATGACCAAAAATATAGTACAAATCGTAAGAAAATAAGCTAATGACCTAGCTAGTGACTTCTAAAGGAACAAAAAAAAATTATAAAGTAGGAGAGGTACAAATGAATATGATAAAGTAAATATATGAGAGATCGAGTGACGAAGATAATCTCACCGAGGCACCAGTTTTCCAGTTAGCTCCAAAAAGCACGTCCACCTACACACAAGCAAGAGGGGAAATTTGCTGGGGTTGTATAGGGGTCTACCTCAGTCATACCCCCATTTTGGTTTTTCCACCTCCACAACGAGATAAAAATGAGAGACAAATGTATGATAAAGAAGTAAAGAAAGAAAGTACACAAATAACAGTAAAAATTAGTAAATAGCTACTCTACAAAATCACAAAGGAGAGGAGTGAAACATTACCACCTCCAGCAAGAGCTCACTAGCCAATGGAGGAGAAATAAGACTTAAAAAATCACCACAACCTCAATTATGATGAAGGGAGTCCTCAGAAGACCCCAAGCCCAAACTGCAATGGCTTGCTTCAGACTTGCTTTGTGGAGTTGATGGAGTGTTTTTGCTGCAATGGAGTGTTGTTTGTGAATGAAGAGAATGCTAAAAGTGCTAATAAAATGCCAAAAGATCTTATGAAGAGATTCCAATTGCCCAAAGAGATGAAATGAATCAAGAAGAGATGAATTTGAAGGAGAAGAGGGAAGAATTTTCCATTTTTGGGGTCAATTGGTCAAAGAGGGACATTACAAATCGACCCCCAATCCAAAGTGCAATGACTCTTCCAACTTTAGACATAGGAATCCATTAGGGATGTAAGCGTGTTGTGCAGATGTATGTGCATCACACACATATCCTCGACAAATATTCTTATACCAACATAAAGGACAGATTCCAAATGGAAGGAAAGAGACTAGTCGATGTGGTATCTCACCCTTGGATTATGTTTTTTGAGGTGAGGATGTGCAAGAGGGGAATTTGTGTGAGGGTTGAAAATTTGATCCTATACATTTTTCCCTCACTTTAGCGAGCACAAATACAAATGAGTTCTTCTATAAAGTAGATCAAAGAATAGGTAGGGTTAGAAATGTATACCGAAACCATCAAGGAATTAGACTGTGATTTGGTGAGCTTGAAAGTGCAGGGAAGAACAAAGGACTCCATAGCCTTTTAGAACTATGGAGCTGCACAAGGTACACCGAAGGCCCTCAGACCAATGATGGAAAAATTCCATAGGATGAAACTTCCTTACAGGCTTGTAGACCTACAAGAAGGTATCCCTTAAGATCTCTCACATGAAGGAAACCCAAAGAAGTAAGCGTCTCATAGGCCCATAGACCTACAAGGAGTCAACCCCCAAGATCTCTCACATGAAAGAAGCCCAGAGAAATATGTGCCTTATAGCCTACATAACTGGAAGAGGGTATCCCCTAAGATCTCTCACATGAAGGAAAACCGAATGAAAGCACCTTATAGACCCGTAGACCTACAAGGAAGTGACCTCCAAGATCTCTCACATGGAGGAAGCTCAGAGGTGTAAGCGCATTACAAGCCTATAGACCTACAAGGAGGGTATCCTCCAAGATCTCTCGCATGAAGAAAACTCGAATGAAGGAGACTCCATAGAGTCAAATCTAAAAGTGGCTTTATAGGTACACCTGCAAAGTGACATGTCTACCCACAGATAAAGCATGTCAAGAACAAAGCAACCACGTAGGCAGTCAAGAGGATAGTTACGTAGATTGTAGATAAATTATAAATCTTTCAAAGGGGTCCCTCAAGAACCCAATGTGAAGAGGGGTTCCACTCAAGGGACGTGCTATCTGAAAGTGCAAGAAAGATGTTTCTTCCCAAATCGATTCATCATGAAGGAATCCTTTTGAAATATGTTCACTTCATCGAGGAATTTGAAAGGAATAAAGTGCCCCCCCCACAAGGGGAAGATAAAGACTATTCTCACCTTAGAGGAAAGTTCTCAAATTATTTCTTTATGAACCCATGATGAAGGAAACATGTTCTGTTAGGGTTTCAAGTCGAGAATGTGATTTTTCAAAAACGTTTTGTGAAGATTCTTGAGAAATGATTCGTTGGCAACAAATGCATTTTTTGAAAATAGAACTATTATAGAAAAGGCGTTGTCGTGCATAAGAGGGAAATTTCAAGAAAAGAAGAGAGAAAGAGGAAAAGAGAAAAAAAGAGAACGTTAACAAACAAGAGACACAAGGGTGATCTAATATTTTAGGGTCAGAGCTGCTCATAAATATATGTATAAGTATAATAGTAGTATATAAATAAACTATAATAAACCCCCTACTATATCATACCATGTGAAGAATGCACGAGAATACAAAGTAAAAGTAAAAAATTGGGTCAACATGGAAAGGGAGCCTAAATTCCCCCAATGCTTTGCATCATCCCCAATTTGTCGAAAGTCAATCACAAGCATGGAAGAATGATGATAAAAATAGAGAAAGGTTTATGACACAAGAAATCATGCCTGTAACCAAGCACCAACAAGGGTGAGAAGGGTCATCTAGGAACACATAGCACGATCACACAGGAGCACATCATAACACACACACTTGTAATCTAAAGATAATGAAGTTACCTCCCCCTAACATTGATCGACCAAGAGGTCATCTGATTCCTACTCTAAATCATCATAAGGGGAAGGAGGACAAGCCTATAGTGGAAATTTTTTAAGGGGAGGAGCTTTTGACCCTCCCACAACAAGGGATAACCTGAGAAGCCCTCACAAGGTCTTCTTTGCTAAGCTCTTGTGGAGCTTGGGTCAGTGAGCACGCAAATCACTGACAAGGTCAAAAATCCATCTAGAGACTTAAACATGCACCTTACTGGAGTGCCATGTTGTACCTCAATGGACAAAGAGGGTTGTGCCTGAGATTCATCACTTGGCTCACCGAATGATTCAGGAGTGGTGATGAACTCAGGGGAAGCCAGGATAGGTTTCGTTACTAAGACAAAACAAGACAACATAGGACCATCCTTTAGGGAAGGTGGGCTCCTCTTACGCCCTCGATATTGGAGGGGCCATCCTCTACTTTCTGCTCTATTGGGGGACATGAACTCCCCACAAATGAGGCAAGAGGTGTGAAGGAAGAGGAGGATAAAACTACAAAAAATACCACCAAATTATTCAACATATCTATAGATATCAAAAAAGGAGGGACATTCAGAAGGGACATCAACAAAGGTGGTTTAGCTAAAGGAGCAATGAATACCTGTACCCTTTTGGGGTTGGGTGCACTCATAGTAGGAGCCAAAAGTGATATAGAGCTTGGTTGAACAGAAGAAGAGGGGAGGAGAGAGGAGGATGCAATAGGAGGTCCTGAAAGAGGGGTGATCATCTCCTCATCCTTTATCTACAAGGCGGTCTGATCTACCATGAGGGCCTTTCACTAGTGCTTGCACTCACGTGCAAGGTAGTTCTTGTGAATCTTTGAGCTAGAGGCCCAAAGGGGTAGAGGGATTCTTCTTAGCCATGGGAGTGTCTACTACAACTATTTACAGTGGAGGGATAGACTCCTAGATGAGATCAGGTTGAGAAACATTGGGGGAATTGGCTCTTGTGCCTTGGCAATGAGCCTCTTCCCATTTAATACCTTAGGAGTAGAAGTGGTGGGAGGTTGCAGGGGCTGAGACATAGAAGATTCCCCTCGGGGGACTTTCTTTCTATCATACCAAATGGTCCTAGATTCCATGGGAAGAACAAGAAGCTCGAATGTAGGATGCGTGGGATTTCACCAAGCG
The DNA here is from genome assembly GCA_007115665.2 of Sequoiadendron giganteum. Taxonomy (NCBI): domain Eukaryota; kingdom Viridiplantae; phylum Streptophyta; class Pinopsida; order Cupressales; family Cupressaceae; genus Sequoiadendron; species Sequoiadendron giganteum. Next base: position 139,008,492 of record CM021103.1, on the reverse strand, counting down.
GGCACCATAGAATTCTCTCGCAAGTGCAAGATAGGATCCCAAGATGCCATAGTAGGGCAAGAGGGAGTGCCAAGATGAACAATGGGAGAGGAAGGAGGATCTCAAGACCACTTCTCTTCTTCCCTTATATAGGCCTTGGTGGCATCACTATCAGCTTTTAAGCAAGCCCTATGTGAAACAACATAAGGTGATGGAGGGTACCTGATTTTTGGTGTTCGACACCCTTTCTTGTACTTTTGATATGTTTGGTATAAGAGGTCTTTCCTAGGTGGAAGATTACCAATAGGTTCAAGCCAAAAGTAATCTAAGGAGTAGCTATCACGTGCGATTGGTGGTTTATAAATAGTGTTACAAATCACATGCACCAACCCCCATGAATGAAATTCAAGAATTTGTGCATAATTCAGGGAACTACATTCATAGCTACTAACCAGGGGATACCTAGCTTCATTTTGAAGAGTTCATATCCTAGGATTATGTCAAACAACAAGTTTACAGACTTAGGTTTGACAAGGATTGATAACATGATACTACCCAGGGGAGGTACAAAAAGCCCGTTGTGTGTATGAATGGTGCTCACGGTGCATTGTACCCATATTTGTTCAGGAAGTTAATTAACATAATATATTCAATTATGATATTCACCTGAGATGTTGGATCAATAAGAACACCCAATACAATTTTCCCATTGATCCATGCAAAGATATAAAGAGGAGATGGTTCTCTATTAAAGCCCATCGACAAATCTTGCAAGGTGAAGGTTATACTTGGACCACTACTCATAGGTTTCTTAGAGGGGATGGGTTAATGAAGAAAAGAGGCCATCAAGTGCATTGAACGATACTCTCACAAAGCCACCCAAAGGTTGTAAAATAGAACAACGACCCACTTAAGGTTTTGTTGTGCAAAATTTGCAGAACCTTCCAACTATGCCTACTAGGGTTCGCAAGTTGGGTTCCAAGGTGAAGGCCTCACAACACTCACACCTACAACACTCCTAGAATACAAGGAAATGAAATTTCAGTATCACAAAATGAAACAAAAATGGTTCATGTTAGGTTCACCAAAAATGTAAGAGAGGGGAACCAACCACATTTGAGGCCTCAAGTCATGCAGATCCAAGAGTGGAAGGCTGCCCTAACTTACCTCAAGCTAAAGGGATGTTTTGAAATTGGGGACAAGAATGATGAGGACTATAAGATCCTTCAATCAGTCTACAAACCTAAAATCTAATTTGGGGCTAGGTGAGACGATTTTTGGGTTCAACATTGTACCTCAGGTAGCTCTCTGCCTGAGGATGAAAGTGCAGCTCTGGGATGATAGAAAAATGTGTTGGCGTCTGTATGACCAAAGGACCAAAAATATAGTATGAACCATCAGAAAATAAGTTGATGGCCTACCTAGTGACTTCTTAAGGAACAAAACATAATTATAAAGTAAGTATATGAGAGCTAGAGTGATGAAGATAATCTCACCGAGGCACTAGCTCACTAGCTATCTCCAAAAATCATGTCCACCTACACATAAGAAAGAGGGGAATTTTTTTGGGGCTGTATAGGGGTCTACCTCAACTAGACCCCCATTTTTGTGTTTCCACCTCCACAAAAAACCATATAACAATGAGAGAGAAATGTATGATAAATAAGTAAAGAAATAAAGTACACAAATAACACTACAAAACAATAAATAACTACTCTACCAAATCACAAAGGAGAGGAGAAAAATGTTACCACCTCCACCAAGAGCTCACTAGCCAATGGAGGAGAAAGAAGACTTGAACAATCACCACAACCTCAACTGTGATGAAGGGAGGCCTCACAAGACCCCAAGCCCATGCTACAATAACTTTCTTCACACTTGCTTTGCGAAGTTGACAAAGTGTTGTTGCTGCAATGGAGTGTAAGAGTGTTGTTTGTGGATGAAGATAATGATGGAAGTGCTCAGAGAATTCCAAAAGATCTTGTGAAGAGATTCCAATTTCCTAGAGAGATGAAATGAATCAAGAAGAGATGAATTTGAAGGAGAAGAGGGAAGAATTTGCCATTTTCAGGGTCAATTGGTCGAAGGGGGACGTTACAAATTGACCCCAATAAAAATTGTAACACCTTTGCCAACTTTAGATGTAGGAATCCGTCAGAGATTTAAGTATGATGTATGGACGTTTGTGTGCTACATGTGTGTCCTCGACAAATATTTTTCTACTGACACAAAGGATAGATGCCAAATGGAAGGCAAGCGGCCAATTGATGTGGAATTTCGCCCTCGGATTTGGATTTCTAAGGTGAGGATCTGTAAGAGGGGAATCTCCGTGAGGGGTGCAAATTCACTCCTAGATATTTATTATAGAGGGAACCTATGTGACCTTGTATCTTTAGATGAAATATTATAAGTTCCATGGTTTTAGAGAAATAACTCATCAAAGTTTGCAATTTTTTGGCATTTAGAGCTCTTAAGAGAAAGCACTAAAACAATGTAGTTTGGAATGATTGGGCATGTTGGGGTGAAAATAAGACCTTTCCTAGCATAAACCTACCCACTCATACATGTTATTGTCATTTTATCCCCACACTTAACATAATGAAAACTATGCTAACTTGCAAATTTCTCTTCAATGCATTTGACACCTTTTTCAGCATGCGAAAACTTGTTTCCAAGACCAAAAAACTTGGAGCTATTCAAAATTGAGAGAGGTTATTATAGAGGGACCCTTAATGACCCTGCACCTTTAGACTGAATTTTTTTAAGTTCCATAGTTCTAGAGAAATAACTCGTCAAAATTTTCCAGTTTTGGCACTTAGGGCTCTTACGAGAAAACACTAATACAATGTAGCATGGAATGTCAAGCATGCTAGCGTGTGAAATAGGAACTTTCCTAGCTTCAACCCACCCACCTAGATGTGCTAACACTATCAGTTTGGACTCATGAGGAACATACAAAAAATTATTCTACGTTGCAACTTTCTCTTCAATTCATTTTGAAGCTTTTTCAACATGTGAAAACTTGTTGCCATCGCAAAACGGCTTGAAGATATGAAAAATTGAGAGATATTATTGTAGAGGGACCCTACATGGCCCTATACCTCCAAAAGGAAAATTTCTAAGTGCCATGGTGGTTACACCCTGTGTGTTATTACCTATTTACTATTACATTGTTTGGTAAAATTTCTTTAATATATGTGAATGTGTTTTGTATATGAATCTTGATGGAAATATGATTAATGAATGTTTGATTCAATTTAATATTTTATAATGATTTTCTATATGAAATATATGTGATGCATATGATGTATTGTTATCAACTAACTACTACTATGATGTACTAAGTTGAATGTAGGAATAGGTTCAAACCTCTGAAAGAGAGGGGAAGTATCACTTAGGAGAACAACTTGGTTTGGTAACCCTTATTTGAGCCTAACCAAGGATACACACATTCATGCCCTAGTTGGTCTTAGTTAAGTCAAATTAGTTCAGGTAAATGGTAAGTAATATTTAGTCTTGGTTGTGAATATTTTATTGGTTTACGATCTTGTTTCATGAATGCTTGGATTGAGGCATGTGATTAAGTCTTGATGTCAAGTAGAAGTCCTTCCTTTTGTTTTTTATTTATATCAATGAGACATATACATAAAAAAATTATATGTATAAATGTATATGTCTACGATAATCTCATACATATGAGTGAATATGTACATGGGTATATGTAGGTAGATGTATCTATGCATGCTCATGGACAAATTACCCATATGCATGGGAATACCGATTGGACAAAGGTGACATATATATGTATATATACACTTCATGCATATATTTTGATTAATGGATATGAGAGTATAAGTATTTATATATAAAGATATTAAAATAATATTATATAATATATATTAATATATTTATATATTTGTGTATATATATAATTAATATTTAACATATGTTTATCTATGTTTGTTAATTGGTAATTAATGCATTTTATATTCATGTGCAATAAGTGTATATTAATATATATGTATATATATATATATATATTTTTGCTGGTTAAAACACTGTAGAGGGGTAGTACCCTATATTAATTCGAAGAACAAAATACAAGACACCAGTTTGTGGCCAAGGTCCACTGTGGCCAATTGAAAAATGGCCAAATGACAGAATGATACAAAATTCTAGGCCCAAGAGACAAAACAAAGAGAAGATGTAGACTTTACAATAAAACAAATGGGACTGACTGTGCTATGCTTTAAGCTAGGATACATAGGACTTTATGCTTCAGCCATTTCCACAGAGTCATCTTCATCTGGGTCCTCTTCAATCACCTTTTTCTTGTAGGCTATGTAGTTGGAGATCTCCGGACAGTTGGCTTTGCACTTTCTGTGGGCAGGTCCTAGAGCCTTCTCCTCAAGGTCTCTGTCATCCGATGAGAACCATTCTTAACCTGTGTTGAAACCTCATTCAGTGTTATCCTCATCTGGGAGGGTAGTATTGAGGCCTTCGTTCACCATGTATCACACTTCCCATCCATGAGGTAGGTTGGTGGTGAGTTTCACCACCCTGAGCAGGAAATTGATGCTCCTATCCCGAACGTCCCACAACTTTTCATACCCTGTTGGGTCAACAGTCCTTACCAGTGGGAACTTCGAAACCTCTCGACCCTAGATGCTTAGCACATTGTAGTGCTAAGGCATAGGAATGAGGTTGTTGTCGTCTATGTTATTTAGAGCTCCGTCAATGTCTCCCAGCCATGCATGGTGAAAAAGCATATAGGTCAGCTTTTTTGTAGAAGATTTCGAAACACCCATGTTGATGCTGGTCGCCAGGAACATGGTAGGGATTTCCACATTTGATCTAAATCTGTGGTGGGCTTTGAGGAATTTGGGGCCCATAACCTTCTTTGTTGCTTTGAGCACCACTAGGTGAGGGCAGGACATTAGCTTGCTGAGCCTTTTATTCGAGATTATCCCATGGAATGCTTGTTGTTGCTTCTCGGTATCCAGGGCTAGTGGAGTCTCCATGCTGTAGGGCTTTGCTTAGAACCTTTGGTAGACTCAAATTGCTGTTTTGAGAATACCAAGCACCGGGTGTTGATTTATGCATTGAGAAAACATAAAGATTCATGATTTATTGCCTTGTACTCATGTCAGAGGACTCGTGTGAGAATGTTGGCAGTGCGCTAGGAAACTTGTAGAGTATTTATGGTTTGGTAAATTAAGATCCACTCAATCTACCTGAGCTCTTGGGGCTTGCGTTAGGGGATTCACTTCATCAGGCATTTGATGGTGCAGTCACATCGAGAGGAATCCGTTGCACCTTGATTTCCCCAAGACTTGATGTGGTGGAGCCTACGTGGAGGACTCATATGCTAATTTTTCCAGCGCATCTGCCATGTTGTTACCCTCTTTGTAAACATGACTAATTTTGAATTCATCGAATTTGGCAGTTAAAAATTTGATGTGTTGCTGTAGGTGGTTTAATTTCCAGTTTGGAGTAGTGCCACGGCTGATTGCATTGATTTTTATTAGTGAGTCACCTTCCAGATGTATCTTGCAGACTCCTAAGCCAATTCCCAGTTGGAGGCCTAGAGATGCTACCTTGAACTTTGCCTCATTGTTGGTGCAGAAGCCTAGTTGTGAGGATAATTCTGCTAGCCGAGTGCCTTGTGATTCATTTGCGACACATCCTATGCCTCTTGGGCTTGGGTTGCCACGGGCTACTCCGTCAAAGTTTATTTTGACCCATCCTAGCTCTGGTGCTTGCCAAGAAACTTCTGACCTCCTGATTTTTGTTGACTTGCTTGACCCAATCCCAGCTAGCAACGGTGGTTTTAGGCCTTTGAATTTTTTGGTCAGGCCATCATCCCAGTTTGTGAAGATTCACTGGTTCGATGTGTTGGACCGAGCCTCCTCATTTACTACTTCTACTATTACCTTTTCAATTTTGTCCCAGAGCCTTTCTTTATTCAATTCTTTGTTTTGGAAAATTCTCCTGTTTCTTTCCTTCTAGATTTCCCAGATTACTATTGATGGGGAGGCTTGCCAGATTCCTCCAAACACTGATTTACCTATTTTTTGAGGCCACATTTTGAACCATGAGGCTAGATTTGAAGGGATGGGGGTTTGGAGGGCAAGTTTGTTTTTAAGAATGGACCAGCAATCATAAGCTATGGGGCAATGTAGGAGTAGGTGGTTGGATGTTTCTTCACTAGCTTTGCAAAGTATGCATTTGCCTAGGCCTTGGATGCCGAAGTTAGCTAGTCTATTTGAAGTAAGTATTTTTCTTTGCGCTTCCAGTCAAGTGAAGACCCCTACCTTGGGTAGGCATTTGTTTTCCCAAAATAGTTTGTAGGGCCACTCATGATTTTTTAGTGCTAATTCTTTCACCTTGTAACCAAGTTTTACTTTGTATGAGCCATTGGGGGAACCATGCCAACGGATCGTGTTTGGGCCTAGAGATGGGATAAAGAATCTATCTTTGAGGATGCTTGATAATCTATCTTTCTAAGCCTGGGGGGCATTGAGGATTTGCAGTTCTTTCCAGCTCCAGGAGTTGGCTCCGTGTCTATATTTTTTTCTCCCGTAGTCTGCACTTTGACACCCCATTGTTTGGATGTTTCTTCCTTTATTATCTCTAGGCCTGGGGATTGGCTTAGTGGGGGATGACCACCCCAAGAATCATTCTAGAAGGATGCATTTTCACCACTATTGATTTCCCAGGTCACATGTTGTGAGATTATGTCTCTGCTATCTAGGATAAAATTCCATATGGCCGATCCTCTTAGGGGGTTGATTGTGGTTAGAATTTTGGTCGGATCGTCTGAGTCTAGGTATTTCCTCCTTAGAATTTTGGCCCATTTTTGTTCCCCTTTAGAGTGGATATCCCAAGCCAATTTGGCCCCCATGGCTTGGTTCATTATTGCTAGCTGTCTGAGGCCTGCTCCTCCAGCCTCTTGAGGACTGCAGATCTTGTCCCAGGCTACCAAGGGGAATTTGTTGTGTTCTCCCATCCCTGACTACAGGAATATTCTAAAGATTTGGATGAGGTCTTCTTCTACTACTTTGAGCAACTTTAAACAAGACATCGAGTAGATGGGGATGGCTGAGAGAACTGATTTGATCATTAGAAGTCTTCTTGCTGAAAACCATTTTCCTTTCTAGGTTCTCATTCTGGTTTTGCAGTTGTTGATGAGGTTTTCCCAGTAGCAATTTTTTTTGATGCCTAGGAAGCGCCCTGGGAGATTGGACACTTTGAGATTCAATATTCTGGAAAGAGGTCTCTATAAGCTTGGCTGTGTGTTTAGGAAAAAGATTGCAGATTTTCCCTAGTTGATGCTTTGCCCCGAAGCCATGCAGTATTCATTGAGGAAGGTTCTAATCATCCTTTCCTCCCTTCTATTTGCTTCCCCAAATAGGATTGTGTATCTGCAAATTGGAGATGAGATATTGGCTCCAAGCCATTTTCTACCTGTATACCTTTCCACTTGTCTTCACTGACTAATTTTTGAATTCCCCTGCCTAGGAATTCTGCCATTATTATAAACAGAAAGGGGGAGAGGGGGTCTCCCTGTCTTAATCATCTTGTTGAAGAAAAAAATCCGTGGGCTGATCCATTCACCAGGACTGAGAATTTAGCTATGGAGATGCAACTATTGACCTAGGTAATCCAGTATTGTCCAAAACCAAATTTGATTAGGACTTATACTAAGAACTATCTATCTACCATGTCATATGCTTTAAAGATGTCTAGTTTCAGTAACATGCAGGCACTTCTGATTTTCCTTGCTGTATGGATGGTCTCATGAGATGTGATTATGCCTTCCACAATTGACCTGCCAGGGGTGAAGCCACTTTGATCCTCTGAGATTACTTTGTCTAGGATGAATTTGAGATGGTTCACAATTATTTTGGTGACCACTTTGTATACTGTGTTGCAGAGGGCTACTGGTCTGAAGTCACTCATAGATTGAGGGTCCATTTTTTTTTGGATTAGGGCTAGGAAAGTATGATTCATGGCACCTAGCATTGTCATTCTCTTTCTTGATTCCTCTACTGCTGCTCCTAGGTCCACTCCCACTATGTGCCAAAATTTTTGGAAGAAGCTAGTTGGGAAGCCATCCGGTCCTGATGCTTTGTTCGAGTTCATTTGGAGGACTTTTTTTTGACTTCTTCAAGGGGGATTTTTTGGAATAGGAGGTAGTTTTGCTCTTCATTGATTAGAGAAGGGATATAACTCAACAACCTATCTCTGATGACTCTATTTTCAGGAATGACTTTGTTTAGCAATTCTGCAAAGAAATTGGTTGCTTCCTTATTGACTTCTGTGCTGGTTTGGGTCATTTCACCATTTGATTTTTTGATTTCTGAGATTTTGTTCCTGGTTCTGTTTGTAATTGCTAAGTTGTGGAAGAATTTGGTGTTATTGTCACCTTCTTTTAGCCACATTTCCCTTGATTTTTGTTTCCAGTAGCATTCTTCTTTCTTTAGGAGTTCGGAGAGTTCCTCTTTTAGAGTTTTTTCATTTTCATAGTCCTCTGCATCCATCCCATTTTCAATAACATGTTTGTTCAGAGTTTTGATTTCTTGTTCCATTCTTATCTTCTCCTAAAAAATGTTTTTGAAGTGAGAAGTGTTCCATTCTTTGAGTTTTGACTTGACATGGGCTAGTTTTTTACTGACTTTGAAAAGGCAAGTACTGTCTCCGAGTTTGGTTTCATTCCAGCATTGTTCGATTAGGTTTGGGAGTTGCGCATCTCTAAGCCACATATTTTCAAACTTGAAGGGGCTCCCCAGGGGTGGTACATCATGCTTGAGGGTGATAGCAATGGGGAAGTGATATGAGCTAGTGAGTGGCATGATTTGGGCTTCTATAGTATTTTCCTTTTCCTCCCAATCTCCCCAGAGGAGGAATCGATCTAGCCTTTTGATGATGTTGGTAAATCCTTTCCTTTTGTTGGACCATGTGAATAAACCATTTTTTGTGCTTACATATTTTAGATGGTTGTTGTCGATGAACTCCTGGAAGTCTCTCTGAATGGCTATAATTCTCCCTATACCACCCTGCTTCTCCTTATTGTTCAGGGTTGCATTAAAAGTTTGTAGCCTTTATTCGAGATTCTGATTGTTCTAGCTGTCTTATTTCTGATAACGCCCCTGGCTCTGCCTCTTCCCAAGTTTCCATTTCCTCTTCTGAGAGAGGGTAGTTTCCTTCCTCTTTTGAGAGGGAATTTTTCCCATCGGTGACAGGCAAGGAGGAGCTGGGGGGGGGGTTGGGGTTTGAGCTAGGACTTTTTCTAACATTTGGGAGAGTTGAGGTTTTATTTCTTTAGAAAGGATCCCTAATTGGAGACTTATATCTTTTTGTAAGTGCTGGGCCCCTTCCATTAGGGCATTTAGGGCTTGTTTTGTTCTGGTAGAGCTTTCAGCCAAGGATTCTAGAGGAGGAATATCCAAAACATGGGGAGACCTGCATAGTCTGGATGCAGCCCTGGTTGGGGGAGGGAATTTTGGGGTGGACTTCAAGAGGGGAGAAGCATGGGGCTGAGGGTTTGGGGGATGGGGTACAATTTTCTGGGGAAGATACTTTACCGCCTTTGGATGGGCCTGCCAAGCATGATTCTCTAAATAGGAATTTTCTTTGCTCATGCCCAACCCAAATTTCAATCTCTTGTTGCCATCTTCCAAATTTTGTTAGTATTTCTAGGTTTTTGTAGATCCCAACTCCTTCATCTATTTTGACTAGGATGCTAGCTATAGCTCCTTCTATTCCATTGATGAAGTCCTCATTTACTCCTAAGCATACTCCAAGGGCATCTCTAATGCGGATTAGGGCATCTAAATTCTAAAATTATGATGGAAGGTTGATTAGTTTGAGCAAGATAGGGGTTTGATTTATTTTGTAATTCCAGGGATCGAAATTAGTCTTCCAATTTAGGCAATGAAAGCTACGACCTTTCATGAACAGGGGTTTCCCGTTGATTGCTTCAAATTTTAGATTTTGATCACTGAATTCAATGAGAAAAAAGGAGTTTGGGAGTTGGCTTATGCTTACCTGGTTTTGATATTTGCTTTTCCACCAGACTTTGATTTCCTCACTAGGGCATCCGTGCCTCGTCCATTTGGGAAACATTGCTAGTTCCATCAGTCGCTCCACTCTTTGTTTGATTGTGTCCGAGGGTAGTTGGAAAAGCTTGCTTCCCTGGGGGCGTAACACTTTGTTTGGATTTGTGTTGGCTACTGTTGGCTTTCCGGCTGTTTAAATCCTTGTCTCTCTAGTTTAGCCTTCCTCGGAGCCCATCAAACTACTAAAACGTTTTCACATTGTTAGTGTTTTTTGGGTTTTTGTTTCTCCATACTTTGCTGGTATGGGCCGGGTTGGAGAAGCCTTTGCTGCACCAGTTCGGTTTCGAGGTTTTTCCCTAGTGGTCATTTTCCTAGATCCACCCACGTTGATGGGCCTTGGCATTGTTCTCTTGGATATTTTTTTGTATTATCTTCCTGTTGTGTTTGTAGGGCTGTGTGATTCTCCGGTTATGGCCCGATGAGCTTCTTAGACAGAGTGGATCGCACTTGTCTACCCATTCTCCATTTTCAAATACCCACTGGGGGATGTGTGCATTTGTCTAGGGGAGAGATTCTGCTTGATATTTCATTTCGGTATCTTCCTCCAGAGCCCAATCGCCCCAAGATTTCCTGGATTTCGGTGCTGGCTCGTGCTCTTGCTCCTTTCCGCCCACAGGATCCTGCAAATTTTTACATGCCATTCCTATTTAATTTATTGGAATATATATGTATATATATTAAAATGAATAATATATATATATTATATATAATATGTGATTGATAATTATTTGAAGTATATTCAAAGAAAATTATACAACACTGAATTTGATAATAATGAAGTGATTTAAATAAAGATCATGGATATATAGCATTTCCCTATATTAATGTGTTGCATAGTGTAAAACCTGCACATGAAACAAGGGTTGACCAAGTCAAAAGGTTGTGCATGTTTATTGGCATAAAGTGAAACATTGGCAAGGAAATTCTAACAATTTAAAACACTAGAAGAAGTCTTCAACGATGTTGTCTTTAAGGGTGCCAAAACATGAAATGTGGCCCAAAACCTATAGCTTTTAGAAGAAAAAATGAAGTCTTAAACCTATAGATGTGCATAAACTCAGTTAATGATAAGTTGGAAGCAATATAGAGGGGTAGTCAACTTTCAAACCAAGTAGGAAACCTGCTAAAAAGCTTGTTCATTTGACACAGTAAAAGAGTCTTGTTGTCTCTTGAAACAAGTTGACTCAACCATTTGAAAGGTGAGGATTATTATGTGTTGCAAAACTATGAGTTATCTAGATGAGTTGTTGCATGGGGATAGAAAGGTGGTAGAAGTATTAGCTTGTTTGTAGCCTTTGGTTGCTCACATTTTAGTATATATAGAGGTGTTCTTTCTACCATTTTATACACTTTTCAATCTGATTACTCTATTGTTATTATGTTATATTTTCTATGCAAATTGAGTTGAGAGATTGAGAGTTAGTGAGTTTTTTTGTTATTTTGTGTTAGTGTTGTTGAGATTTTTGGTAAGAGGCTAGAAGTGGGAATTGGGTTGTTCTTAGAGGAAGTTGTAAGCGAGATTGAGCAATTAAGCTAGGAGGGAAGAATTATCAGTTAGAGCTTTCATACATGCATGCTGATTTCTACTCCTTTGTTATTATGCTGGAAATATTATTTATTCATGTTTACCATGTTTGGAAAATAATATCTTATATGTGCGTTATGATTCTTTGATATGATTGCATGTTTATTGATTGTTCTTGAATTTGTGAAACCTTTCTATTTGGTTTATACTTATATATATAATATATACATATATTGGATTTTATACGAATGTATTCTATTTGTACTATACATAGATTTTTAGCACTATACTTAGTATGCCAATACTCTAGGTGCATAGCATGAGAGTTTTTTTGAGATACTTTGCAGCAATGTCACTTAAATATGAGTTAATGGGAAGGTTATTTTTGAGGTTAGGATAATCCATAGGAAAGGGAATAACCTATGCATAGAATACTAATGGTAAGAGAAAAATTGAGCTATGAAGGTGATGAAATAGATGACCCTCACTTGAAATACTGGGTGATAATCTTTGGCAAAAGTAGTTTAAGTAGCCATTGTTTACAATGTCATTTCATTATGATTTGATTTACATACTAGGTTTGGTATATCATATATGTAGTTGTAGCAACATTATGATAGATCTAGATATTTCAGACGCATCACCATGATTAGAAAAGGATAAAGGAATGATGAGGTTATCAAACCAATCTCTTCGTCGAAGGGAGGCCCATCTCACCAAGTTTAGTAGATGTACGGGGGATTGAAATAAGTCCATGGTTGGTGGAAAATATCTTGAGTGATGCTTCTCCTCATGCAGTTGGTGGCCAAGATTTGGGAGAAGGATATTCTGGACTATTTGTATTTTTAGTTCATGTAAGCTTGTTGAAGCTATGTATGTAATCATGTATCCATCTATATGGAAAATGTAAATGTGAAATGTTATCTTTAATATATGTAAAGTGAAATCATTACTTGTATTGATGAAATAATTATTTGATTATGCAATGGAAATTTTTGGAAAGGTTATGTTTCAAATGGTGTATTTATTATTGAAAAGAAAATATTTTTTTTTATCGCTCATAATGTTAGATGCATAAAATCTTCACTTGTGGGTAAAAAATAGTAAAATTAATAGGTAGAACAATGGGCATGCTACATGTGATATCAGAGATACTAGGTTCAATTCTGGAACCTATGTGCTTGATATGTTTCCAATCCAAAATTATATATCTAATGTTTGGAAATTATTGTGTCAAGATGGTGTGTCTTAAGATGACTACAAGATAGTGAGTAATCATAAATGAACACTATCTACAGGCCAAGAAGGAAAGAGAAGCCCTTGTTCGAACCATTGAGGGAGCCAATTATGACAATGCCATTTTGTTGAGTGATACTGAGAATTTTAGTCATTCCCTTTCATGAATCAGTCAAGAGAGGAGAAGGATGCAAAAAGCTATCAAATTCATACCTCCTATCTCCCTAACCAAGTCAGACTACTTACCACTTTCTAGAGATATGCCCTCAAAATGTAGTGTTAGTCTAGTCATGATATTTAGGGATCCTTGTTTCTTCCTTTAGTGAAATCTATTGTAATAGCCTCAAGTGGTGAATCAAAGGGTTATGTACCTTGAAAATATGTATCTAAGGATATATTAGAGGGTTATTTCCCTTTTGATGATGTATATGAGAAAAAATATGAGGGGTATACCCCACAAAGCTATGTATCGAAGAGTGAATCTAAAGGATACTCTCACTTAGAATATTTGAATATTCATTTTATCTAAAATCAAGGAAATTTAAATCGTTTTTTATTATAATGATAAATTTTTTTTGGCAAAACTTGTATATGAGATCTTATATGGAATTTCTTATGTGAATGATAGATCTTTTGGAATGTTCTTAACATGGAGAAAAAATTCATAGATCTAACTAAAATGAAACCTTTAGGTATAAATATTCTTGGGAAAATGGGTTAGGATAAGAACTAATGTTGGGGGAAGTCAAGAAGTAGGTCAAGGTGCTGAGATTGTCGAAGCTAAGTTGGATCACATTCTAGCTATCATGGATGAGACAAGAGAAAGAATAGGAAACCTCAAATAGGAAGTTAGGGGAATGGAAAGAGAGGAACAAGAAGTCCCAAATAATGAAGAATAGGTTCCCAACAATGAAGAAGAAGGGGATAATACTCATGAATGCACTCAATCTAGAGAACATGAGAATGATAAGTCACAATTTCAAATTAAGGGAACCAAAAGGAAGCGTTTGGAAAGTGAGCTATCTCATGACATGAGAAAGATCACACCACGAAAATTTGAAGGTATCACTATTAGAGATGTGGTGGAAGCATGGCTTATGGAGATGGAGAAGTATTTCGAAATTAGAAATTAGTTCCAGGTCACTAAAGCCATTTGGGGAGAATTTTAGTTGGCTGGTGAAGCATCCAACTAGTGGATGAATAAGAAGATGGATCTTGGGCTTGATTCCCTAAGTATCACTTGGAGCGAATTTGCAAAGATTTTCTAAAGGTGATGGTTGCCTCAAATATTCTATGACCAAAATCTCACTGACTTCCAAAACCTAAGGCAAGGTGACTCCTCAATGAATGAGTATTGGGAAAATTTCACTCAACTGTTGAAGTACGTACCTATGTACCAAAAGGATGAGCGATTTCATACAAGGAAGTTTATTATGGGTCTTAATGTTCAAATAGGTGGTGAGGTAGACATGCACATTCCAACAACCATGGACTTGGTCTATGAGAAATAAATTAAGTAGGAACAAAGGCTTAAGTCTATCTCAAACTACCAAGAGAAAAATCGAAGGAAGTTCAATTGGTCATAGACCAATCAAGCTCCAAACAAGCCTAGTGAAGGCTAAAGTTTTCAAAATTAAGGGGACAATGGACCCCAAAATAATTGGAATGAACCAAGGAGAGATCGAAGGGGAAACAACAACAATTTCAACAAAAAATTCAATAGCAATGCTAGTGGAAATGAAATTAATTCTAGAAGACCCGAGAAAAGAAGGGGATCAATGAAAGGATGTTATACATGTGGTGGGGATCACTATGAAAGTCATTTTCCAAGCAAACCATTAGGGTCACAACGACATGGTAACTCTCTTCCACCTCAAAGATATACATTTCAACAAAGGATGCATGCTGCAATGGATATTTGGCAAGTGGAGTACCAAATTATTCCAATAGAAATTTTAGGTATTTTTTCTGGAATTTTTCAATTCAATTTTAATAGATACTAGTGCCACAAAAAAAAATAGTTCTCCTATAATAGCTAGTCAAATTTCTAGAAAAGTTGGCTACATGGAAAAGTCTTGGGTTGTTGAATATGCAAACTAGAAAAGAGCTTAAGTGAGTCAATGTCTATTCAAAGCAAGGATTGAACTTCTGAGTTTCTCTATGAAAGTGAATCTATACATAGTTCCCTTAGGTTCTTATGATGTCATCTTAGGGATGAATTAGCGATGGAAACATAGGGCCAATATATATTGTCATGCAAAAATACATGAATGCTTAGATCTAGGTAATTTGGTGTCATTACAAGGAACACTAGCTAGAGAGGTTAAGCTATGATAGATATCCTTTGTACGGATGCATAGAGAAAAGACGAAATGTTCTCAACTCTTTGCAATAAAAATGGAGAAACTTGAGGAATGCAAGGAGTTAATTTCTCAAGATTATGTAGTATATTATGGAGCTCAATACTCCCAATATTTTGAAGAAGGTGAGGTCTTAGAATCTAGGAAAATAGATATGGAGAAATATCCTATCTTGCAAAAATTTGTGGATGTATTTCTAGATGAATTACCTATATTGCCTCCTAAAAGAATATTTGATTTATCCATCAACATAGTTCTAGGGTTAGAACCTACATTGAAAGTACCTTATGGTATGACCACAACTGAATTAATGAAGTTAAAAGAAAAACTAGAAGAGTTTTTGTCCAAGGGGTTGATAAGACCCAGTGTTTCATCCTAGGGAGTGCCAATGATCTTTGTGAAGAAGAAATATGGTACATCGTAATTATGTATTGAATATAAATTTGTTAATAAAGAAATGATTAAGAATAAGTATCCATTTCCACATCGATGATCTCTTTGATCAGATGCGAGGAGAGACAATGTTTTCAAATATTGATCTACATTTAGGCTATCACCAACTAAGAATCAAGGATGAAGACATTTTCAAGATAGATTTTAGGACTAGATATGGTCATTATGCATTCATAGTCCTACAATTTGGGCTAAAAATGCACCAACAACATTCATGAACCTAATGAACAATGTATTTAGGGATTGTTTGGATAGGTTTATGTTGGTATTCTTGGATGGCATTTTAATCTACTCTAAGAATGAAGAGGAACATATCAAGAATTTAGAGATTGTTCTCCAATGATTGAGAGAGCATAAGATATATGGAAGCTTTTAAAGTGCACCTTCTTCCAAAAGTAAGTACAATATTTAGGTCATGTAATTTTAGTTAATGGGATTGTGGTTGATCCAATGAATAAAACGAAATGCTAGAGTGGTCAGTTCCTAAAATTGTGTTGGAATTCAAAATTTTTATGGGTTTGGTGGTTATTATTGAAAAATAATTGTAAAATTTTCAAGAATAGCTTTTACCATCATGTTATTACAAAGGAAGGGGAAGAAGTTTGAGTGGTTTGAGAAATGTCAAGCAACATTTGACAAACTCAAAGAAATGTTGACCACAACACCGATACCAAGGGTACTAGATCTAGATGGTAACTTTGTAGTTATTATGGATGCTTCAAGAGAAGGATTAGGTGGAGTATTGATGCAATAAGGGCGAGTCATAACTTATAAGTCAAGGAAGATGAAGCCTTATGAATAAAATTGTGCTTCACATGATTTGTAGTTAGCAACACTTGTCCATGCATTACAAATGTGGAGACATTATCTATTGGGGAAACCATTTGAATTAAAAACTAATCATCATGGTCTGAAGTATTTTTTAACTCAACCTAATATGAATGCATGACAAAGGAGATGGTTGGAATTGATATATGATTATGATTTCAGCGTCAGTTTTATCAAGGGGAAGGAGGATTAGGTTGCTAATGCCTTGAGTCATAGGATGCATATCTCCTAGATGATATCAATCCAAAATGAATTCAGAGGTCAAGTATTGCAAGAATCTAAGAGTGATGAGTTTTATGAAAATTTCAAGCAAGAACTCTTGGTCAATTTGCAAGATCAAAGTTATAAAGGATATCACTTTGAACCTAATGGTTTATTTAGATTTAAGTGAATGATTTATGTACCTATTACTGGGGAATTAAGGAACATGGTGTTATGCCTTGCATAACCACCCCATATTTTTGACTTGGTCAAAATGGGTCCCCCCTTTATGTTTTTATCCTTGGTTGATTTTCAAACAAAGTTTGGAGTGTTTCTTTTCCAACACTTTGTTTTTCTTTGGTTTAGTCTATCGGGACCGGAACAGGAACCAAAACGGGTTTTGAAAATTTCTTTAAAGCTCATTCTGATCTCCATCCCAATGGTATTTCTTTAAATTAAAGATAACAAGTTTCCACAATCCATAGTGTTAATTGCAAAAGATTTCTAGATTTAATTGTGTGTAAATGTTTTGCATCAATGTTTTAGATCACACTCCGTGATACATCATCAAGATGAAAAATTAGAGCAGCAAGAGAAGAATGATAAGATGCAAACCCAACAGTGCCTTAAAAAGGTTGAGAAGGAAAAGAGGGAGAAAGGGTTGCACAAGAATCGAGGGTAGAAGATAGTACAACACAAGCAACTAAAGACCAATAAACACATAACAGAAAGAGAACAAGGGAAAATAATAAAAAACAATAATAGATAGCAAGAACCGATGGTATTTCTTTTAAACCTTTTTGTCTTGTCTTTGTCGGAGTCAGAGCCGGAGTGGAAGTTAAGTTGGTCTTTTATTCAAAATTCCAAAATCAATTCCGATCCTGCTTCCGCCTCCGCTTTTTAAACTTTTGTTTTAGACTAAGTTTTTATGTTCTGTTTTCTTATGTCGGTCGTTTTGTTTTATTTTATCGTTTTGTTTCGCTTTTCTCTTTGTTGGCAGAACCGGACTCGGGATGGGAACCAAGTTGGGAAATTACTCAAATTTCCAGATCCGTTTTCATTTATGATTCCACTCCCACCGGGTTTTGGTCGTTGACTTTTTATTGAAGTCACACAATAGTAATGGGTTAGTTCTTCTGCAGTTTCAACTCCCCTCTACTCCATTAATGTCATTAATGAGAGGTGCCAGGCATGTGTGAAACTGCTAGTTTTTGACTTAATTAGGGATTAAATGTGTGGTTATCATTATTGTTGTTAGGAAATCAAAGAGAAAAGTAGAGCAACAGTCAAGTTTTTCTGGAGTGAATCGATTGAAAGAAGAGGAGACAATTGCTTGTGGATTTCTTCAGAAGGTTTGCCCATTTAGTTGCATTTGAGGTAGGATTCCTATTCTCATTCTTCTTTTATTTACTTTTGTGTTTTCTTGTTTCTGTTAGATTTTTTTTGCTTTGGGCTAGTTTGTGGATTTTCAATAGGTTTGCATGATTAGTTTTTCTTTGTTTTTTGTTTGTTTGTTGTTCTTGTCTTCATTATTTTTTTTCTTTTTATCTAGTTTTTCTTTGTTTTAGGGCATGGTCATTTTCACATTTTTTGTCGTGATCGCATCGTGCTGCTTTGGTTTTTAATTGCATATATTAAATTAGGGTGTTATAGTGAGATAGATTAAATTCAGGTTTTATAGTGAATTAGGGTTGGTTAAATCTTGTTTTTACTTAGGGTTTTTGTCACGCATTCATCTGGTTAAATTAGGAAGGGTTAAATTCGTGCGCTAGTTTTTATCTTGAGTTTTTAGATTAGGCTTTAGATGCATTTCTATATCCGTGTTTTAAAATTTTAAATATGATACCCTAAAAGTGCAGTCACCCCTGGTCATATGGAGATGGTCTTATCATGTTATATGTTAGCCCCTTTGTTCATTTAACATGACCCAGTCTTTAATCATGAAGTTATGCATTAAACTGACTAAAATCATTTATGATGTCATGGTCAACCTAGGAAAAAGCGGGATCGGTATTATTTTATATTTTTTGGGCGTATTGTATAATTAGTGTCAATTCCATTTTCCATCCCGTCTCTAACTCCGCTTATAGTGAGAAGCTTTATTTTAAAATAATGATAACCTAGTCGGAATTAGAATCGGAACTAAAACAGAATGTGAAAATAGAAAATCTGAAAGAAGCCAAGTTTGTTTCCATTCTGGTCCCGATTCTGATCACTGTTCCAATTCCGACTCCGAGCCTGCTCATTATTATTGAAATGTCGATAAACAATTTTTTCTCCAAGCCCAACTGTGTTTTAAAGAAGTTTGTTTAGAATGTTTTATGTTTGGTTCCGCTTCTGATGTATGTATAAAAGGTATGATTTTAAGGCATATTTTGTGATGTTTATTCAAGGATCTAACTAGAGGTTTTGTTGCAGGAAAGCTAAAGAATGCCGAGAACATCAAGAGAAGCCTCCCAAAGGAATCGGCCTGCAGGAACATCAAAGGAAGCACCTAAGCCCAAGAAGATAAAGCCAAAATAGTTACCTTATACCTTGAGGTATAACCACAGGAGTCTTGTTGCCATTGCAAGCAAAGTAGAATCGGATTGGTCTGACATAACTGATACCAATTTGGGCCAATACAACTTTGAGGAATCATATGCTGATACATTCAATGAGGATGTGACACCTAGAACTAAAAGAATAGTGGATTCTGGTTTGGCTCATATCACCCCGTTTCCTCTATCAATCCAATGCCTGGAGTTAATCATGACAATTGTAGCAGCTTACAATCCAGCTACCCGACAATGCATGGATTCACAAGATAATGTAATCATTGATCTCACTCCTCAAATGTTTCAAATTATGTTTAGTGTCCCAGATCCAAATAACTTGGTGTAGTTAACTGAGGCAAAGGCCCTTGAGAAATATAGAAAGTACAAGGAATCCAATAAGTCTCACTTGAACAAAAGGTGGTTAAAAATAGAGAAGAAGTCTCTAACCAAGCTCTCAGACCAACCAAAGAGGGTAGATTTTATAAATAAGTATCAGATTTAATAATGATGTTGTCTAGTGCCTTTGGGAAGAGAGATGCCTTTCATTTCAAGGAGTGGATGTTTCCCTTCATCCAGATAATCTTAAATGGCACCCAACAATTCGATTGGCTGATGATTATTTCAGATGCCATTCATGATTAGTTGACCAGGATTAGGGAAACTAAATGATTTTTCATGACTTCTTATATTGTGCATGCAACAACAAGAGTAGGTATCTTCCTAGGTCTAAACAGAGTGGGGATAATAGGAGAGGTTGAGGGACAAAAGAAAGTATGGGATCATTATAACCAACTATCCCTATAGGTTGCTGAGACTCAATTTAGAAGGGTTAATGATGCATTCCTATATGTGATCATTAACCAACTCAATGGAGATGTTGGGTATAGACTGAGCCAAGAAGCTATGGCATTTATCACTGAATGGGGATGTTGGTACATTCAATACCCCAGGTTCACATAATTCAGGCTAGTTGGGTTTGAAGGTCATCCACATTTTCTGCCAAGATGTTGCAATAATAGGATAGTGTTGATGGAATTTGTTTATCAAGCTCTAGGGGTTAATGCCCAGTTTGCATTGAAACACAAAACATGATGTCATAAGTTCCCCATGCAATTGGGTGAATACAGTTGTCAGCATCTGGTGATAGCAAAGGTAGTGTGTAGTGAGTTGATACATCTAAAACTAGGTTTTTATATAGCTCGGAGGTACTTTGACTTGAAGAATAAAATGAATGCCTTGCTACCCTCTATTTTTGATAAACATTTCAATTTGTTGGAAGATTTCTGGAGTGACCGATAGGATGAGTATGACCTCAGAAAGAAGAATTATGAGAGGTTACCTGTCTCACTCATGGCTGAGCTTGGGATTAAAAATGACATTCCTAACACATTGGTGGATGATGCAGTTGTATTGGATCCATCATATGAAGCTTTAAACATTGGGACTAAAATCTTGGATTTGATTGATTGAGACAATGAGGAAACCATTGATATTAAGTAGGTAGGGCGAGTAGTCTTGGATAGAAGCATTCAATGGGTGGTTCTAAGAACCAAAACTCCTCAAGGATGAGCTCCTAAAAAGGGGAAATGATATAAAAGGATGAAAAGAAAGACACCTTCCAAGGATCCTTTGGAGTTCCTCCCTCTAGATATTGAAGAAATAGAGCTTGAAGCAGCAGTTGAAGAGGAGCCAAAGACACAAGAGGGATATGCCTAAATAGGACCGGTTGCTTCAACACCTGCATTAGGTGAGTCCTCTACTCAAGTTCCACTTGCAAAGAAACAAAGTAAAGAAGCGAAAAAAGGGACTCTTCATAATATTGTTGAATCCATGAAGGGAAAAAAAGTAGAGGTAGAAATTCATTATATTGGAACATACTCTACTGAGACTTTGTCGGAGAGGGATGTGCAAGAAAATATGCCTCTAGAGGAGGATCAGTGGGCATTATTTGAAGAAGCTAAGAAGGCTGTTGATGATCAAACACTTGCTACAACAATAGAGAAACAAAAGGTAATTGATGCCAAGGTACAAGCTGATGCCATATTGCAACAACATGAGGTCAAGGTCAAGGAAGAGAATGATAAATTGGAATTGATACAAAAAATTCATGACCTTGAGGAGGAAAAGGAAAGACATCGAAGAGAGAGAGAAGTTCTAGTAGCTAAGATAAAGCTTGCTGAAGAAGCTCACAAAAAGAAATAGGAAGCATAATGGTTGCAAAAGGAGAAAGAGGCCGAAGAACTGATAAAAAAGAAACAAGAGGAAAAAGAAGATGCATAAAAGCTTAAAGCTTTAGAGGAAGAAAGGAAAAGGTTATTGGAAAAGGAAAGGTTAGAATAAGAAAGATTAGAAGAAGAAAGGTTGAAGGAGGAAGAAGATAAGAGAATAAAAGAACAAAAGGACATAGAGGAAGCTGAAAAGGTTCCACAAACAAGTGTGGAACAAGAGCAGCAACAAAAATAGAGGGTTTATTCTCAACCTCAAATAAATGTGCAACCTCCTTTAGCTATTGCCTCCTCTTCTTCAACCATGATGACTGTTACTCCAGGTACTCCCACTTGGTTGAAATTAGATCTTCAAAAGAGAGCATCGACACCTTCTCAACCTCTCAATTGGGAGGATATGATGAAGGAGATTGAGAGAGAAAGGCCTAAAAAGAAGGAAAATATTCTACATTCTACTAGGCTAACTAACAAAAGAGAAATTGTGGCTAAATGTGCTATACCCATGATAGACAAGGAGGCATGAGACATGCAATTGATAAATTATCAGCTAGGCACTATTAATTTGGGAAGACCTACCAAGGATCAACAAATGAATTTAATTGATGTGGTAGCATCCTCAACCAAGTCAAGAATGTTGAAGGACAAACAAAGGAAAGATGACCTTAAGGCTCAGTTAGATCAACTGCATGTTTTTCTGAAAAATGTTTATGCTCCAAGATTACAACAGGTTGTTGCTATTGAGACCCCAATTTTGTTGAGCAAGAAGGAAGTAGATGATTTGGTATAGGTGAGGGGCAAGGAAAAAATGTTGGATCGATGGGTTGATAAGTTGAATCAAGAAATAAATAAAGTATTGGAAGACGGTTTCGAGATCTACAAAATGACAAAAGATCTAATAGTGGAAATGAACCAATATGTTAAAACATTGGAAGCATAGGAGGAGGAGTACAAAGGGTACGACCAGAAATTGAAAGAAGTTAATAAATTGCCTAAAACTACTCTCCTAGAACAATCGATACTCGAAGAAGATAATAAAGATTTCTTGGAGAAGACTTCTTGCATTCTCCGGTTTAGATGATATTTTCTATATAACCATAGAAATGAAGTTCAATATTCTGTTAAGGATCTGAGGGAATAGTTTGAGGAGTTGGAAGCCATCCTTGCCATTATTGTGAACATGGAGGTACTAGCGAAGGAAGGCCTACCTTTAAGCCAAATAAAGGAGAAGTGGAATGAAAGATTTAAAGAGGTTATGCAGAGAGAAGATGATGGTGAAGACCTGTTGATAGATCAATTGATGGACATCAAAGAAGAAATAAGAGCAGCTAATAGGGAGTTGAAAAAGTTGAAGGATATGAGAGGGTTTGTTGCAGCAGAGTTGGAAAGAATTAAGTTTGAAGGCAGCTGGATTGATGGGTCTGAATTGGACATATTACAACAAGAATTCTCCAGTTTTGATGAGTACATAGCCGAACAAAATTTGCATGTATAAAATCTCATGCATGCATGGCTTTCTTCTCTTCTTTGCATGTTGCATGCAAGGACTGGCAGTTTTTGAAGCGCATGGCTTTGTTCTCTCCTATTCTCTTTTCTTCCAGTTTAACTGAGTTTCCAAAGATAATTGTAATTCCTAAAAGGGTGGGTTGACTTAAAATAGAAGAGGAGTTCAAATTTTTGTATTTCTATAAGTACCCTTGGGGTATCATATTGTAAAGGTTGGCTAATATACAATAGAATTGGCCACCTAATTGTAGGCGATATAACTTTTTTGATAGTGTTACAGAGTTACATTGTACTTCATTTCACAGTTAAATAAAATTACAGGTTTATGCAATATGGTATTAGAATTAAGTTGTTTTACTTGATAAGGTTAATGAGTTATAATTTATCTATATGCCAATGATTGTGCTGAAGCATGATTGTTTCTTATGTGATGAAAGTCATTAGAAGAAGCCGGATTTAAGGATTATCTCGTTAGATTATCGATGAATTGGATTTATTGAAGTCTGTTGATCTATGATCTTGGAAATGAATGAATGCATGTTCTTTTTGGAATCTTTGAAATAGTTGTGATATGCGAATTGTGATGTTAAAATAAGCACCTTAGATGCATGCAATAGTATGGATTATTCTGTAAACTGTGTCATGCTTTGGTTTCTTGACCTATTCGAAAATATTCATTGTTGAAGATATATGTACGGATGCTAGATAAGTTTGATTCATGTTCACTGATTTACCCTCTGATTTATCTTTTTCTTTTATTTAAAAACCCCCTTTCACTGTGAAGAATAGCTCGATGAACAAGTCATTGCTTGTATTCTTTGTTACCAGCACATGCCCCTTGAATATTACAGTTGCATGAACTGATTGAGTGACACCAGACATTTGAGAACCAACTACCAGGACCTTGGGAGTTAGGCTACTATATGTTGTCTTTCTTTTTCAGGAGAAATAAAGTAGAAATATTTTGTTTTAACGTTGTTTGTGTCATGCTCACCATCAACAGATGGTATGGAAAGAGGTTCACAATGCACCATATTCAAGACATCTTGGTGTAAGATGTTGGCCAATGTAAAGCCATTATATTTCTGTAAGGGAATGAAAGGGGATGCAACAAGATTTATAGAAATTTTCTTAGAGTTCCAAAGAGTGAAGGTAGAACATCATCTTGCAGGTATTTTGTATCCACATGAAGTTCCAAAAAGCAAGTGGAAAGTTATTAGCATGGATTTTGTGCAAGGTTTTCCAATGTTGAGGAATAAGCACAATACCAATATAGTAGTGGTTGACAAGCTTACACAGACAACTCACTTCATACAAGGGAATATGACTAATGGAGCTCCTATAATAGCAAAAAATTTTATTCAAGAGATATCTAGATTGCATGGGATTCTTGAAAATATCATTTCTAATAGGGATGCTCATCTGACATCTAGATTTTGGCAAACCTTATTTACTTCACTTGGGACTCAATTGAACATATATTTTGCATATCATCTAGAAATGGATGAAAAAACCTGAAAGGGTGAACCAAGTATTAGAAGACCTACTAAGGATGAGTTGCATGATCAACAATACAAATGGGAGGATTACCTACCATTAGTTGATTTTTAATATAACAAATCCTATCATTCTACAATCAAGCTGGATCCATTTGAAGCATTATGTGGCAGGAAGTGTCAAACTCCTATAAGTTGGGATAAGATGGAAGATAGGATAAGCCTTGGGCTAGAGATATTATAAAAAATGGAGGAACACATTAGAATTATCAAGTAAAGGCTAGTAGAAGCTAACAAAAGGAAAAAAAATAATGCCAATTCTAAATGGGTACCTAGGAATTTTTCAGTAGGGGATAAGTTTTTGTTGAGAGTTAAACTTGGGTGATCCCACAAAGCTGGTTTACAATTTCTGAGAGGAACTAATTTTTGCTGAAATCACATATTTTTAGAAAATATAATGATTTAAGCCTTTAAAAGTTTCAATTTATGGTTTCCAATTGAAGAGGGTTTGATTAAACCACCTTAGATCAAACCCCCTTGGATAGAACCTCTCTAGTTTTAAACCATACCTATAAATGAGTCTCCTTTACACCTATCAAAATGCTGATAAAAAATCAGTTTAGATTTACCTTTTGGGGGATCAAATGAATTCATTTAAAATTTATTTGAAATGATTATGGTAGTCCTCAAAATGAGTTATCCCACAAATATAATTTTAATAGGTTTTGGTTTTATTATGTATGTGTTTTTTTAGTTTTATTAAACATAAGTTTTTGACCAAAAATCAAGCTCTTTGTTTGCACATGTGGAAAAATAGAAAATTATCAAAATATATATTTTTTTAATATATTTGTGCTAGGTATTGATTTCCTTGATCCATTGAAAAAAAAAAAGAATTTCGATGCATTCAATTTTTTCATGTTTTATATAGTCCGTCTATGTCTGAATTACAATTGGGTTGACTTCAAAACTCTCTTAAGGAAATAATATTCAATAAAAAACTATGAGACCAAATGAAAGTGCTAGATATTGTAGTTACAAATCTAAATTCGAAAAAAAATAGAATTTTATCCTTCATACAAAAAATATTATGTTGTATACGGTGAGCTTCACTTTTTAAAAATGTTGTTTTTGAAACAAACCTATTTTCATGGGAGATGGAAAAAGAAGTGCAATATTATTCCAAAAAATTTGAAAAAAAAAAATTAGAATCTAGAGACAAAATGTGATGAGACTCTAGTTTGGATCATCTTCAAATTCCTCATGGTTTAGCTGCTATAGGTGCTCGAATGTGAAGATTTAGTTAAAAATAATAATTTAAGTGTCCAATTTGGCCAAAAATTGTAAACCACTATTGTGGGATCACCCACCTCATGAGAGTTCTATCAAGTTTGGAAAGTCATTCAAAATAGATCCATGATACATGGGTCCTTTTGAGGTTCTTGAAGAATTTAACCTTGTTGCATATAGAATTTCCTTGTTGCCATCTCTTGCTAGGATGCATAACGTATTTCATATCTCGTATCTTAAGAAGTATATACTAGGTGATAGCTATGTTATTGATTGGAATGATTTATAGGTACAGGACCCAATGTGGTAACAATTGAGCCTCTTAAGGTGCTCAAAATACATAAGGTCCACTTACATAACAAAGAGGTTCTATAATGCAAGGTCTAGTGGGATTAGTATGCAAAAGATTCTACCACATGGAAAGACTATGTTGAAATGAAGCAAAAGTTTCCACAATTCTTGCTATATTTTGAAAAATCTTGAAAATAATGATGTTTTGTGATGTTGTGCTTTATGTTATGATCATATTTGATACTTAAATATCATTAGGGATGATGATTCACAAGGGGGGATTATGCTACACCCGATACATGTTATTACTTATTTACTCTTACCTTGTTTGGTAAAATTGCTTTAATATATGTGAATGTGTTTTGTATATGAATCTTGAAGGAAATATGATGAGTGAATGTTTGATTCATTTTAATGTTTTATAATGATTTTTTATATGAAATATATGTGATGAATATGAATGTATTGTTAGATCAGCTAACTAATGTTATGATATAATAAGCTGAATGTGGGAATAGGTTCAAACCTTCCAAAGAGGGGAAGTATCACTCAAGTGAAGAAATTGGTCTAGTAACTCTTATTTGAGCCTAACTAAGCATACAAACATTCACACCCTAGTTGGTCTTAGTTAAGTCAAGTTATTTCAATTAAATGGTAAGTGATCTTTAGTTTTGGTTTTGAATGTTTTTATTTATTTGCAATCTTGTTTTATGAATGTTTGGATTGGGGAATTTGATTAAGTCTTGATGTCGAGTGGAATTCCTTCCTTGTGTGTTTTTATTTATATCAATTAGATATATACATATTATATATATGCATATATGTATGCGTGTAAGGGGGAAATCGATGGTATCGAAATGAATAGAAACTAATATAACTCAAAACAAGAATCAAGATCTATCCCCATTACTCATGAAATGAAAGTACAATGCTAAGGAAATCAAAAGCGTAATTGAAATAAAACAATGACAATGAAATAAAAAACAAAGTGTGATTTTTTTTTGCTGCCCAAATGGTTGACTCCTGTGTTACTCCTGTGTCCCACACTGCAACTAATTTATCAATCATCACTCCATCAGATGACCATTTGATGGCTCATGAAGTAAAAGGAAGGCTTGTGTAGACACAAAGAACTGAGATTTTTCCCACGTTTTGATGGGTAGAAAAAGGCATCTGAAACAAAATAGTGGTGATTTGACGAGGGTTTAGGGCATGATTATCATCAACATGCCTTTGTTGCTACAAAAGATGCTAATGGAAAATGAAATTTTCTCTCCTCAAGCTGCTCACATTTGTAGAATGAGCATGCAAGAAATGGCTCACGAAGGATAGGGCATCATTTGCTTGTTGCATCCTATGATAGGGGTCCCTATTTAGATACACCATTTTCCACCACCACTACAACTACAACTATAAGTGGTGCCCTTGCCAACATTAATCCACACTTACCTATTCATCCCTCATCAACAATGCCGAAAGTATGTTTGAATAGTTTGGCTTTGGACAAGGAGGGTTTTTTGTCCTATATTGCTCTGATATGCCAATTCATGAAGACTTGGCTGAAACTATGTGATCTACACACATGGGTCTTAGACAAATTTTAGGCATTCATGGAAGATGAAATCAATATTTTTCCTTGTGCGAAGGGGTTTTTCATTTTATAATTCAAATCAAAGGAAGACAAGGAGTTGGTACTATAAAATGGCCCTTGGTTCTATGAAGGTTATTGTCCGTGCATGAAACCATGGTTTCTTAAATTTGATCAGTGTACATAAATTTCCACTACTATTTTTCTATGGGTAAGACTTCCATATCTCCCTATTTAGTTTTGGGATTTAGATTTATTATGGGCTACTGGAAATAGTTTGGGAAGGTACCACTGCTCTTCTAAGGAAACCATAAACTATCAAACTTCTACATGTGCTCATGTTTGTGTCGAAATGGACTTTTATAATGGTCTTCCTATTGAGATTTTGTTGAAGGTGGGAAATAAATGCAAGAGGAAATGGATTGATTACAAAAAAATAGCTTTTAGATGCAGGAAATATTTCTCAATAGAACACTTATCATCCCAATTTTAGAAAGATCATGTTGTGGGGAACTCCAAACCATCTTGGTGGATTGGGGCCTAATCTAAACACTATATCATTCCCCCTAATCCACCCAAGTACTTCATACCTCCTTCAGTCTCTTCAAAGAAAAACTCTCCTTCCTCCCCTCCCCATCTTGGGGAGAGCATTTTGGATTCACCTGCAAATGCTAAAATATCTACAGTTCTCTCTAAAGGTAGTGAAGGATCTATTATAGTGGTTGCAAGTGCATGTGGTGATGCTCTATCTAGTCAAAATAACATCGTTCCCCCTGAAACTAAATAAGAATGGATAGAGGTCAAAAACAAGAAAAATTCTTTAGCAAAATGTAAGAATCCAATGATGCTAAGATCCTCTAAGAAAGAGGAGTTATTGTAATATGGGGTCGAAATAAGAGTTTGGAACATGTAATTTGGTGCTTTAAATTAATAGAAAGAGTGATATCCTCTTTGATAGTGATTTTCCTAAAAAAACTCCAAAATAAAGTAGCGTTACCATCCCGTCTCAGAGTGTGTTTGCAAAGATTTTGGGTTTTTCATATCAATGCTAAGCCTCCATTATACATGCAAAATCTTGAAGAATGTGCATTTGTTGATCAAAAATATATGTGAAGCTTTGTCAAAATGTCGATTAGGATTCTTGGATTACTTTATTGTGCAAATGATATTGATTCTCTGATCGTTTTTGAGGAAGATAGTTGTTATATAGATTTTGTGTTTTGAAATGAATGCTCTGGATCATGTAGTAGAATATCCCTATCAACGATTGAGAGCTGTTGAGAGGATTTAGATGGGCATAATCTGTGCAAACTGATTACGTAATTGGTGTGATTGAAGAAATAGATTGATATGATAGGAAACAGATTGATTAGTCAAGAAATAGATGGATTAGTTAGCCAATCAAAGTGAGCAATCAGGGGATAATAATTTTTTCAATCATGAAAGTGGGTGAGGATAATTAATTAATTAATATTTTTGGAGTTGAATGTGCAAATCAAGTTTGAGTTTTACAAAAAAGTTTTATTTGTTTGATTTGATTTTTGATGATGTTTTGAATAATTTATTAAATTATTTATGTTTGGGGAAAATGATTTAATTAGACTATTATGTTTTAATAATTTAACTGACTCAGGGGAATAAAGTGAATTAGTGACATAATTAAATAATTGACAATATTGAATTAATCAGGAGGAATAAAGTTAGATTAGGACTTTATTAAATCAATGAAATTTATTTAATTGGTCGAAAATGGAGAAGAAGTGAATTAATTAAATAATGTCATATTATTCAATTACTAGGAGAAATTAGGGTTTTAGGACTTTAATATCAAATAAATGAAATTTATTTAATTGGTCAAAAATGATGAAAAAAGTGAATTAATTAAATAATGTCATATTATTCAATTAATAGAGGAATTTAAGGTTTTAATGTATTTTATGTGAAATGTAGTGATATTATGTGATAATGATGTCAATGATGATAAAATGTCATTCAGGATGTGTGATAGGTGTTAGGTCAATTTTACATGTATATAGTACATTTCTACGATAAACTCATACATAGGAGTGAATACATACATGGGTATACATAGGTAGACCTATCTATGCATGCTCATGGATAGATTACCCATATGCATGGGAATATTGATTGGACAAAGGTGATAGATATATATATATACACACACTTTATGTATATATGTTGATCAATGGATATGAGAGTATAAGTGTTTATATATAAAGATATTAAAATAGTATTATATATAATATATTTATAAAATGATATATATACATCTATACATATATTTATATATATTTGTGTATATATAATTATTATTTAATATATGTTTATATATATTTGTTAATTGGAAATTAATGCATGCAATAATCATGTGCTCTCCATAAATCCTCATTCTTTGCATTCATTTGGAGAATTGTGCCATCTCTAGTAATCTGGAATCTTTGGTGGGAAAGAAATCTAAGAATTTTTAGGAAAGTATCTTCTCCTTATGAAGTCATAAATGGTAAAATTGAAAATGCAATTTCGGAAGCAGTAAATGTGTATGTCCAAGATTCCAAAGATATTAGCTCTTCTTTTACAAATTGGGATAATGACATTCTACAAAATTGGAAGTTCATAAAATTACCCTTCCCAAGATGACTTTATCAAGTTGAACTTTGATGGTGCATCCAAAGGGAATCTAGGCAAATCAAGGGCAGGCATTAGCCTGCATATTTCACAGGGCAAGATCCTTGCATTATGTTCAAAATATCTCCACAATGGTTCTAAAAATATAGTTGTATCAAAGGCTTTGCTAATTGGTTTGGAAATAGAATTGGAATTGGGCATCAAAAACATTCACATCGAAGGAGACTCACTCCTGATTGTTAACTCCTTGTAAGGAAAGGAAAATTCAAAACTGGGGTCTTCGATACACTCTTCAAAGAGTATGGGCTCTACTTGATAAATTTCAAAACTATATGATCACACATACCTTTAGGGAAGGAAACAAGTTAGCAGATTGTCTAGCTAATTTGGGAAGCTTAAAGTAGGAAATATATATGCTATCTAATGTGGCTTCACTTTTAGATTATCCTCACATAAAAGATCTTATCAATTAGGATATCCATCACAATAACATTGGGGCCTCTTTTATTCCAAAATATTGATTTATTTTATCAAAATTGGCTAGACCTCCAATTTCTCGCTGATTTGGTGAGGGAATTCTAACTTGCTAAATTTGGCTTTGCCATGTAGTATCTCGGCCTGGGTCATCATTTTTAATATGCTCATCCTCCTGTTGGCACTTGTGTAGTCCAGATTGGTACATTTTGATAGCATCATCCATCTTTGGGAGATCTGAATGGCCTTATGATGGGATAGGCTAGGTATTATATGACAATTTTTCATTCCAAGTTATCTCCCCACCCTTTTAGCAAATGAAGGGATTTATGTGTTGCTATATTTTGTGGTACCCATATATGTGTGGCAGTACACCGCATTTATCTCCTGATGAACTATGGGAGATTTCACATGATTCGGCATAGAGCAAAGGATCTGCATTCATTAAGATATCCTTTCTTGCTTTAAATTTCCATCATGCTCTTCAAGAAATGTGCACTTTCATCATTGAATCTCACTCAACTTTAAAAATGCATTTTTCTTTCATTTTCACATATTTTTTTAAAGTATTTTTTGGAAAGTATTGTTTGCAAGTTTGTTCTAAATTGGGTATTGCTGTTTTTTGATGTGGATATGGTCATTCGCCCTTGGAATTTCAAAATTAAATACACTATATAGCCTTGGGAGAGGCCTTTTGAAAATAGCCTCTCTCAAGAGGATCTCATCTTGCTATTCAAGATTGATTGCATGAGAGAAGAGGATTCAGTTCGGTCTGTGCTTGGTCTAGAGGTCACTCGCCCAAGAGCTCAAATTTTGTTATTCCCATCCTAGGTTTTCTCTATCTTCTTATCTAATGCTATGGATTTTATTCAATCCTTGCAGGAATTAGAGATCATTGTTGAAAAATTTGTGAAACCCTTGTTTTTAGATAAGAATGCTCTATTAGCTATGGTGCAAGTTTATAATTTATTTGAAGGGGAAAGTTATATTGGAGGTCTATTTCCCCGTGAATACCTGAAGTTGCATTCAACGTTTGAAGAGATTTTTGAAGCCATAAGACTAGCTCTTCAGTATATAAATGACTATGTGCTCTTAAGAGCCTTAAAAAAGCACTGCAAAAAGGTGTGTGTGTCTATGGAAATTGACATTAAAGAAAAATTCTATGCTATCTCTCACCTTCATGATCATGTGCAACATCTGTCAATTATCTCTTTTGTAGGTTCAAAGGAAAAGGACCTCTACATTCCTAGGGCTCATGCTACAAATGAAGCAAAATGTTCCAAAGCAGCATCTCAAAGTCTAATTACAAGGGATTGCATGGCTACTGTGGACCATTCAGAGAAGGAGTTGGTTCCCTTTTTAGGGATTGATTTCTTTGCTAGAGAAGAAACTCATGATGGCCAAAATGTAACAAAGGAAGGGCAATCTAAAGCATAGGATGAAAACTCTCCATGCGCAGAGTGTATGGAGGAGTAATTAGGGCAGTGCCCATGGAAAAATTTCTTTTTTGGTAACCTGTAATGCTATTATTCGATGAATCAAATTGGGACACAATTCGTATTATAGAGGTTGGGTTGAAATGTTTGCCTCCCTACTCATTTTTTGTTTTGAAAAACATCATGTGGGAAAAAAGGATAGGTGGTGGCACTGTAGCCAATTATTGCTGTAATTTTTGTCATGGGTCTTTGTCATGGGGTGAAATTATAAAAATATGGGGGATAATTTTTGTAATAGGGTGATGGGCCTTGGGCCAAATTTTGTAACGATATGGGCTATAACTGAATGTTTTCTTCCTAGTTCTTTCCTGCTGGTATGCCCCTCAAACCAGGATGTAAAAAGCTATATTTATATATCATTAATATATTATAGTGGCTTCACCACTTTTGCTTTAAACAAAGAGTATATATTAATATATATTAGGATGAATATATATATTATATAATATATGATTGATAATTATTTGAAGTATATTCAAAGCACATTATAAAATGTTGAAGTTGATAATAGTGAAGTTGATGATAGTGAAGCACTGATGCAAGCTTTTGGATTCAATTGTGTATGATAGTGAATAACTTTAAATAAAGCTCATATGCATATAACACTACCTTGTATAGTGTAAAACCTACCCATGAAACAAGAATCGACCAAGTTAAAAGGTTGTGCATGTTTATTGGAATAAAGTCAAACATTGGCAAAGGAAAAGTAAATAGTTTAAAACATTGGAAGAAGCCTTCAATAGTGCTATCTTTAAGGGCGCGAAAACATGAAATGTGGCACCAAAATATATAGCTTTTGGAAGCAAAAATAAAGTCTTAAATCTATAAATGTGCAAAAAATCAGTCATTGATAAGTTGACAACAACATAGAGGGGTAGTTGAATTTCAAACCAAGTAGGAAACTTGCTAAAAGTATTGTTGTTTATTTGACTCAATCAAAGAATCTTGTTGTATCTTGAAACAAGCCAACTTAGCCATTTGAAAGGTGAGGAATGTTATGTGTTACAAACTTGTGAGTTAGTTAGATAAATCATTGCATGGGGATAGAAAGGTGGAAAAAGTATTAGCTTGTTTGTAGCCTTTGGTTGCTCACATTTTAGTATATATAGAGGTGCCCTTTCTACAATTTTCTACACTTTTCAATCTAATTACTCTATTTTTATTTTGTTGTATTTTTTGTGCTAAGTGAGTTGAGAGATTGAGAGTTAGTGAGTTGTTTTGTTATTTTGTGTTAGTGTTGTTGAGAGTTTTGGTAAGAGGATAGAAGTGGAAATTGGGTTGTTCTTAGAGGAAATTGCAAGTGGGTTTGAAAAGTTAAGCTAGGAGGGAAGAATTATTAGTTTGATCTTTCTTACAAGCATGCTGATTTCTACTCCTTTTTTATTATGTTGGAAATATTGCTTATTTATGTTTTCCATGTTTGGAAAAAAATGTCTTATATGTGTGTTATGATACTTGGATAGGCTTGCATATTTCTTGATTGTTCTTGAATTTGTGAAACCTTTCTATTTGGTTTATACTTATATAGATATATATACTATATTGGGTTTTATATGAACATATTCTATTTGTATATACGTAGATTTCCATTATTATACTTAGTATGCCAATACTCTAGGTGCATAACATAAGATAGAGTTGTTTTGAAATACTTGGCAGAAATATCATTTTCATATGAGTTAATGGGAAGGTTATTCCCAGGGTTAGGATGATCCATGGGAAAGGAGATAACCTATGTATAGAATATTAATGGTAAATAAAAAAGAGCTATGAAGGTGGTGAAATAGATGAACCTCACTCGAAGTACTCGATGATAATATTTAGCCAAAGTAGACTAAGTAGCCACTATTTACACTGTTAGCTGACTATGATTCGATTTACACTCTAGGATGGGTATATCATATATGTAGTTGCAGCCACATTATGGTAGCTCTAGATATGTAGGAAACACCACCATGCTCAAAAAAGGTTAAAGGAATGATGAGGTTACCAAATCAATCTCTTTGTCGAAGGGAGGGCCATCTCACCAAGTTTGGTAGATGTGCAAGGGATTGCAATAAGTCCATGGTTGGCATAAAAGCACTTGAGTGATGCTTCTCCTCATGTAGTTGGTGGCCAAGATTTGGGTGTACATTCTGAACCATTTGTATTTCTAGTTCATGTAAGCTTGTTGAAGCCATGCATGTAATCATGTATTCATCTATATGGAAAATGTGAATGTGAAATGCTATAATGAATATATGTAAAGTGAAATCATTACTTATATTGATGAAATGATTCTTTGATTATGGAATTTAAAATTTTGGAAAGGCTATATTTCAAATGGTGCATTTATTATTGAAAATAAAATAAAAAAATTTATCACTCATAATGTAAGATGCATAAACTATTAAATTTTGGGTAAAACATATTAAAATTACTAGGTAGAAAAATGGGTATGTTGCAATGGTTTTGGAGAAGCAACTTGTCAAATTTCACCAGTTTTTGGCATTTAGTTTATGAGGTATAGCTATTATTATTTTAGAGATTTTGATTTGACTTTATATTAATATAGTTTGGTGTTTTAGACATGGTTGATGTTGAGATTTTAGTTTAGGGATATTATTATTTTGGATTATGAACACAAATGTTATATATGCATGCTTAGATATTTATTTTCTTATAAATGAAATAATATGTTCTTTTAATCAAATATTTCAATTATGAAGTATTATAGTTAGATGTTTAATTTCCACAAAAATAATTATTTTTAGTTATTATGATAGATTTTATATTATTTGATGTTAGAAAATTTTAATTTTTATATTTATTGTTTCGGTTATAATTTCCAAAATGAACTAATTGCATCAACATAAATTTGAACCCTTAACGCAAATCTCATTTTGAACCTAAAAAATTTAGAAAAATCAAGAGCGGAGGTTTAATTCCACTTAAGCCCATTGCTTGCATCCACTTGGAGCCTATTTTGTGTTTCGGTGGGGGAATTTCTATTGGGGACGCCTGTGTGGCATGCAGACGTCTGTGTGACATGCTTACGTCCCTGGTAGATTCTTGCAGTTGGAGATTGCAGAGACGTTACACTTTCGATTGGAAGTCAAAGAGTAATGTCCCTCTTCGGATGGCCGACCCGAATATGGCCATTTTTTCATCCATCTCTTCATAATCTTCACTCTCTCATCCATTTCCGTATTCAATAGAAGTTTGAATAGAGTTTGGCAAGATCTTGAATCACTTTCTCCACCATTTTCATCCATTTTCAAGCTTTGTGGCAACATTCTTGACTCCATTTGTAGAAATCTATCAATCCATCACTCCAAAAAGGTGAGCACAGGACATAAACCATGGAAATAGAGGCTTGAATCCCTCTCGTTCACTCCTCCACAAGCCTTGAGCACTCTGGACAAAGACAATAAGCTCCTCTAATCTCTCCTTTTTATTTTGATTCAGTAAGAATGTACTGCTTGTAGTTCATTTCCTTTATCATTATTTCTACTATTCCAAACTTGGCTGTCCATGGAGGTGGAAACACCAAGACGGGGGTCTGACTAAGGCAAGCCCCTATACAACCCCAACAACTTCTCCCTTCGTTGCGTGTAGGTGGATAGAGCTTGGAGCAAGCTGGCAAGGAGAGCATTCTACGAGATCATCTTCGTCACCTTGGTGGTAATACAGTTCCTTTATCACATTCATATTTTATTTTCTCTCATCTTAATCTCATTCTATTGCTTTAAAAATCTCTAGACTAGGCTAATAGTTCCCTTTCTTGAGTTAGAATCTTATCTTTTTGGATTTTTGGCCATACGGACGCCAGCGCACCTATGAGATGCCAATGCGCCACACTGTCATCCCAAAACCACGCTTTCATCTTCAAATAGAGAGCTCCCTAAGACATGAGTCTAAATCTAAAGGTCGACTCACTTAGCCTCCTACCAACTTTTAGGATTGCAGGGCGATCGAAGGAAATATAGTCCTCATCATTCTCATCCTCTTCATCATAACTACCCTTTAAGCTGAGGTGGGTTGGGGAATCCTTTCCACTCTTGGCCTTTCATGACCTGGGGCCTTGCAGTGGGTGATCCCCCTCTCTCACATTTTTGGTGAACCCGACGTGAACCAACATCTATCCTTTTGTCAATGTTCTGAACTTTTTCTCTTATACCCCTTGGTCATTGTACCCTTGTGGGTCATGAAATTTTATGAGCTTCATGACCCAGTCTACGACCTCTGGGCATATTGTTAGAAGAAGTTTGCAACACCATCCAATGGACAAGGAAAATGTATCCTCTAGCTTCACTACCAGCCTTTTTGACAGTTCTACGGTTGGGTTGTCCATGTAGGAGCAAGTATCGCAAGGCGAACTTAGATTTCTTGATGAAACCAATCGTGTTCCTACTCCTCCTGTGTCATTGACCTCTTCATCCATAGATGAGCATGAGGCCATCCATATCCCTTCCAAGTACGTTGTTAGTCTCGGTAGAGGGTTAGGTGCATTAGAAAATCACCTAGAAGGCAACCCGCAGTTGGCTAGGGCTGCTAAGGTGATCAGTGAGATAAGATACATGGTGGAAAAGGACCGAACGGGTGTGGAACTCTTGGCTAGTCTCGCCGGTTTGGCCGAAGCATGTGCCCCCTTGAGCCTTGGTCACATAATAAGGGGTGGCCTCTTCGAGGAATGTGAGAGGTAGTTGGAGATGTTGATGCCTCCTATATCTATGTACATGACTGACATGGTCCCCTTGGTCAATATACCTTATACTTCCAAAAGTTTGGAGACTGTCAAAGTAAACAAGAACTCTTTTGGTTTCCACTTCACCCCTTCTGTCACCTTCGATTGTGGAGGATTTGGCAGAATGATTGGCAGAAGCTTTGGCTATGGAAACTTCAGAAGTGGGGGTGGAATTGGCAGAGGTGGTGTTGGTGGAATTCATGGTGGTGGCTCTGGCGGAAGTCAAATTGGTGGCAGTGGAATCAGTCATGACTCTAGTGGTGGTCACGGTGGTGGCATCGATGGGGGTCACACTGGTGGTGGTGGTTCCAGTGGTAGTCACAACAGTGGCTCTGGTAGTGGTCCCAGCAACCCTTTGTCTTCTAATGACCCTATCCTGAATACTCTTCTTTAGAATATGGGGAAGATGTAGAATCAATTGGTGAACCTATCCTAGGCCTCAGCTCAAGCTATATTTCAACCTTTCCCCCAACACAACGCGTTATCGGTTGCAATTTTAAACACTCCATTCCTGCTAGGGATGAGAATTCCAAAATTTGAGAAATACGATGGTAAAGGGGAACCACAAACACACATATCCACCTTTAATGCCCTATTTAATGATTTCTTCCGTCATGATGCATTGATGTCCAAACTATTTCCCTAATCCCTCATAGACACAACACTAGATTGGTACCGTTCTTTGCCCGATAATTCCATCTTCACATTTGATCATCTTGTAAACCAATTCTTGCGACAGTTCCAAGCCAATATTAGACTGGAGATGACCTTCTCAAACCTTGTTCGATGTAAACAAGGGGACAATTAAAATGTTACAAACTTTATAGGGTGCTACCAAGCGCTCTTCTCACAAATCACGTATCTGTTACCCGAATCTGATGTACAAAAGGTCTTCATAGGGAATTTACAAACACTGGCAAGAGAAATTTTCCCTTATGAAGTATCCCTCTTTCACACATTTGTGTGTGGCTCTACGAGAGTACTAGTAGATGGTGGTTTAGTTTGGAGGTTCCTCCTCACGTTCCTGTACAAAAGGAAGATCTATCATATCAATTTTTTAGAAAGATAAAGCTACTATGAATGTAGTAGCCACTGTAGATAACAACAACCTCAAATACAACCAAAATTTTACAAAGCTTTCAAAATATTATTCTTCCATCTTGCAGAAGTTGGTGAAGGATAAGATCTTGACCCTGTCACCTCCTAAACTAGTTAGAGAACCATACCCTAGCTGGTATGAACAAAACACGTATTGTTAGTACCATCAAGTTAATGGACATGATACCGAACACTGTATGCACCTATTCATGAGATAGAGGACCACATCAAGGACGGTACTATCCAGCTTGATGAGAGTAAACACAATATGAACAAATTAGTGGTGAAAGCTAATAGTGATTTGCAAATATACATAGACCTATTTCCGTCACACTCTTCCAACATGATTATCGATCCCATTGATTCTACTTCTCACCCAGAGGCGTATGTTAACATGGTTACTGATACTCCCTCCCCTCATCTTGTGATTGACTCATCAGAAATAACGTTCCAACAAATAATAAACCTTCTCTAGTGTACATTCTTGCTCACCTCAATGGAAACATTGTGATAAGGGTCCTAGTCGACCCCGCGAGTAGAGTGAATGTCATGACAAAGGGGATGTTACTCTTGAATTCCCTACAAAGGGAAGAATATGAAAAAATCAAATCCATCATCTGTACATATGATGGAATTTCCCTCAAACCTTGTCGATTGATAACGTTGTCTATCCTAGTTGGACCTAGGAATGTTGAAATGGTCTTCGATGTCATTCTCGATTCAGATCTGTTTAGAGTGAAGCTAGGCATACCTTGGTTAGCTTCCATGAATGGGATCACCTCTTTGATTCATAAGTGACTTAAGTTTTCCCATGAAGGTGTCATGCATGTAGTGCATGACACTAGATACCAGCCTATGGTTGCCCATGGAGGATATTTTTTAGATCACTTTTGGCCCACTCCAGTCAGTTCGCTCCCACAAAGAATAGACCTAATTTAAAAGAACTATGTGATGTACAAGACTGGAGGTAAGGGAAAACCAAAGTTGACTCTTCTTGTAGTTAAGTAGCCTGATGCCTCCTCCTCCCAAAAGGGGAAGGAGAAGCTCGCTCCTTCCCGAGTTGACTCGTCTACTCTTCTCTTGGGAGGAGTATTCGATGAACAAGCCCAAGTTCTATCTACTAAGTTTGATGATGCCTCCTTGGGAAAAGCCCAATATTAAGATATCGGATCTCCCTAATGGGTCTCTAGGACCTTGGTATTACTTGTATGGTAGAAAGAAAGGCCCGCAGAGAGAGTTCGCCCCTCAGCTTATTCCCTTTCCCCCAAACAAAAAAGGGCCCACCTCTAAGGTGCTAAAGTTGACTCCTCCCACCATTTCCATTTGGGAGACTGTGCTTCCACTGAAGAAAGTTGTGGAGGACACTCCCATGGTTGAGAAGGATCCTTTTTTCCCTTCACAAGTCCTGACTGCTGGTTTGAAGAGCCATAGAAACCACCTTGCACATGAGTGTAAGCACTAGAGAAAGGCTCTCCTAGCCGAGCAAGCCTCCTTACAGAAGAAGGAGGTGGAGAAGACTACACCTCCTATGGTGTCTTCCTCTCTCCCCTCTTTTGTCCTCGTTAAACCTAGTTCTGTATCTCTTTCGGTTCTTTCTATTTGTGCACTTGTACCTGGAAAGGTGCAAGTTTTCATTCCTCCTTTGGTGGAGCTACCCCTACTAATTTCTATTACAAATGTCTTACCTTTTTCTAAGCCCATGGATATGGTGAACACTTCGGTCATATCCACTGTGGTTCTTTCCTCTCCTCCCTCAATCCTTGCTTCATCTGTGGGGACTTCACCCCCTCTAAAGAAGAGGGTAGAGCATGGTCTCTCTAGTGGTGGAGGATGTAAGAAGATCCCACCTCCTCCAAAAGGTGGCCCCATGTTGGCTTGTTCTATCCTAGTGACAGAACTAGCTCCAACCTCCCTCGCATTTGTCACTACTCCCGAGTCTCTCGGTGAGCCTAGCAGTGAACCTTGGGTGTAGACTCCTCCATCTCCTGAGGTAAAACATGGCACTCCTATTAAGTGAATTTTCAATTTAGTGGATGAAGTTCCGACCCTTTCAGTGATCTTTTCTAGGTCGTTGACCTTGGACCCATAGGAGCTGAGTGGCAAAGACCTTATGGATCCCTTTGCCTTAGCCCTTGTTGCGGGAGGATCGAAAGCTCCTCCCATTAACATTACACCATTGCAGGCTTTTCATCCTTCCCCTTTCAATGATATAGAGTGGGAAGCTAATGACCTCTTGGTTGACCAGTGTTAGGAGGAGACCCTCTTCTTAATCTCTAGATTAGATGTGTGTGTGTGTGTGTTGTGACGTGTTCCCCTGTGATCATGCTTTATGTGCCTGGATGACCCTCGTCACCCCTATTGGTGCTTGGATACATGCATGGTGTTTATGTTGTACACCTTCCTCTATACGTATCTATATTCTTCCATGTTTGTGATGGAATTTCGATAAATTGGGGATGATACAAAGTGTCAGGAGCGTTTAGGCCTCGTTCCATGTAGACCCAATTTTTTATTTTACTTTTTCTTCTCACGTGTTCCTCACATGATCTGATGTAGTAGGGGGTTGATGAAAATTCATTTATATACTATTATTATACCTATACATATATTTATGAAGCAGTTCTGACCTCAAAATATCAGGCTATGCCTGTGCCATTTGTATGTGTTCCCCTTTTCTTTTACTTTTCTCTTTATCTTTCTATCTTCTTTGCTTGAGTTGTCCCTCTCATGTGTGAAAATGTTACTTCTACATTTCATAATCTTTAGAAAATGCATTCATTGCAAAATGAATCTTTTTTCGAAAACCCTTCACCCACTTCCTTATTAGAATTATATTCTCAACTTGAAACCCTAGAGAAACATGTTTCGTTCATCATGGGTTCATAAAGAAAGGACATGGGAATCCTCCCTCGAAGTGGGAACGGTCTTAGTCTTCCCCTCATGTGAGAACATCTCCTTCCTTTTTAATTCCTTGCTAAAGTGAACATATTTCAAAAGGATTCCTTGATGCCGAATAGATTCGAGAAGGAAGACATTAGCTTTCTAATAGTGAGTCCCTTGAGTGGACCCCTCTTTTTCACATTGGGTTCCTAAGGGACCCCTTCAAAATATTCATCAAGTTATATGGAATCTAGCTTGGGGTTATCTCGACTAGACCGGTCTTACATATTCACGTCTGGTCCAGGGGCAGCCTAGACCAGTTTCCAATTTTTGTGTCTAGTCCGGGGACAGCCCA
The DNA here is from genome assembly GCA_007115665.2 of Sequoiadendron giganteum. Taxonomy (NCBI): domain Eukaryota; kingdom Viridiplantae; phylum Streptophyta; class Pinopsida; order Cupressales; family Cupressaceae; genus Sequoiadendron; species Sequoiadendron giganteum. The sequence continues at coordinate 138,967,184 of CM021103.1, read as the reverse complement.
ATTAGACTTTACCTTTCAATCAGCACATCCCTTGAGTGGACCCTCCTTCCTTTTGAAGGGTTCTTGAGGGACCCCTTTAAAAGTATTACAAATTAGTGATGGTTTGCATGACTATCCATTCAATGGCCTGCACAACTGCTTCCTGATGTGTTCTATCTGTAGGTAAACATGTCGCCATCTCTGAGTCTAAGGAGTCCCCTCTGCTCGGTCTCCCTCATGTGAGAGTTTTTGGGGGATACCTTCCTTGTAGGTCTATGGGTTTGTAGGGTGCGTTTCTTGGTGTCCTTCATGTGAGATTTCTTGAAGGATAACTCCCCTTGTAGCACCATGAGCCTGGAAGGCACTTTCATACTTTAGCTTTGTGGTTTCGTAGAACTATGAAGTCCTCTCCTGCACTTCTGATTTTTCCAGACCATGCTCTACTTCCTTGTCAATTCAGGTATACACTTCTTACTCTGCTACTTCCTTCATAATCTACTTTATGAAAGCACTCATCAATACTCATGCTCGCTAAAGTGGGGGTAAAATGTATCAACATGAATTTGCACCCCTAACGCAAATCTCATTTTTCCCCTTAACACTTTAGAAAAATCAAGAGCAGAGGTTTAATTCCACTTAAGCCCACTGCTTGCATCTACTTGGCACCTATTTTTCATGTTGGTGGGGGCATTTCTGTCAGGGATTCCTATGCAGTGCGGGGTCCCTGACAGATTCCTATGGCTAGAGACTGTAGAGATGTTACACTTTCAATTGGAAGTCGAAGAGTAACGTCCCTCTTCAACTGGCCGATCTGAATATGGCCATTTTTTCATCCATCTCTTCATAATATTCACTCTCTCATCCATTTCCCTCTTTAGTAGAAGTTTGGATAGAGATTGGCAAGATATTGAATCACTTTCTCCACAAATTTCATTCATTTTCAAGCTTTGTAGCAACATTCTTCACTCCATTTGCAGCAAGCTATCACTCCATCACTCCAACAAAGCGAGCATAGGATAGACACCGTGGAAATAGAGGCTTGAGTCCCTCTTGTTCAATCCTCCACAAGCCTTGAGCACTTTGGATGAAGGCGGTAAGCTCCTCTAATCTCTCCTTTTGATTTTGATTGGATAAGCACACACTTCTTGTAGTGTTTTGTCTTTACATAGCTTGTAGTTCATTTTCTTTATCATTATTTCTACTATTCCAAACTTGGCTATCCGTGGAGGTGGAAACACCAAGATGGGGATCTAACTGAGGCAAACCCCTATACAACACCAAAAACTTCTCCCTTCCTTGTGTGCAGGTGGATAGAGCTTGGAGCAAGCTGGCGAGGAGAGCTTTCTGCGTGATCATCTTTGTCACCTTGGTGGTAATATAGTTCCTTTATCGCATTCATATTTGATTTTCTCTCATCTTAATCTCATTCTATTAATTTAAACATCTCTAGACTAGGCTAATAGTCCCCTTTCTCAAATTAGAATCTTGTCTTTTCGGTTCTCTAGTCGTATGGACACCAACGCACCTGTGAGATGCCAGTGCACCATGCTGTCATCCCAGAACTACTCTTCCATCTTCAGACAAAGAGCTTTCTGAGACACGAGTCTGACTCTAAAGGCCAACTCGCTTAGCCTCCTACCAACTTTCTGGATTGAAGGGTGATTGAAGGACATATAGTCCTCATCATTCTCATCCTCTTCATCCTAACTACCCTTTAAGCTGAGGTGGGCTAGGGTAGCCTTTCCGCTCTTGGCCTTTTGTGACCTGGGGCCTTGTAGTGGGTGGTCCCCCTCTCTTACACTAATGTTTTTAATGAGATGTTTGAGGTGGACAATCTAGGTTCCTTAAGAATTGGAGGCAATATCCAAAATGCCAAATTTTTATTAATGATTTTAATTTTTGTCAAGGGAATTTAATATTTAAGTGTATTTTGATTTTCTTGAACATTTATTATGGAGGGATGTTTTTATTGAATTATATTTTTACTTGAGGGTATTTTGAGGGAAATTAAAGAGTTGGGAGCTATTTTACTTTATTTCATTTTAAAGAGGGAATTAGAATAGTTGGGCGGTGAAGAGGAAATGTGGGTGTTGTATTCTTTCTTCATTTTCTATTTATTAAATTCTTCTTTGGAGAAAATGTGGGATGGATGGAATGAATCGATTGTAGGATAATATTACCTAGAAAAAAGACTTGATAAATTTGGATAGGTTGTTTGGGTTGATCCTAGCTTGGACAACCAAGGTACGCTTTGTGTTTTGATTTTGATGTAGTCACTAAATGTTTGATAGATTTTCTTGTTGTCTTTAATTTCTATCTTGAATATGAATTTGTGTCAAAAAACCTGTCATGTGTTTTGGTTTAGTGTGGAGCCTTGTTTGTGTAATGGGGGTTTGGATGTGAATAAGGTGCGAATCTTGCCTAAGGACTGAGAACCTCCTTCATTTGTGATTGAGAAGGGTGCAACACCTCTCTTGGGGATTTCTTGTAAAATGTGTATATATGTGGTGAATGGAGCTATGTGTTGGTTGGAGTTTGGAGTGGCTGGTTATGGAGGTGTTATGAAAGGAATAATTTGGTTGTGGAGTGGTTGCTTGTGGAGGAGTTGTGAATGGAAGAATTTGGCCATGGTGTGGCTAGTGGTGGAGGTGTTGTGAATGAAATAATTATGTGCTGAAAATGAAATTGAATGCTTATTTTGAAAATATTTTGTTCCCCAAGAGAGAAGGGAATCCCCCTTCCCCCCCTTTACAAGAATTCTATGAATGAATTCTTTGTGTGTGAGTCAGTTTTTGTAACACCCCTCTGTTTTGCGTTTTGGTTAGACTCTGTGTCTTTGTGTGGGTATGTTGCTGTGATGTGTTTCTGATTATTCAGATGTTATCTTTATTCCATGCTTTGGATTAGCATAGTGGTTAATTAAATTAAAGATGATTATGCTTTGAATTATATCATGTTAGAAGTGTCAGTTATTTGCATGTATTGGTGAAGAGGATGGTATCGCATCACTTGCTTGCGAGTGCCCTATGATCTCGTGATTTCCTCTTCATGGTGTGTATTTTATGTTGGATATATTATATGTTGTGGTTACTTGATTTGCAAGTTGACAGGTATAGGACATCGACTCCACCTTGTTTCATAGGTGAGAGCGTGTTCAATACCCAACGATATTCGATTGGGAGATAGTAGCTAGGTTTTCGTGTCAGGTCGTCACCCTAGTCCTTGTTGTCATCAATTTCTTGTCAGGTTGTGTTGCTTTGGTTTCTGTGCCTGCTCTTCGTATTTAATTGCAAGTTAGAAAAGGGGTAATTAAATGGGTTTTAGTATTTAAGTTGTTGATTGAATTAATTGGTTTTTATGTGGAAAATGTTATTTAAAGTTACTAAGTTAATTTAATTTAAATAATAAAATAATTTAATCTTGGATTAGATTTATTTTATTGAATTAATTAAATTAATTAATTTGAGTAAGCAAATTCATTTTGGAAATTTATTGCATATTTGTTGAAATTGAAAATTGAATTGAAAGTCAATTGTGAAATTTGAAATTGAAAAAAAAAAAATTAGAAAATTGAAAAATGAATTTTAAAAGTCAATTTGAAAGTTTGAATTCAAAAATTGGAAAATTAGGATATTTTTCATTTCTATTTTCTAAAATTGATGGCAGTTGTTGAATGAGATATTTTGGAGATATTTTTGGAATTTGATTATTATTGAATTTCTTGTTTCAATTTTGGGATCTTGGAGTTTTTGAAAAGGATTGAATTTGTGTGAGGAAAAATATTTCAATTTTGTGGGTTTTGGATTGGAGTGGTGAAATTTGTTGAACTGAAGAGGGAATGAAGGAAGAGGCCGAGCATCGTCTGGATCTCCTCTCAAACTTCTGAAATCAGGTTCATTCCATTAGATAGTTTCATTTTGAAAAATTATATGGTTTGAGTATGCTATGGAAATCATTTAAATCTTGGTTGTGGATTGCAATTAGAAAACCCAGGTTGAATTCTAAATTTATTGCAAAAATCTCTTCATTGAAAAATATCTCTTCAAGAAAATTTGTGTTCTTGGCTGTAATTAGGTATTTCCTCAATTATTTCTTCATTAGGGTGTTTGAATCCTAGTATATATATATATATATATATATATGTTGATATAAATATATATATATATATATATATATATATATATACTTGTAATTTGTTTAGTTTTGTCTTTGGGAGAGTATGCTATTTATATTTTTTTGAAATGGCCCAAGTTGGGCATGGATTCATAAAAATCCGCAGGTCTGGTTTAAAGATTTTTTTTAAAAAAAATAAAAATAAAATGAAAATTTTAATTGGGGGGCTGGGGGCTCAACCCCCACCGCACCTCCCATGGAGGCAAGTGGAGGGAGCCACACCCAATGTGCCCCTCCCTACTCCCTTAACCCATAGACGGCGCAGTCGCCACCGTCGCTGGTGGTCGGCTGTGCAAGGCACAACTGTGCCACCCGCAAGGGTGGATGACTGTGCTTTGCACAGTCGCCGCCGTCGTTGCCCATCCGGTCTCCACCTCCGCCCTATCTTTGAACCCGGCTACCCTGTGTGTGAAGAAACCTCGTGCCGCCCTGCAAAACATGCCGCCGCCCCTGGTTAACTCATCCACGTGGTCAAAGGTAAATCATGCGCCCCAGCTAACCTAAACTGCAGCCCAGCTAACCGAAATCGTGTGCGCGACTCGAGGCAGCTGCCTAAGACTCTTGGATGGCATGTGGCCCGAGGCGTTGGGTAGAATAAAGAATAAAATAAAGAGTAAAATAAAGAATAATATATATGTAAATAATAATATTTTATATATTAAGTTTATAATATTAAAATATTATTTAATAATATTTTATATTATGATTTATAATATTAAAATATTATTTATGTATATATTTTAATTAAAGAAGATTGTTTTCTTTTAATTTAATGTTTTAAATTAATTATGCAAGGAAAATTATAGTTTTTTTTTCGATGGCATGAATTAAATTTAAGTGAAGGAGTTAAATTTTGATTTAGAAAAAGCATGATTAAATTTAATTGGAGGGAATTAAATATTTAATTTAGAGAATGTCGGATTCAAATTTAATTGGGAAATTTAAATTGAGATGCCAAAAGGGCCAATTATTGATTTAATTTAAATATAATTTGTGAAATTGAACATGTGGGTTTATAGTCAAATTATTGTTTTATTTTAAACAATAGGTTGAAAAGGACAAATGTTGGGATTGTGATCAATGAGTTAAATAACGAAATTAATCTAATTTATGTTATAATGATTTAATTTGCAAGGGCAATCAATTATTTATTTAACAAGATGTATTGTGTTATAGTTGGAAGTGATTATTTTATTATGAGCAAATAGGGAATTGAATATTAGTGTTAATTTCTCCCTTATCTGAAAAGATGAATTTTAATTTAGTTTTATCGATGCGATAGATTACTGAACGTTAATGAGGAATGGATTTAGGATATCCAAAGGTAGTGTCCTTCAGTTGGATTCAGTGAACATGTTCCTTCATGCTTTGTTTTGGAAATGGAAGTAAGTGCCTGTTATTTAATGAGTCTTCCTGATGTGAATTTCAGTTATGTGGTTGTCGTTTGTGATGTCAACCTATTGTAATTTCTCTGGTTAGTGCATGAGGTTATGTTTATGTTTGTACCCAGTTTCTGCAAACGGGGATGTTTGTACCTCCTTGGTTTAGGAGTGGATTATGGGATCCGTGTCTCCTTGTAAGGAGTGGATTTTTTTATATGTGTCTCCTTGTCAGGAGTGGTTAGGAGCATTTTGTTATTGATGTTTCCTCTAGTGTTTGGAGATGGGTTCATATTTGTTGCCTCTTGAGAAGGGAGTGGATGTGGTTCTTGTTTGTAGCACCTTGGTACCATTGTGTTTTGGTTGGTGTGTGTGTGTTGTCAACTAGAAGAGTGGCTTCCATAGGGGCTAGAGCTTGGAAGAGGTATGACTGGGTAACCTTCGAAAGTGGTTTAATCAAGTGATAATTAAATGCAACACTTAGATGCTTAGGACTAACTTTTCATTAATCAAGATAAGTGTGCCTCACTCATAGGTGCAAGGGCTTGTTTAGACTTGGGATGTGTGAGAAGGCCATGGGATGGCAAGGTCATCTATCTTATCTGTATGAAAGGTATTTGGCTCCGCATTAGTAAGTGGTGAGGGCTAAGGGGTCGGTTTGGGTCACCTTCCTTATGATCCACATTGGGTAACTCATGACGAGCTGTGCGATGACACTCTGCCTAGGACAACAATTAAATTTTGGTTTTGCATTGGTAGTATGAGGTCCGATGATCGGTTTGGGTCACCTTCCTTATGATCCGCTGGGTAACTCATGATGTGCTATGAGATGGCACTTTGTTTGACCATGGTTGGTTCTTGTTTATTGTGGGTATGGTTTCCGTAACATACCTGATGTGACCATATCTGGTTTTCAATTATTATGTGTATGGTTCTCATAACATACTTGTTCTGCTTTATTTTTGGAAGCATTGTGAGCTTGTAGAGTTGTACTCGTGTTGTACTTATGTTATCTAGTCTTGAACTTGCATGGTATCTGAGATGTACATGCATTGATCTTATGTTGTACTTTTGCTGTAATTGTGATGTACCTTGGGATGAACTTGTGAGGTTCATATGTTTGGTTGTTTCAGTTGGTTTAGTTATGTTAGCCTGTGTCTAGAGGTAGATGGTCTTGACTAGGATTCCTGGTTACTATCTCCTAGCACGGGGGGGTGGACCTTTGGGTTCCACTTGGTTGGGTGGCGTGCACCTAAATCCATTGGGTTCTATCTTCTTGTTTGTGTGGATGAGACTTCTAGTTGGAGAGCTCATTGGTTTCAGTATCAGTTCTTGCTATATTTCATTTCAGTTATCTTGTATTATTTTACCCCTCAGTTGTTATTGAGGTGGAAATTGTAATCTCATTATGTTATTGATCTTGCCTCATTCAGGGAATGAGTGTTGCAATCTTAATGTTAATTATGGATTAATGAAATGGAAAGATATCTCTATGCTTTGATGTAATTCTTTTTCATTGGAATGTATGTGCTTAATTTATTTAGTAATTAATTGACATGGTTTAAATCATGTTTTTTGTTTGGGTTCTTTTTAACCTCTGTCTCGTAACCTTAGAGGTTGTTGACATTAGTTAGCAATCTTGCTTATTAATTATACTTTTTAAAAAAAATTATTCTGTTTAAGTAGTTAAATGCAACTTCCTCTAGGGTTGCATGGCGGGGCAATACAGTTTTTATATATATTTTTAATTTGTGTTGAGTATTTGGATTTAGTCTCCCACTGGGGATGGACTTATCAATCTTATGGTTGAGAGGAGAGTAGGACTGGGCTACTCTATTCAATTCTTGTAGGTTCATAGAGCATCATCTGGGCTTGTTGAAGAAGATATGATTTATGAGTTCCTTATTGAATTGTTGATACATTCAAAATTATAGTCTGGAAAGTGTCACTATTGATTCTTAGACTCTAACGAATAATGTTCATTATATTTCATGTATTGAATTGTGAAATGTTTACATAGTTACCACACTAATTTTATGTGACAATGAAAGAATTTAATTTAATGTATCTAGTTTGTAATTTACTATTGATCTTAGCCACGTTCAAATTTTTTTTTATAAAGAAATAGTTTTAATGGAATATGGAGGTATTCATTATTGAATTACAATTAATATTTATATTCCTATCATTAAGGAAATTATTAATTAAGTATGGATGTTTATTTTTATTTATTTTCTTCTTAAATTTATTTAATTAGTTGTGATTTATTTGCTTTTTTTAGATATGGACATTACAAGGCTCTTAAGAGAAAGTACCGACACAATGTAGTTTGGAGCGATTAGGCACATTGGGGTTTGAAATAGGACCTTTACTAGCATAAAACCACCCACCTAAACATGTTGGAACCATTAGTTTAATCTCACAATGAAAATAACAAAAAATATACTACCTTGCAACTTTCTCTTAATGCATTTGATGTTTTTTTCAACATGCAAAAATTTGTCACCAGGGCCAAATGGCTTGGAGATATGAAAAAATGAGAGAGATTATTATGGAGGGATCCTATATGACCCTATATATTCAGATGGAATATTTCTAAGTGCCATGGTTTCAAAGAAAAAATTCATCAAAGTTTTCCACTTTTGGTAATTAGGGCTTTTAAGAGAAAGCATTGACACAATGTAGTCTAGAATGATTAGGCATGCTGGGGTACAAAATGGGATCTTTCCCAGCATAAATCAACCTACATAGACATGTTGGTATTTTTAGATTAGACCCATAATGAACATAATGAAAATTATGGCTCTTGACAAGTTTTTACTAAACACATCTGACACTTTTTGTAACATTTGAAAATTGTTGCTATGATCAAGTGGATTGGAGATTTAAAAAACTAAGAAAGGTTATTGTGGAGAGAATGTACATGAACCTATCCTTGAGAGGAAATTTTTTTAGGTGCCACGATTTTTGAGAAATTGTCTGCCAAATTTTTCCACTTTTTGGCACTTATGACTCTTGAGAGAAACTGTTGACACAATGTAGCTTGCAATTTTCAAGCGAGATGAGGTGTGAAATATGACCTTGTCTACCATAAAAATTCCCATAAAAATTTATTAGCATTGTCACTTTGGCCTCATAAAACACTAAATGCAAATATATGATTTCCCTAATAAATTTATGACATTCCTAATGAATTTATGACTATCCTAATGAACCTTAGACCATTCTAATGAAGTAATGATAGTTCAAATGAACCTATAACTGTCACAATGTCAAGTTATGATTGACCTAATTAATTTATGAAAATCCTAATGAATTTATGACTATCCTAATGAACCTTAGACCATTCTAATGAAGTTATGACAGTCCTAATGAACCTATAACCATCACAATGTCAAGTTATGACAACCCTAATGAATTTATGTCTACTCTAATGAACCTATGGATGTATTAATGAACAAATTATTGTCCTAAATACCTTATAAATTACTAAAAAAATTCATTTATTATTTTTAATAAGTCAAAAATACCCCAACTCTTGTATGCACATAAACCCTTCTATTTTTACAAAAATAAAGTTAAAATAATATTTTTTATCATGCTATAGTTCACCAAACTAAATCTAAATTACACCCTTGTTATTTGAAGTTTATTTTTATCATTCCCTTATGTATTAATGCATTTAAAACTCAAAAAACATAAATTCATGATACAAACTAATTAAAAGAACACATTAAAATATGCACGTATTATTTTTTCATAAATAGGGATCTTGATCATGAATGATTCAAATAGGGAAAAATAGTTAAATAATTATCATGTCTTATTACCCCACATGGATCACAATGACTTACAAAACTAGGGAATATCATGTATTATTACCACACATGGATCACAATGAGTTACAAAATTAGGCAAATCATTTGTCTTTGAAATAACCACCATTAGTTTCATATAGTTGCAGGCTCAATTAACACAACAAGTGTACTTGCACGATATAATTAGATCAAGCACAACATATAACAACCAATGTGAATGAAAATAAAACAAGGAATATTATGAAAGTGCTATACAAAAATTAAGATGTATCTTGTAAATTATGATATAGGTCCTTGTAAACTTATATGTGAAATTTAATTTATTGTCAAAATATAGAAAAAATGAACATGGAATTACTCTTTCAAAAATTGTTGTTGAACCAAATTTCTCAAGTGAGAATATAAAGATGAGGAAAAGGAGGTCCATTTTATCAAATTTAGGGTGAAATTTAGGGAGAGGAACTATCCTACTTTGAGATACCTTAACTAATGCATATCCTATCAAAATTGAGTTTAATTGGAGAAAATGAACATGTCAACTAGTAATCACGTCTCATTGACGATTTGTTCCTGAGCCCAAGGAGGTCTACTTTTCAAGGAAATATCAAGGGTAAAAGGGGGCCATCTAAAAATAGTATTTCTTAATCGAGATTAGTTTTATGATATATAATTTAATACACAAAATAAAGTGATCAATAGCATGACCTTACAAATCCAATGTGCATATTTATAAATTAGCTTGATTTTAACAAAAAAATTCATTTACAATCAATCCAAGGAACCATATGGGTTTTCTCTAATCTTTATTGTGCCAAGTATTGCCTCATGGTCAGACTCAAAAACCTTCCACAAGTCCTTGTTCAATGGTAAACCCCAAAATTTGATCAAATGAACATTAGATGCCACAACAAGGTTTGAATAATGAATAATATTTTAATGTGTGTGAAAGTCCTCAAACAACCAAACATCAAAATTCTTAATTGGGTGACTTCTAAGCCATGTTTCAGTAATAATCACTGACTCTAGAATTACCTTAATTATTTGGACCCATTGTATAATTACACCATTTGATGATAGATTTTGCATTTATCAACTTTGCATTGTCTTTGTACTTAAACTCTTCTTATGCTAAGGATCTTTTAATACATGCTCTTGCACCATCATGCTCCCCCTTTCCATGCCCAACCTCACAAAAATTCCACATATGTTGAACAATTGTAATCTTGTGTATCTTGCTCAACCAATAGAACATTCACAAGTTCTTGAATTGTGATGTACCATTATCTAACCATATGATATTCTAATATAATGATATGCCCCTTCTAGCCAAATCATGATAGAACATCTGAAAGAAACCTTGCATGAACTTTGTAGAATGTGTGATCATCACTAATATAAAAATGATTCTCCCTTAAGATCTTTCTACCATCCTTTATATTGTTACCCACATGAATGAATTCTATATGGAAAAATATAGTAACCTATGTGGAGTTTTAATACTATGATTGCACCTCATTCTATGGTTGTAGAGTGTAGTTCTCTATGAACCTAACAACTGAAACAATGATATCAAGAAGAAATGTGCCCTTGCATAACTTGAATTGCAAGTCCAACCATTGAGCTTTGTATGTATACCTTGAATAATCATACACTAAAGTCTCTAAAAAAATAGACGTACATTGATACACTGAAATATTTTCACTGAACAAATCACACCTTTTTTCTTCTTTACTATCTTTTATATTGAAGGATGATGTCTCATATTTGCTAAATTCCACTATTTTTTTCAATTGCATGTGTATTATCCATATGTTCACAAATTAGTAAATGTTGCAATCCATCACAATGAACACATATTCCATCCAAACATAAGTTCTTGTAAAAAAGTTGACTATCCACTCTTTCACATAAAATTCTAGGTATAATTTAATCCCATGAAGATTGAGGTGGAGCCCTTATGTTACATTCCTAGAAAAAATTTTATTATGAAAATCTACACATATATGTCAATAAGCATTATAATGATTGGAAAATTCAATATGTACTTAAAATTTTTTTTTGTGCATGTGTGATTTATTTTGACATAAAAAGACTTTACCATTTCAAAATATCTTTGATTAATTTTAATTTGAGGATACATCTCTTGAAATTTGGGAAAAAATGTGTTTGAGTCATATCCAAAAAATGCTTTGGATGTGGATCATGAATTTAAATTACCAATCCTCCTTAAAAAATCTCTTTGATTCAGAGAGACCCTTGTTGTTGAGAAAATGTGTCTCAACTTCAAACTTGAAGCCCCAGCCTTCAAAGGCTTGGTGAAAAATGTTCCTTTTTTGCCTTTACCGCAATGGTCTTCCATTCTGTTCTGGTGGTATCACAGTGAAGGGTTTGGTGGTTACCTCGTTACCATGCGTGGTCTCCTTCCTCCCTGCGGTGGCCATGGTAATGGTCTCTCCGTTTGGCTTGGCGGTTATCGCTATACCGCGGCTAGTGAAGTGACTGACCGCGGTGGCCGTGGTAAGACCACCAATGGCTTGGCTAGTGGTTACCTCTATACCATGACTAGCCAAGTGACTGACCACCATGGCCAAAGTAAGACTGCTAGTGGCTTGGCTAATGGTTACCATTGTACCATGACCAGTCAAGTGACTAATTGCGGTGGCCACGGTAAGACCGCCAGTGGTTAGCCAAGATGGCTACCACTATACTGTGGTGAGTCTTGAAGCTGGCTGCAATAGTGCGGTAAGAAGGAATGTCAGGGCTTAGTGAAGTTGGGGTGAGATCGGTTGAGCTCACCACCATACCATGAGTCAAACTCGGTAGGGCTGCGGTAGCGTGGTAAGAGCTCGATGAGCTCAGAGACTAGGTTGACCGAGTTGGACTCGGTGATAGAAGCAGTAGACGTATCAACTACAAACATGTGGCTCGGTGTCAGAATGATAATTGGTTGGAAACCAAAATAGTTATTGCAGCAGGTGCAAGTTGACTCAGGGTGGAGAACATGACTCGATTTGGGTAATGGCATCATTGTCTGGGTGGCTCAATGCAAAAAGATCAGTATGGGAAGATCGGTTATGTGATTGGGTGTCTCTTTTCATGAACCTGATGGTCGACGATTGGTTGGTAGAATTGAATGCAACGTATGACTTAAGTAAGTTGAGTATGTGATTGCAAAAGAGTTAGAGTTTTTCAATTCGAACTGTATGTTGCATGAACATTGTAACAGTGAGTTATCGCTGTAAGCTAAATAGAAGCAAGACTGTGATTTTTATGTAATATTGTTATTACTGTAATACAAAGTATTCTTTGCTTGGTGTGGTGGGTTTTTTACCTAGAAAGGTTTTCCCACGTTAAATACTCGTGTCATCTGTGAATGCTAAATTGGTGTAATCTCTTCTATGCTGCATGTATTTTATGTCAAGTATTTTAGATGCTATTGAAACCTGTTTATGTTCTTCTCCTTTGTTGTATTAGTGTTAAGAGAATGTATTCCACACTATTGTGTCTCTAGATCCTGCTAGTTTTTCCCTTCAAGTGGTATCAGCGCCTGGCCAGTTGTGTTATCCTTGTAGGAAAGATCAGTTTTTTGTGCTAATACTATTTCAATGGGAGTCTTGCATTGTTGAAACTTGTTTCTATTTGAGATCACGAGTACATCTGGTAGAGTAGAGATTGAGAAGTTTAATGGTAGTAACTTTGAGTTATGGAAACTCAAGATAGAAGAATTGCTTGTGGATATAGACCTCTGGATTGCAGTGTTTGGAACTAAGCAACAAAGTATGACGCAAGAAGCTTGGCATCTTGCTGATAGAAAAGCAAGAGGTTTGATAAGACTAAGTCTAGCCGATTCTGTACTCTTGAATGTCCATGAGGAGTAGTCTGCAGCTTCATTATGGAAGAAGCTTGGTGAAATTTCTCAAGGAAAGTCTTTGGTAAATTAGTTATTCCTGAGGAAGAATTTTTAATCCTTGAAGATGGAAGAAGGTGCATCTATTATAGACTATCTGAACTTGTTTAATATGAGTGTTACTCAGCTACCATCTGTAGGTGTAAAGATAGAGGAGGAAGATCATTGCATGCTCCTATTTTGTTCATTACCTGATAGTTGGGATCATCTTATGATGGCCATTGGAAGCACTACCACTGATTTCAAGATGGAAGACATTGTTGCCTCATTTCTATCTGAAGAGATATAGAGGAAGTCTTCATAGATGGCCAAAGAGGCTCTTGTTGTTTGAGGCAGACCAAAGGAGAAAGGCAAGAAGAAGGACAAGAAGTCAAAATCCAAATATGCAGGGAGATCAAAGTCTCCTGGTAAAAATTTCAAGGTGAGATGTTAGAATTGTGGGCAACCTAGTCATATCTAGAAGGACTACAAGGAGAAGAAGAAGAAGAATTCTTTTGATAATGAATCTTCTCAAAGTGATGCAGATGCCTTCATTGTAGTAGCCTTGAAAACTCAGGCATCAAATGATGTTTGTTTGGTTGACTCAGGTTCATCCTTTCACATGACATCCAATAGAGAATGGTTCTCTAAATACGAGAAGAATGACAGTGAAAAGGTATACTTGGCCAGTGATTCAACATTGGAGATAGTTGGAAGAGGAAGAGTCAAAATTCAGTTTCCTGACAGGAGAGTCAAAGGTATTGGTGGCGTACTTCAAATACCAGGTTTGGCTCAAAATCTTTTTTTTGTCAGTAAGTTAAACGATGCTGGTGTAGAAGTTTCTTTCTCAAGTAGGGGATGTAAAATGGCTAGAGGTACAATGGTGCTGGCTAAGGGTGTTCATACTAGCACTCTGTACAAGATGGATGCACGTCCTATTCTTTGTAACAGTGCCTTTGTAAAGTCAAGCAATGCTACATCTATAAAGAAAGATGAAGACACTTCTTTGGCTGCAAATTCTGTGGAGGTAAAACTCCCAGATGAGAAGACTATGCTATGGTATCATAGACTTGGTCACATAGGTGAGAAAGGTTTAAAAACCTTGAAGAATAACAATCTTGTAAAAGGGCTTGATGATTGTAATCTTGAGTTCAAATTTTGTGAACATTGTATCTATGGAAAACAACACCATGTTTCATTTTATTCTAGTCCTCACAAATCTTCTGGTATAATAGATTATGTTCATTCTGATGTGTTTGGTTTAGTTAATGTTCATTTGTTATCGAATTCTAGATATTATGTTTTTTTTATTGATGAATGTTCAAGAAGGGCATTTCTATACTTTATTAAAAGTAAATCAGAAGTGTTCAATCGGTTTAAAGAATTTAAATCTTTGGTAGAGAATCAGACTGGAAGGAAAATCAAATGTTTGAGGACAGACAATGGTGGTGAATTTTGTTTTGCAGATTTTGAAAGGTATTGCAATGATCATGGAATTAAAAGGCATAAGACAACACCTTACAATCCACAACAAAATGGAATTGCTGAAAGGTTGAATAGGACGCTGATGGAAAAGGCAAGGAGTATGCTGAGTGGTGCTGGTTTGGAGCAAAAGTTATGGGTTGAGGCTATGGCTACAACATGTTATCTAATAAATAGATCTCCTTGCTCTAGTCTTGTTGACAAGATATCTTTGGAAGCATGGTCTAGTAAGAAGCTCTCTCTGAGGCATGTCTGTGTGTTTGGCTATGAGGCATATGTTTACGTGCCAAATGAAAAGATATCTAAATTGGATAACAAGGTTGTCAAGTGTATTCTCATCGGCTATGGAGTTGGTGTGAAGGGATACAAGCTTTGGAATCTTGTTACTGAGAAGGTTATATACAATAGAAGTGTGATATTTCGAGAGCTAAAACCTTCAGTAAGTGATCATTAGCTTGAGATAGACCAAAGAGACAAGAAGAAGGATGCAGTTGAGATTCCTCAAACTCTAGAAAGGGAAGAGCTACATGGTGTACCTGAGACTAAGGAGAGATCAAGCAGCTTTGGAAGTTCTAATGATGAAGAACAACCTCAGCCTATAAGAAGATCTACACAAGAAAAAGGGAAATTTGAAAGGTATGGTTTCTCTATGTTAGATTCAAACTATGCTTATGCTTTAATTATCAACACTGATGAGCCTAGGACTGTAAAAGAAGCAATCGACATGCCTGATTCAAATTCTTGGCTAGAAGCCATGAATGAAGAGATGGATTCTTTAAAGAATAATGACACCTAGAATTTGGTACCAATGCCTAAAGGGTGAAAGCTTGTTCACTGTAAGTGGATATTCAAAAATAAAATAGGCCTTGATGGAAGTGTTGAGAAGTATGAGGCAAGGTTGGTTGCAAAGGGATTTTCTTAAATTAAGGGAATTGATTATGGAGAGATTTTTTCCCCTGTAGAAAAGCTGACATCCATCAGATTTCTATTATCATTGGTAGTTGTGTATGATTTTGAAATTGAGCAAATAGATGTGAAGACAATGTTTCTCCATAGTGAGCTAGAAGAAGAAATCTACATGTCCCAACCTGAGCATTTTGTTGAAAGAGGTAAACAAAATCTGGTTTGCAAGTTAAATAAATATCTCTATGGTTTAAAGAAATCTCCTAGAATGTGGTACCAAAACTTTGACACGTTTGTGTTGTCAATTGGATTTGTGAGATCAAAATCTGATCACTGCATTTATTATAAATCTGAGAATGATTGTGTGCTTGTTATTACCCTGTATGTGGATGATATGTTATTCATTGGAAATAGCAAGACTATGATTTCTGATCTTAAATCTCAGCTGTTTGCAAAGTTCAAAATGAAAGATCTTGGTGCACCTAGGTACATTTTTGGAATGGAGATTACTAGGGACAGAACAAGCATAAAACTTTGGGTCTGTCAAAGTAAGTATGTAAAAATAGTTTTGGAGAGGTTTAGCATGGATGATTGCAAACAACTTGTTATTCCAATCATGCATGGAACTAAGCTGTTTGTTGAAGACTATCCAAAGTCTACTACTGAGATGGAGGACATGACCAGTGTACCTTATGCAAGTGCTATTGGAAATTTAATGTATGCTATGGTCTGTACGAGACCAAACATTGCCCAAGCAATGGGAGTTCTAAGCTGATTTATGGAAAATCTAGGAAGATCACATTGGGATGCTGTGAAGAGAGTATTTAGGTATTTGAAGGGGACTTCAGATTATGCACTATGTTACCATGGAAATTTGGTTGCATCACAGAGGACTCTCAACATTCATGGGTATGTTGATTTAGATTGGGCAGGGGACATTGACAGTAGGTGATCCACCAATGGATACACGCTCATGCTTAATGGTGGAGGAATTAGTTGGATGAGTAAGCAACAGGCTATAGTTGTTTTATCCATGATAGAGGTAGAGTACATGGTTGCAACTCATGCCTGCAAGGAAGTTGTTTGGTTAAACCATCTGTGTTCAGACATTGGATTTAATGCTGGGCAGATTACAATCTGCTGTGACAGTCAGAGTGCCATTTTTTTGGCAAAGAATCCAAAATTTCATGCTAGGACCAAGCACACTGATGTGCAATATCACTTTGTGAGGGATATGGTTGAAGATGGCAAGGTAAATCTAGAAAAGTTCAACACCTTGAAGAATGTTGCAGATGCTTTGACAAAGTTGGTTAGCACAGACAAATTCAGATGATGTGCATAATTGATGGGCCTTGGGGCCTATGACAAACAGTAATTTTTCAAATCCATGGGGGAAGCTGAAAGTGTTCGCCAAGTGGGAGCTTGTTGAGAAAATATGTCTCAACTTCTAGCTTGAAGCCCCAACCTTCAAAGACTTGGCGAAAAATTTTCATTTTTTGCCTTTACCGCCATACCGTGACGGTCTTCCATTCTGTTCTAGCGGTACCACGATGAAGGGTTTGGCAGTTACCTTGTTACAACGTGTGGTCTCTTCCTCTTTGCGGTGGTCATAGTAATGGTCTCTTTGTCTGGCTTGGTGGTTACCATTGTACCACAACCAGTCAAGTGATTGACCATGGTGGCCACGGTCAGACCACCAGTGGCCTGGCTGGTGGTTACCACTGTACTGCATCCAATCAAGTGATGATAGTGGTGGTCATGGTAAGACTGCTAGTGGCCTGGCTAGCGGTTACCGCTGTACCATGGCCAATCAAGTGACTAACCACAGTGGCCATGGTAAGATCGCTACCGGTCAGCCAAGACGGCTACCACCATACCATGATGAGTCTTGCAGTTGGCTGTGGTAGCATGGTAAGAAGGAATATCAGGGCTCAGTGAAGTCGGGGTGAGCTCAGTCAAGCTCACCGCCATACCACGAGTCAAACTCGATAGGGCTGCGGTAGCACAGTAAGAGCTAGGTGAGCTCAGAGACTGGGTTGACTAAGTTGGACCCGGTGACTAAAGCGGTAGACGTATCAACTGTAGACACGTGGCTCGGTGTCAAAATGATAATTGGTTGGAAACCAAAATAGTTATTGCAGTAGGTGCAAGTCGACTCAGGGTGGTGAATAGGACCCGATTTGGGTAATGGCATTAATTTCTAGGTGGATCGATGCAAAGAGATCGGTATGGGCAGATCAGTTACGTGATTGGGTGTTTTTTTTCATGAACCTGATGGTCGGCGATTGGTTGGTACAATTGAATACAACGTATGACTTAAGTAAGTCAAGTACGTGATTGCAAAAGAGTTAGAGTTTTTCAATTCGAACTATACGTTGCATGAACATTGTAATAGTGAGTTGTTGTTGTAAGCTAAACAAAAGCAAGACTATGATTTGTATGTAATATTGTTATTACTGTAATACAAAATATTCTTTGCTTGGTGTGGTTACTTGGAAAGGTTTTCCCACGTTAAATACCTGTGTCATCTATGAATGCTAAATTGGTGTAATCTCTTCTATGCTGCATGTATTTTATCTCAAGTATTTTAGATGCTATTGAAACCTGTTTATGCTCTTCTCCTCTATTGTACTAGTGTTAAGGGAATGTATTCCGCACTATTGGGTCTCTAGATCCTGCCAGTTTTTCCCTTCACTTGTGTCATTCTTTAAAAATTCTTTAATTAGGGATCTCAAGGCTTCAATAATTACTTTATCTTTCCATGGTAGAATACCGAAGAATGTCCATAAATCATTATCATTTGGATCCTCCACTCTTTGAAACCTTCCCATGACTCTCATTAGATATGATCTATTTATATTTAATGCTTTACTTGTCTTTGTAATGAGGCAAGATTTCTTGGTTTGATTGCTTACTATTGTTGATGTTATGACACGTTGGGTGACATTACTATCTTTCATGCATGAGTTAGAACCCACACTCTCATATGCACTCATTAGATTATTTACAATAGATCTTTCACCTGAACGATATGATTCTCCTAGCTCAATAATATTCATGATGGGCCTAGATTTCAGTTGCCTCATCATTTCAATAAATAGTTGACATCTTCTGATGTCATTTAACTTCTCAAAAAATAATCTCCATATCCTCTTAGCATATATTTTACAAGTATTATTTGGAATCTTATCAACCATTATTCTCAAAATATGAGTATCAATATCAATTAAATACTTAGTTTTTCCATGCGAAACTCTAGAATGTGTTATAAAAGGTAGAGTTGCCTAAACATTAAGAATGTCAACAAAATTGGGATAGATGGCATACCTTCAATAGGAGATGAAAAGGATTATGTACCTTGAAATTGAGATGTAAAATATTGTGTACCTTCGATTTGAGATGTGGAAGATGGAGTGTCTCCAACATCAGATGTGAACATTATTATACTTTCAACATGACTTACCATAGATGGTGTGCCTTCAACTTGACTTATGGTAGATGACATGTCCCCTACTTCAGGATTCAATTATCTCATTGGACTAAGGTTTTGTATCTATTGACTTATTAATTCCAATTACACATATCTCTTACATTGTATGGATGTTTCATGTTCCTCTTGAATATGCATATCTTCTTATATGGTGCTCAATTTCCTTTCTTCATGAAGTTGCCTCATTATTTCTCTTTTCTTTTCATTATTGACTTCATGCTCATCTGATGTTAGAGTCTTTGGTCATTTCCTTAGCATGAGTATGAATTCTACATGTATATACCATTAAGAAAGGTTGAACAAATTTAAATAATTCTCATATTCCATTTCATTATCACTAAAAATTGGCAATCATAAAGTCAAGTAAACAAATACAAAAAGAACAAAATCAAATGAAAATGATTGTAGTTGAACTATGTGAGAAGGTGACAAGAAAAAAATACATAAGGACAAATAGAATTCACATTAAAGTTTGAGATTCGATATTACAATTTGCAAATTATGTCATGTTATTTTATTTTTTGCTTCAAACTCCTTTTTTTTTTGACTTTTTGCACAACTTCCTTTAAATTCAATGTTGAATTCTATGTAAATCTAATATGATTAGTAAAAATTATGAAAATAATAGGTTTATATTCTCAAATTTAAACAAAAAAACTCATAATAACCATTTGAATTCTAGAAACATGAAAATTTATTACCTCATATAATCAAATTTGATCTAAAAACTTCTAATTTTCATTTTATACGTTGTCAAATGAACAAAAAAGTGGTGGAAAGGTGATGGAATATGAAAAGTATGCTTGTGCAAGATGTCAACATGATGAAAACCATTTATGTGTCAGATAATGTGTAGAAAATAGATTAAATTAGAGAATGTAGGTCTGAAAAATGGGTCACATGCCTCTTTTTATCATTCTTAGTGTAGGCTATTTGGTGCTTGACAAGTAACCTTTATTGAGATTTTTTAACCCTTAAAAAATTGGTAAAGAAGAGAAAGAGAAAAAGAAGGAAAGGGAATGAGTGAGAGAGAGACACACATAAAGATAATGACTTGTAAACCCTTTACCCTTAATCATAAACCCTAAAATCTATATTGATGCCCTCAAATGCAAACCAATTATCCTAAACCCTACACCTCAACCCTAGATACCTTAACCATCAACGCTAAATCCTACACCCTTGTCCAATACCCTCAAACCTATAATCAATACCCTTAACCCTAAACCATACACCCTATACCTTACACCTAAACCCTATACTAATAACCTCGACCCTATAGCCCTGTATGCTAAAACCTCAACCCTATACCTTATACCTTGAACCCTCAATCATAAAGCCTAAACCTTTGAATACCCTATGTACCCTAAACCTTGTAGCATCAATCTTGTACCCTAAATCCTATACCAATAGCCTAAACCCTAAACCCTATAATATACCCTAAACCTTGTATCATCTATGATTGTAATGATAGTAATAGTTAAATACACCAGATCCATACAAATTTAAGCAATATTTAACTAGCTAAACTACAATCCCAATGTAATATTTAAAAACCATTAACTAAGAAGCCATTTAAACAAAACCATGAACAAATGCATAAATGAAACCTAGCTAAATTATTCAAATCCTATCCCATTGGGGGATTGGTGTCGTATTGATATGGAATGATGACCCTTTCCCAATCCCTTGGATAAAACAAGCTCAAAGATGGATTCTATTGATAAAAGATTGATGAAAAATGGATGAAATGAATCACAATGGATTAAAAATGGTCAAATGAATGCTAATGGATGAAATTATGGACGCATTTCAACAACATAACTTTTCTCAAATGATTGTGGATCCATTTCTCTAAAATGTGAGGTATTTATAGGAGAAAATTATGAATCAAGGGCTAAGATCAATTTGATCAATCAATGGTGAAGATGCAATCAAGGGTGAAGACATGGATCAAGGGTTCTTGCCAGTGGATGAGAATGCAAGATCACATGGATCCAGGAGTCAATCAATGTATCACAATGATTCAAATGAACACACTTTAAAATTTGTTAGAAAGTTTGTTAGAAAATAATATTCCCTTTTTGAAGCTCAAATGGGAGACTATTCCAAGGGAATATTCCCATGCAAGTGGATGGGTGAGGGAAAATTAGTAATTAGTTAAATAAAAAAAGGTTTTAATTGTGAAAGCTAAATGAATTTAGGATTATCATTAAATAATTAATTAATTTAATGAAAATGGGTTCAAATGACATTTAATTAAATAATTTAGATTATTTAATGAAATGAGAGGACATAAGGGGTTTTAATTAAAATAATTTACATTATCCAATTAAACAAGATGAAATGTTAGTGTGAAAAGGGGTGAATTAACCTAATGAAATTAATTAAATTAATAGACGAGAATGATGCATTTAATTAAATAACTAGGATTATCCAATTAAACAAGAATAAAGAAGATTTACAATGAAACGATGTTAGTAATCCGATTCAAGTGTGTAATATCATTCAGGATAATTTTAAGTGTACATTTTGCCACTCTTTGAAGTGAGGTACTTTTTACATTCATTCAAAGACTGACACTTTTCAAATTAATGCTATTTCTCAAATCAAAATTTTAAAAATTTCTAATTTTTTCAGATGCCCCATTATTGCCCCAATGGAAGGAATTAAGATCTACCTTGCCCTCTTTAGAGATTAGGCATAAATTTTAATTTTGGGGTCGATATCACAACAAAGATTGAACGCTGGTTTAGTTCAAAGAAGATGAAATATACTTCTCTAAAAAGATCATATATTTGATGTAGACATATTTTATGATGTATACATAGTCATCAACCATGGGTAGCCTCATGTATATTTTGATATGTCACACATATTCGATACTTGGATAGAACTGTTAGTAAAAATAGAAGAATAAGAAGAATGCATAAAAGAGAGATGGATTAACAATTGATTTCAAGATTGATTTAGAATTCCAACAAGTCCATGAGGCTTAAATACTTTATTAGATACATTGATGAGATTAATAATATGCTCATTTTAGGGATTGAGATACTTCATCATTCCTTATTTTTGATATAACACATAGACACAATACATCATGGTATTGATAACCAGGATGGCTTTGTATCTAGTGTGATGGAATTTGACTCTGCAAATAGATAGGATAATCCTTTCTCACATCTTCACATATAGAAACCTCATTGGAATGTAGTTTAGAAGTTTAGAAAATTTTAAACCAAAGCATACACAATAGTCAACAATCTATCCAAAATGACCTCCCTACACACAACTAAGCAAGTACTCACCAAGATTATCTTACAAGAACATCCCACAAGTACAAAAACTGAAATATAATGATCAATGCCCCATTCATTTCTCTCTAAATAATTTTGATAGACATCATCGAGAGGTCCTTGCAATGTGTTGACAAGATAAACCATAAGAAAAGATCAAGATGAACAAACAGTCAATGTTATTCATATCTATTGCCAAACAGTTTGTGTTTTGAGGATAAGTATCCAAAGTGATCACCAAAGATGATTCCCATTGTAAGAAAGATGTATCCTAGGACATGTTAGTGGATGGTGGTAGGTTGATAGGTTTTTTGAAAGGTTGTTTGTATAAAGTTTGATTTATATGTTTGATAATGATCAAGAGTTTGATTTTTTTTGCATTTAAAGGTTCTACGTTTTCTATTTGTGTTATCAAAGGGTGAGTGTGACAATAGATTTATTATGGATGGAGCTTCATGGCAGGTGCAATCAGAATGTGATGGGTTGTTTTGGAGTTTTTGGAATATTTATGTTGATAATTGTGTCTCAAACTCACTGGTGTAACCATGGAAGTATCTCCAATGATCAAATAATTCATAAGTGTTAAGTTCATGCTTGTACTGCTATGCCATTGGATGATAATGATAGAGGTACGGTAGTGTGGTATACCACCATACCACATGAGCCTTCATATAGAGGTGCAGTAGTGTGGTGGTACCGTGATACCGTGGGTGCCTTCTCATTGAGGTGTGGTAGTGCGGTGTTACTGCCATACCATGGGACCCTTCTTATTATTTTGCGATAGTGCAGTATATACCACCATACCGTGAGAGCCTCCTAACTATCTAGCGGTAGTGTGATATACCGCCACCTTGCAGGAGCCTGTTGGTTGCACAGTGGTAGCATAGTGTATGATGAATGTGTGCAAAATTTTTGACTGTTAAGGTGTACGCCGATCAGTGGAGTTCGTTTGTTGATTTGGAGGTGATCATTTGATGTCTGAGAAGTTCAACAGTTGCTCTGTAGGGAAACTAAATCGAACTATTCTTGGTTGGTGGACAAATTGTTTTTACATAATTGATCAAAAAGAGATTGTAGGTTGCTATGCAACATACTGTGACAAAGAAGGTTGTTGTTTTGATGGTTGATTGATTTAGAAAGTCTTTGGTATACATTGTATGCTTATGAGCATTGCAATTAGGTGTGGATTTTTTCTATAAAAAAGGCCGATTAGAGAGTATTGCTGCTGTGAGCTGACATCTGTGAAGGAGAGTCTAAACATTGTATGTCATTCAATTGACTGTAATACAAGTGAATTTCTTTGGTGTGGTGGTTTTTTCTCTCATAAGGGTTTTCCCATGTAAATCTGGTGTTTAGTTATGTGTGCGGTTTTTTAATTGTCTATTATGGTATTCCTGTTAATGTGCATCTTTAATGAACTGTAATTGAAATTGAACCTTTTTGTCTGCACTATTCCCCTTAGAGTTAGCATTAGGAAGGCAATTCCGCACATGTGCTCTCCTTACAATTTCAATGTTTTTGGGGTATTTTGCAAATGTTTTGAGGCTACTTTTTGGTCTTTTTGGGTATATGTGAATGTTTAGGTTTTCAATGTTTTGAGGCTTTTTAGGATTTTTTGAATTTTTTCCAATGTTTTTTTGTGTTTTTTGAGTTTTGACCAAGACCTGAAAGAGACTGACCTAAGGCCTCAAGGGCTTATTAAAGATTATCCTTGCCTATGTTATACATGTAGAGAGCACGTAGTTTGATTGACTTTGACATGTTATTGATGAGATATAAACACTTGATGGATTTCCAGTTTATTGTGACATAATCCTAACCTAGAGTGTCTTAGCGGCACATCAGTGATGGCCTTGCCTACATTCAAGTTCAAATACAATGTAGTTTGACAAGGTAATGCTTTTGATTTTTTGATGTTTTGTCCTATTTAGGGATTTTTGATATGATTTGGATGTTGTGGATTTTGAATTTACAATTTTTTCAAATATTTTTAGATTTTGGTTGTACAAGATTTTGATGTTTTTTGTTTTTTTTATGAGGTTTTCAAATGTTTAGGGATTTTTCAAGAGATTTCAAAAAACTTTAAGATATACAATAAACCAATCCAATGCAAGCATAAAAAATTTCCCCTAATGTGATGTGATAGACTACCTCAATATAGGTAGGAAAAATTGACCTTAGGAATATTCCAGGTAGTACTAAAGGGGAATATGATACTTACGCAATATCCAGATATGCACTAGTACATAAACAACAATAAACTGCTGAAAAAACTACTTTAAACTGCATATAAATGACTAAACTTGGTCACATGACCATTAGTAGTTTATTGCCAATCATTTATAATGCGACCATATTGATGACTAAACCATTTTTAATCATTTATTGGTTGTTTTGATTGATCGATTTGGTAGTATATTTAGTCATTAATTGCTGTAATGTAATGCCCCTCCATTTTGCTTCTTGTTCAAGTTGCTTTATGCTATGTTTGGTTGCAATTACTTTGATACTGGATACATTTCGTTATGATGTTTTGATCGCTACTATTGAGCGACAACTATTATTGTGGGATGTAGTTATCTGATTATTGTTTCACATGCATTATGGATTAATGATGTTGTAGAGTTAACATGAGATGTTATTATGAGATTACTGGATTATGATGGAAGTGTCAGTTTCAATGAGTGTATTGGTTAAAAGGACGGTCTCGCATCACTCATTTGCGAGCGCCCTACGAATTCGTAATTCCTTCTTCACGGTGTGTATTATATGCTGGATATATTGTATGATGTTGTTTACTTGGTTGCAGGATTGCAGGTACATGACACTGACTCCACCTGGCTTCACAGGTTTGAGCGTGTCGATCCAACGGTTAAATTGAACAAGAGATAGTAGCTAGGTAACATGTGTCAAGTTTACACCCTGGCCTTAGTGTGTCATCAGTTGTGTGTGTCGAGTCATTGTCTGTCTTGCTTTGATGTTATTTAATTCTGAAGCATTCTTGATTTGGAAATAGATATTTAGAATAATTGCATTTAAATCATGTTGATGGTTATTTAATTCAAATAATGCAATATGGATAAAAGTTTATACTTAAATTAATTAATTATATTTAGTTTATTTAATTAATTAAATTTGATCCAAGGGGTTGAATTTAGTTATTAAATAATTAAATTAATTAATTAAACGTGATGCAAGAGAATGAAAGGAAATAAAAGAATTATAATTAATTTTGGAATTTAATTCCAACGTGTGGGAATTAAATTAGAAATTGTAATTAAATGTTTATTTGGGAAATTGGTTGCAACTTTGGAAATTAATTTATTATTTGAAATTGCATTTTAAATTGAAAGTGGGTTTTTGAAAAGTGAAATTGAAATTGAAATTGAAAAATCTAATTTGCATGTAATGTGAATTAGGGTTGTAAATATTGAAATTGAAATTGAAATTGAAATATCTAATTTGCATGTAATGTGAATTAGGTATTTTTGATTTATAAGAATACATGTTTTAATTTTAGGGCAAGAAAGTTTTTAGAAAAATATATTTTTACAGTAGGAAAGAAATTTTGGAAAATTTGCACAAGGGTTTGAAGAAAGTTTGATTGTAGAATTGATTGAAGGAAAGATTGTTTGCATTTGTTGGATTTTGGATTGGATTCATTGGAGGATTGAAGAAAATTCAGGAAATCTTTGGAGGAGGCTTGCATCAGAAATTCATCTCTTCCTGTAGCTTCTTGTACCAGGTTTTCCTCTTTGTATTTTATTGTTCTTGATTGTTTTTTTTATAGTAGTGATTAAAGATTTATTTGTTAAATCTGTTTTAGAAAATAAATTTGATATTAGAAGAAAAGAATTAAATAAATTTACAGCCTTTGCTTGTGAAAATTCTTGAGTGAAAATTGTGAAAACCTTAGTTGAATTTAAATTATTTGGAGAAATTGATTTTATTGTTATTGAAATTAAACATAGAGATTGAACAATGCATTTAGAATGTTTTTAGAAAATGAAACCCTTTGTTATTATTAAAAATCGGATTTTAAAATTTGCAGTATAGTTATATTTTCATGGTAAAATGGTCTGATTGCGTCACCTATAACTTTACTTTCACAAACTGGGTTTTCAAGAAATTTAAAATCTTTTTGCATTTTGCAATTTTCTAACCTCTATCCAAAAATCGTAAATACCCAGATCGCATTTTTTGAGTTATGCTTAAAACATAAGACTGCTGTTAAATTATTTTCCCATGGCTGTTCTGAAAATAAAATAATAATAAATTGATATTTATAAATATTAATATTTTATGTATTGTTATTATAATATTAAAATATTATTTAATAATATTTTATATTATAATTTGTAATACTAAAGTATTATATTTATTTATATTATTTTAAATAAAATTTGTATATTAGATTAGTGAAATTAAAATTATAAACATAGGGGAAATTATTGTTATTTTAAAATGGCTTGTTAAAAGTTTAATTGAAAGAGTTAAATATTTGATTTAAAGAATGCAATATATTATTGAATAGAGATTTAAAATTGGATTGATTAGTGTATATGGAAAATGGATAGAGAAACAATATGTTATTATATTAAAGTGATTGAATGTGTTAAATAGAAAATTGAATGAGATGTAAGATTTGGTTAGGAAATGAAAAGAGTTTACTTGCATGGATTTGTGTCGATTTAAAAGTAAATTAAGAAGTTGTTTTATTGATGAAGCAATCAATTATGTTATTTATTAATTTCTATTTAGATTAATTGAATCATTGTGATTGGATTATGAAAGAGATATGGATTTAGTATATCCAAAAGTAGTATCTTCCTCATGCTTATCTTAAAGGATTTAATTCTTTATATTCAGTAAAGGGAAGTAAGTTTAATTGTTTTAGATTTCCAATAATGAAAAGGGAAATAGGGTTATGATTATTTTAGATGATCTACTTATCATGTCTTTGACTTTGTCAACACTATCTATTGAATGAGTATGGATTTAGGAAATCCAAATATTAGATTTGATTGATGACTTGAATGCTTTTGTTGCTATGTCATCAAGTTGCATTGTTGGTTTTGGGATTTAGTGTTAGTCCTAAACTATAAGTCTTTCAGAAGAACTTAGAGGATAAGGGTTGTTGAATCTTTATGCCATCCTGTTGTTTTCCCTTGGGTAGTGCATGGCGTCTTTTCAGTTTTACCCGGTTTTCATGAACGGGGATGTTTGCACCTCCTTGATTTAGGAGCGGATTATGGGATCCGTGTCTCCTTGTATGGAGTGACCTTGTTATGTGATTTCATCTTATTGTCTCCTGTGAAAGGAGTGAACTATGTGTTATTTCCTCCAAGATGTTTGGATTGGGATATTTTGTACCTCCTGTGAAAGGAGTGGACTATGTGTTGTTGCCTCCAAGATGTATGGAGTGAGTTCTATTATTTGTATCCTCCTTGTGTTGGAGTGGATTATGATGCCTAGTTGGTATGCACTTGTGTTTCCCTTGGTGGATTGTTTGGATGTGTGTTGTCCATTAGAAGAGTGGCTTTTGTTAGGGGCCAGAGCCCAAAGTGGTAAACCGAGTAACCTTCAAAAGTGAATTAATAAAGTGATAATTAAATTAATGTACTTAGATGATTAGGATGCAGTTCACACTAATCAAGATAATTTAATCCTCACTCATAGACACAAGGACTTGTTTAGACTTGGGATGAGTGAGAAGGCCTGGAATGGCAAAATCAACTATCTTGCTCTTGCGAGAGGTAGTTGATTCCGCATGAGTGAGTATGAATGCCGGGATTCGGTTGAGGCCACTAGGATTACTTGTGTCGGAGCCTATGAAGAATGCCCAAAGGAGATCTCATGACAAACCTTGCGATGACACTCTATCTAGGACAACTGTTGTTAATTGTTTTATGTGTATGGTTATTTGAACATACTTGATCTACTTTATGTCTGGAAGCAATGTGACCTATGTCAGTGATGTTGGAGTTGTACTTGTATTGTACTTGATGTGTACATGTATGGTATTTGATTTGTACTTGTATTGTACTAGATTTTTACGTGCATTGTATTTGATTCGTACTTGCATGGTGAATGAATTGTATTTGATTCGTACTTGTATAGTGAATGAGTTGTACTTGTTAATTCATTTGGTTGGTTATAATAGTATGAGTCAGTTTGAGTCTGCCTTTGGTTAGAGGTAGTAGAATCTTTGTCCATGTCACTTTGTTACTATCTCCTAACATGGGGGGTGGGCCTTCGGGTACCACATTGGTTGGGTAGAACATACACCAAAACCGTTGGGTCCCCATCTATCTTCAGTACTTGGTGGCGAGACATCTAGGTGGACAGCTCGTGGTTCTTGTTGTATTATCTTGCATTGTAATATTTTAACTTGTATAAGTTATTTTATCCCTCTTTTGTAAGAGGTGGAGTTATGTAATTGTAATACATTTGTACTATTGCTTCATTCTAAGAATGAGTGATGTATCTATTGGATTAAGATAATGTTTATGAGATTGTATCTTGGTTGATTATCTTATTATGTTATGTGGTATTCTTATGATGTATGATGTTTATATCATAAAGTTCATAAGGCTATGGTTATATGTAATATGTATGTGTGGGTTTAAGTAATCCTAACCTTGTAGCCTTAGAGGTTGTTGTTAATTAGTAAGTGAATGTATATGTTAAATGCACTTTAAAAAAAAAAAATTGGTTCGCTTATGATGTTAATTGCAACTTCCTTTAAAGTTACTTGGCGGGGCATTACATGTAATCTGGTCACTTATTTAGTCATTTTTACTCACTGATTTATTTCCATTGGTAGTGTATTTGGTCATTAATTTTAATCATCATTTTGATCAATTTGATAGTATATTTAGTCATCTTTATTTCATAGGTCATATATTTAATCATATTTATTCACTGTTCACTGATTTATGTCAATTGGTCGTATATTTAGTCATTTTTATTTCATAGGTAATATATTTAGTCATATTTATTCATCGTTCATTGATTTCTATCAATTGGTAGTATATTTAGTTAATAGAGTTACAACTTAGAAATAGAGTTACAATTTTTATTTTTAGTCACAAGACTAATCATATTTTTATCTTTATGTTTATGAGATTGTATCTTGGTTGATTATCTTATTATGTTATGTGGTATTCTTATGATGTATGATGTTTATATCATAAAGTTCATAAGGCTATGGTTATATGTAATATGTATGTGTGGGTTTAAGTAATCCTAACCTTGTAGCCTTAGAGGTTGTTGTTAATTAGTAAGTGAATGTATATGTTAAATGCACTTTAAAAAAAAAAAATTGGTTCGCTTATGATGTTAATTGCAACTTCCTTTAAAGTTACTTGGCGGGGCATTACATGTAATCTGGTCACTTATTTAGTCATTTTTTATTTGTTGATATATTTAGTCATTGATTTAGTCATTGATTGTTGTAATCTGGTCACTTATTTAGTCATTTTTACTCACTGATTTATTTCCATTGGTAGTGTATTTGGTCATTAATTTTAATCATCATTTTGATCAATTTGATAGTATATTTAGTCATCTTTATTTCATAGGTCATATATTTAATCATATTTATTCACTGTTCACTGGAAAAATTGGCGAACTTTATTAATAAAAGAAAGGTGTTCTAGTTACAACTTAGAAATAGAGTTACAATTTTTATTTTTAGTCACAAGACTAAAAATATGAGTTACAATGCACATAATGAAATAAGTTTTGCTTCATAAGTAGCCATTCTCGATCAAAAAATTCCTTGAATGCTAAATCCCATTTCCTATATGAGTATTTTTTGAAAGATAGAGCATCCTTGTGGCTTTTGGATTTATCATGAGGTTTCAATAGTTCTTTTGACAACCCATGCCCAACATGAAATTGCTTGAATCTCTGAAAAGTCTGCTCTACTATAAAGTATACATATGGATTTTCCCTATTGATCCAATACTATTCTTGATCCTTTTGAGAGGTAACCTACATTTTCATACAAATAGGTTTAGATAACTGGTATGATGCCATGAATCATGAAAATAACATGCAGATGGATATCTATTTACCTCTTGGAGAAAATCTACAGTGTCCTTACACTACAATGTAAAAACACAAGTATTCCACATAAAATAAAGTGGCCATTATAATGGTGTTTAAATGTATGAAGATCATAAATTTGATTTTCCTTATACTCAATAAAATAGTATCTCATCTATTTTCTCCAAATATTCTGCAACCTATCATCCATGATGGCAGGTATGGTGCACACTATTTTAATTCCCCAAAATCCACATATGTAGGAAAAACATTAGTAAAGCACAATAGAGCCTTTTTTTTGGATAAATGGAGCATTAATCACATCTTAATGAATAATACAACTACTATAAGAAAAAGCTACATCAGTATTATAAATGACTAATAATATCTAGGAAAAATATTTGCATACCTGTCTATAGAGAGGGAACTATTTGTCTCAACCCTATCCACATCTTCATAAAAAACATGTACCATCTGATAAAAAATAACACTTTACATGCATTCATTAAAGGTGCCTCACTGTCATGATCTAGATAAAAGCACAAACCCATATAAAAGGAATCATAACACTTTTACACACACAAAGCCTCTATCTTTGTCTATTTAACACAAAAAATTTCCACATAAGATTGAGATCAAAATTATGAACCATGCAAGATTGAACCTTTGATTTTCCTGGATTTGATTTGACATGCCTTCCAACAACCTCGATGGCTATCCTGTTACAAGGTTTTGAATAAGGATTGAAACTATCCTCAAAATCAACCATAAATTATCTACTAGTGCTATTTACAACCAATCACTTGATTCACCAAGATAAAGCCATGAAACCAAGTTACCAAAGCATTATACCTTCATCAGGAAATTAGAACTGCTCCTATTTATGCATTCAAAATAATGAATTCTACCTCCAAGCATAAGGGCACACTTGAACTTGTGTCTAGCACCATCAAATCTATTTAACCACCTCTTGACAAGCTACAAACTGCCTCTCAAACAATATTCTTGATAATGTTTATCTATGGTTGCATTTTCTATAATTGATGACTATGTAAAAATAGTCCTTTTGTCCTTCGATTTTTTTTATTAGAATATATGGCTATTTGAATAATCATTCATCATCATATAGGTGACTATCATTTGGAGACAATGTGCACTAGTTGCTACACTATCTAGGGTTTAATTGAGGACAAATATTCATATATTATGGTTGTAATTCCTCCTAACCACTACCCCATTACAATATTCAACCCTTGGTGGTACTTTCAACAACCTTGTCATGAATGGTACAACCTTACCCATGACTGTTATCAAATATGAAAACCCTTCATTGGTCATTAGTATGTAACCCATCATAGATAACTTACACTATGCCCTTAGAACTTTGGAAACCCTCCCAAGCCATGAGATTTTCAACCACTCAAGTCACTACCCCATTATTCATTAACAGTGATCCTCTTATTCATATGACTTTGAATTGTCTCGTTGACAAGATTTTGAGAGGACTCTTATATAAAGCCTAGATAACCCTAGATGAAACTTTCAACATTTTGAACGTACCATGCTAATACATAAAGATTTTTTTTAATTCATGTAAGAAGTAAACAAACAATTTTTTTGAAATGAAGCCTACATATACGAATATTTTCTCAACAACATTGAACATATTAAATTGAGAAACATATAGAATTCAACTAACAAAAATAACCATTTATTTATTCCATTACAACTAAATTTATTGAGCAATAACTTGGTGTGTTCTCAATTGTTACTACCCTAAAGGAACCTGCAAAAATCACAAAGAAGATTTTTAGGATGTTGTTGCAAATTCCAATATAATTTTTTTGAAATAAAGAGTAGACACAAAACATCTAAATTTTCATAATTGAAACTAAAAACATCTAAATTTTCTAATGATCATAAGAGGTGCAGAGTGTAGACACAAAATTAAGTTCTATTCCAATTTGCACTATTTTCATAGATCATCTAAGTGACTTAATTTTTCAATTTATGTTGTATTCTATTCTAATTTGAAATTATTCTCTCTCCACAAAATTTATATCTTGCCAATAATGAATCCATACAATGCATTTCATTTTTAGGTTTTGTTCTATCCTTAATTTTCCTTTTGGATTCAGTCTACAGTAACTTAAAATGGAAAAGACTATTTGAATATTCTTGAAATATTTTGAAGTCAAAAAAATCTCTAAGTGCCTTCTGCTTCTATCTATAATGTTTTCCTATGATTCCTTCTACTTCATCTATAAAGTGTGATTTGTAATTTACATGAGTGGAAAAATGAAATATCTAGTAAGATTGACACTTTTAGTTGCTCTGAACTTGAATTATCTAGAAATACTATGATGTAGTTCTTGTGTCTTTATTTGCAAAATAACTTATTCTAGAAGATACGAATATGATATAGAAAATCCTACTATAATAATTGGTAAATGAAGGCAGCAGGGTATTTCCAGATTCAAGACTTTTACTTAATGTTGTGGAATAAAAGAAATTAAGAATCATTTATTTTCCACTATAGTGAAAAGTTAACAATTGTATTTGGTTTGTTAAACATGAACCTGGTACAAGTATTAGAGTTGTTAAGAACCTTCGAGTATGCTTTGATTTCACACTACATCTAAATTCATCTCCAAGATTGTTGCAAGAGAAATTATTTTGAGAAATCTCCATCATTTTAAATAGGGACAATGTTCTTGTGGAGAATATTGGTGATGCTAAATGAAACAATTTGAAAAAAAATATTGCAATGTGATCTTGCTCTCCCGCAAGCATTTCAAGTCATGCTTGTGGTGATGCATGAAAGTTTTATTATTCTTTCTCTTTGTCACAAACTCGTTCCAAGATGCCAGTATGCCTGCATTGAAATTTAGGAACTTTCATGGAGATTCATAGTTCAAATTCATGATGACTGTCTATAAGATAGTTATTATGACTTGCACATTAAGTTGTAGTCAAAGATAAATATTCTTGACCTTAACTGAAATGGGAGGGGAAGACAATTGCCCTCCTAGTGGAAATGAGCGAGAAAAATATGGTATTGATGGTTTAGTCATTCGAATAATGCTTACCTAGTGGTAATGAGTAATTTTGACTAAATAACTCAAAGAAATATGGCCTCATGGAATACCATGATTGTAGGATATGCATAATGGATTTGTTGGAAAGACTGTAGAAACTTTGAAGAAATTGAAATTTGTAGGTTGTGGAATTAATTATCAAGACATGTAGGTCGAAGGAAGCAAGGGTGCCAATAAATAGGTCATGGGAGAAAGATAAGATCATTTAAAAGTTATGGAAACTAGATAGGGAGATTTACAAGTCATGAGTTCAAATTCCTGACCCCTTATTGGTCTTAAAAATGAGTTCTAAAATGTTGAAAGGTCATTGGAGTGGCATGTAAGGTAATGCAGATTGTAGGAATACCATGCACCATTACAAGTCACTGAATAATATACAAGACTATGCAGATTGAAGGAATACAATAAAATAATATTTTGAATGCTATTAATAGCAACTACAATATCCAAATCAATTTCTTACCTTAGAGAATGATTGGAAACCTTTGTGCAGTCTATTGGAAAATACCTTATTGTTCTACACTTTTTCCCTACCCTCCAAGAAGAATTATTACAATTGAAGAGGTGAGCATGGTAGTGAGTATGATGGATCATTCTTCAAAACCCAATTGTCATAGAACTTGGAAGAAATTAATTTGAAAATGAATTGATGCAATGCAGAAAGGATGTGATTTTTCGATAGGAAATAAACCCACATGCTCCAAGTGGGTATTTTAGAAAAAGCTTAAGGTAAATGGCACAACTCATATTTTATTATGCATCTTCGCAAGGATTTGCTGAAGGGGTTTTATACAGATGAAATTGAACCTTTGAATATGTCTTTGGTCTCATACATGATTTTCCTTAATTGCACTCCAATATATAGTGAAGTCAACATTATAGAAGGAAGTGAATGTAATTCATAAGAGAACTAGCAGGCACTCAGGTTTAGTAGGAAAGTCCATTTCAAAGGTCACCTTCTAGAGTGAGCTAGAAAATGCCATTAAAAGCATAACATGGTATAGTTTGTAGAGACCATGAGTAGACCTCTGAGGTAGATCTCATAAAATTTGTAGAGGTTCTAAAAATATTAGGTATGGAGTGTAGAGGATCTATCATCTCACAATAGCATTGAAGATAGTCATCAAATACACCATGAAGCTCAATGAAAGGTCAATTAGGAGGTGAAGCTTACTTACATTATATTAATAGATTCCTTATACTTTTTTAGTTTCTAATGTCTTGAGTTTGTAAGTGGAAAATCCATTCGAGATGCATGAGTAGTGCCATTCTTTGAAAAAAAATAGGTCCTTAAAAGAGAAAATAGGGCATATATAGGATACCGAGCAACAAAAGTGTTAAATGTGACAATAATTTCAAGTTTTAAACTTGAAATATAAGAATTCCTTATGCCCTATTTCAAGATCAAATTGAAAACCCTAAGGTTTGATTAATATGATAATGCTAGCATTAAAAAATGGAAGGAGATAAAGGTGCTAAGATTGGGAATGTAAAAACACAAGGAAAGAAAACAAATGGCAATCTCATACAAAGGTATTCAAGTTGCAGAGGGATTTTGCACTAAAAATAATTATTGTTGTGCTTGACAAAGCTCTATGTTATCCTACAAGTAAATGAAGTGAGGAGGTGCCACTTTGGAAGGGTCAAGATAATATATAAAGAAGGGGTATTTATGGAAAATATTTACTTGCCAATAACTAATAGTCACTTGGGCCCATAAGCAGTTTGTAATATATTGTTTCCATTAAATTTTTATATAGGTGAGTATATATTATATTAATAATTGTGTGTGACCAACATCCCTTTCCTATTCATCTTATGTGTCAGCTAATGTGGTAGTTTTAAGGAATGTTGGAATTGTTTTGAGGTTTTTTATTACAATACTTAATAAAAGAAAAACATATAGAAGAAGAAAAATATCAAAAGCCCAAGTCACCCTTTTTACCTTAACTTTAGTTGAGAAAATCCCTAATTCTCTAACCTTGTTAAATTTACTTTATCTCTGCTATAATGGGACACTGAGTGTGGAAACACAAGTATAGACACCGTTGTTATATTACCAATAGTCAGTAGATACTGGCATGATAATCGGTTGGGAATGACTAACACATTTGTGTATTGCAAGTATAATGTGTCACTTCACCATTGACTACTTGTCTCTACATTTTTTAGATATCCTTCATCTTTTATATGTTTGAGAGTGACAATCACTGGTGAATGAATGGTTACATGTGTTTTTATTTTTCCTAACTATTGGTAATGGATGGGGTGCTCGCTTCATAAATAAATACTACATATGACATTGAGAAAACTAGATGAGATGAGTTGAATAGGTGACCAGTGATTGAACATGGATGAAGCACAAGTTTTATATTCTAACATTAAAATGTACTTTACATGAACAAAATACTTGAAATTTTCACATAGCATTGTACATAAAACTACTCCACAAAATTCACAACAAGTTTGAATTAAATTATTTTATTGGTCAAGAATCTTCCAAACCAATACTACACTATTACAAGAACCCTTATCTAGGACTGTTTACATAGCCTAGCTGCAAAATTAACAATGAAAAGTTGAAATGGATTTTATTATAAGTTGATTTCTTGATGGATCTTCAAATCACATTTTCTATTTGATCAATGGGAGCTCACCTTCCAACCCCAAGTCTATTGGCCATGGAATTAATGTGCACTCAATTTCAAATATTAGTTGGTCATAATGAAGTTAATATCTAGATAAATAAAAATTAAAATATGATATATTTCACATATAAAATTTCATAACCAAACATCTCATAACAACTTAGTTTTCTATATTTCTTGGCATCTTCCAACTGCCCCTTACTAGCTGTCATGACATACCTTGCTTACAAACTTTTTCTTTCAAAATTTTAACACCATTATCCATAAGGCTTGTCCATGGAAGCTTGAGAATTACTATCAATCTGATCAACATTTTTCCTTGTTCATTACCCACTAGGATTTTTGAAAAATGATTATGACCTAATGCCTTTTTCTCACTATTCTTTGAATTCTTCTAATGACCCCATATTAATACACTTTAGAGTGTTGTACTCCATCTTTCCTCACATTGATTCTGCACTTTTTCATGCTTCATGTCTAGTATTTGTAACTATAAGCTCTATAGGTTGACCCAAGCACTTCATAATAATTTTAGCCAATAGAACTTGTTCACCATACCAATCATCATTGCTCTTTAGAATTGTATCTTCACTTTTATGATTTATCCTGATTTGACTTACTTATTTCTAACAACTTCTTGAAATATGCTTAAAAATTGAGGGCATGCAATGACTACAGATCTTGAATGAATCTACAACATTTTTACAAATTATTTCTCCACAAACTCATGAACCACTATACACCATGTAGAAACAGATAAAAGAATTTGTCAATGATTTTTCACAGGGCTTATCATTACCAAGCTATTTATGATACTATCAAAACCCTTTTGAATATAAGATTTGGCAAGGTCAAATTGATCATTTATTACAACAAAAGTTGCAATCTCTACATTGATCTCATCATATGAAAACTCTCTTTTTGTGCTAGGGCTTATGATGTGGTGCTTTCTATTTACAAAACAAGCCTTATGAAAGCAAAAGTAACTAGACATGCTTTGGAGTCTTAGCTACATGGAAGTTATAACAAATCTCTTCAGATCTATGACAAAGCAAGTAATCAATTTGAAGGAACAAATACTGAAGAAGGTTTGCTTAAATTATTTTGTTCTTTCTTTATTTTATTCCTAAATTAAATTTCTTAAATATATAATTTATCTTATATTACCTTAGAGAACTCATGATTTATATTAGCTAAGTATTTTTGATAAGAAGAAAATTCTCTCACTTTATAGGAAAGGAAGGAAAGAACTTGCAATTGTGTCCCAATAGGAAAAGAAGGCACATTATTTTTATTTGGCTTGAATTACCATTCTTTTGCAAATATTTAACCCATGATTTAGTTAATTAATTTCATGCCAAGCAACACTTTCAATTGGTATTTACTTGTAGGTATTGAAATCAATAGTGTAGAACAAGATTTGTGGTATAACCAACACTCGCAATTCTTGGGAGAATTGAATCGGTGGAAATATATAATGGAGGACACACTCCTTTAGATTAATAAATAAGCGTCAGAAGAACCCGAATTTCAGATTTTGTGGTCTATAGGCCTACAAGATCTCTACCTATCTCTTTTCATTAAGGCATCTCTTAAATTACCAACATACAGTTCATTAATATCAAATTTTGTATAGGGTTCACTTAAGAATGACACAAAAAGAGAGTTGTTATATGACGAGTTCAGTGTAGAGATTGCAACTTTAGCTATAACAAATGATCAATTTGACCTTGCCAAATTGTAGAACATTACCCTTAAATAACTAATTTCATTTTTCCCATCTTCAAACATTAGCACTATAAATCATAGGGCTTATACAACCCAAAATGTCAATTTGTGAATTACAAATAACATAATACATTTTCATAGATACCATGCAAAAATAAACTTGAAGCACCAAAAAATTCCTATAATTCCAAAACAAAATGAAGAAGATAATGCCACTAATAATGCATGTAACCCTATAATTAAAAGTCAGGTGCCAACATGTTAACATTTTCCATATATGTTGAAACTTTATACCCAAATGTCAACCTTTTTTACAAGTATAGAAGTAAGAAGACTACCCCAATCAACCTACACCCAAAGTACTATATTCATTTATATTTACATACTAAGGGTTATATGAAAATCCCCTAGGAGCATACCAAGTGGTATCAATCTATCAAAGCATCGACTAATTTCTTGGTCTATATTTTCCTTCCAAGGAAATAATGTGTGGCCATAATTATTTGATTTCTTAGACTTGTGTCTATCCTATTATTGAATTGTATCAATGAGAGACATTTCTCTATTTGTTTGAGTTTAAAATTATATATCACCACTGGTTTTATCAGTAACACATGCCATTTTAGTTATTTATCCAAATATTATAGCCAATCATATAAAAATATGACATATGGAGACAAGGGTGTCATTTTAAAATAGGATACAAGAATATATGAATAATGCTACAGGTTATATCCCATTGAAATATAAGACTCCAAAGCTATAGGTAGAGGTACATGGGCAGAACTAAAGTTTCTTGGTGGCTATGCTTTAGAATATTTTTTGAAATAAATAATAACTACCTTGGAATATTTATCCAAGAACTTCATCATCAATTTCCAACACCAAGACTGACTTTGAAAGAAAAAATGCTCTAGATTTATTAGGCTACCATGATAAAGATTAAAGGAAAGATTACCATCTTTATAAATGACCATCATGAAGATATTAAAGATGTCACATGCAAAACCCTAGCTGCTGGAGTAATGAATATAGTGCCAAAGAGGACAGTGAGCTGGGGCAGATTTAAGAGATCTCCACATTATCTAATCACAGGAAAATACATCATTTTTTTTTTAAAATTAAAATAAATCATTCTAAAACCTATATAGGATACATTGATACTTCAAAAGAATCTGAAGGAATTTGAAATTATGTAAATATATGTCAATTAAATACCTAGATTACAAACAACATCACGAACAATGTAACCCTTGTTGAGTAGAGCAGGAATGTGATAAGAAAAAATGAATCTTATGCCTCTTGTCACACACATCTCCTTACCATTCTTTTCATTCTTTATTGAAACACTTCTCCATTTTGGAGGGCTACACTTGAAAATAAGGTTTCACTGAAGGTTTTAGAGTATGTTTATTAAAATGAAAACTCCATTTTGGTAGGCTATGTATGAAAATAAGATTTTGACAAAAGTTATAGAGTATGTTTACTAAATTTACTAAATTTTTAGATAATTATAGTGAGCTATTGATTCTTGATTCCTTAAATAATTTTTCAAATGGATTGTGACTAAATAAACGAATAACTATCTAGTCATTTTTATTTGTGTGACTAAATATATATTTTTTAGAGGGTAAAATTTTTATTAATCAACTAGAGAAGTACAAAGAATAAAGCAAGAAGAAACCCAAAAGGGGCAAGAAACATCATAACAAGAAATCAAGAAGCGTTCATGCAACATCTCATATCCTCTATAACCCAACCCTCCAAATCCTGAGCAAGATCCCTTGGTAAACTATCCCAATCATCCACCAACCATGTCCCATTCTTCTCAGAAGCCCATTTGGCCAACCCATCAGCCACCTTATTGCATTCTTGAGGTATGTGAAAGAGGTGATATAATTCATCAATTCACCAAGACTGGTGATTTTCTTAGCCACCACCACAAGCTTCCAACTAACATCATCAAACTGTCATCTATTTATAATAAAGTCTATGACCGCCTAGGAATATTTCTCACAGATAATCCTTTTCTAGTCGAGGGTATATGCCATCCTCAAAGCCAAAAGAATAGCCAAGGCCTCCATAAGGTTTTTAGAGTGCTACCCCCTATAATCTGAAAGGAAGAACACAACCACCCTAGAACTATCTCTGCCCACCCCATCAATGCCAGCGTGCCTAGGATTACCCCTTGTAGATCCATCTATATTTATTTTCAAGAATCCATTGGGAGGAAGCATCTAATTCCCTCATGTAAAGACCATCCCTCTAGAGCACCTGCCTCACCCAATCTTGGGCCTCCCAGTACCACGAACAAAAATCCCCAAATTATGAATCATTGCAGTGTCTCTAGGATCCATCGAGACTAAAATGTCACATTTAGCATACAAATTCTCCTACAAGGCCCCAAGAATACGAGCCCAAACTTCTCCTACCAACAAATTATTATCTATAAAGATCTCATGGTTGCGCTCCAATAAAATATGCCAAATAATAAAACTAGGGCCAATAGGCCACACTATGTGCAAAAATGAAGTCTTCATTAGAATGGGCCCAATGTTCTGCCAAAACTCATCTAGAGAAGAATGATACCTTCACTGCAATTTCTAGGCCCCCACCAAAAATGCCAAATAGTCCTAGCAAAGGGGCACTGAAAGAAAAGATGAGGAAGAGTCTCAACATATTTTAGGAAAATAAAACATAATGAGGGGCCTTGGAAGCCCCACTTACAAAGGTTATCCCAAGTCAAGCACTTTCCATACAACATCAGCTAAGAAAAGAAATTACATTTTGGCCACAAGAATTTATTCCAAATATTTTTCACCAAGGAACTTCAGCACTACCTAAGGCATGTCTATCCAAAACTTGATACCTTGAAGCAATAATGTACTTCCCTTTAGGACCCAAACCCCAAGCCAAAACATCCCTCTTTGGAAGAGAACAATAAATTTTATCAACCAAAATGGAGGACAACTCCCTTCTATCCTCTAAAGACCCACCCAGGGGCCACTCCTACATATCCTTCCACTAGAAGACAATAGACTACCAAAAGCCTGAGGGGCTTTGAATCCATCACTCTGCTGCAACTAGCCTAAACAAAAATCTTACATAAATCCCCCAAGTGAGGATGTGAGGAGAGAATAGGTGGGAAGCCATCCCATGATTCATGCCAAAAAAGAACATCGACACCTCTTTTACAGATCTAGAACATGCCTTGTTTAACCAACATGGATCCCCTATTGAGAGTATCCCAGACCATAAAACCTTTCCCCAAAAGACTAAATTGAGGAACCTCAGTGCCATCCACCTCACCAAGGTACTTGAAGATAAGGATATTGGCCCAAGACTGATGCTAGTGTGAACACCATCTCTAGTACAACTTAGCAACTAGAGCTTTCCCATTCCAATCTATCTTGCATAATACCAGACCACCATCCTTCTTTAGTCGACAAACAATTTCCCACTTAATTAAGCTCCACTTCCTCATAAGGAGATTACCCAACCAAAAAAACTACCTATAGAGCCACTCAAAAGCTTTGATGAAACTAGAGGGAGAAATCATCACAAAGCACCTATATATAGGTAGGGCCTACACCACCAACTTCAACAGAGCAACTCTACCAGCCATAGATAGCCATATATAGGTCCAATGACAAACCAACCCTTGAAATTTATCAATCACATCTTGCCAAAAATGCCAAGGAAGAAGGCACACATCCAAAGGGATACCAAGATAGATAAAGGGAAGCTTCGCCATCTGAAGCCTTAGGATCCTAGAAATACGCTACTAGATAGGAATGGGAGTATTAAATAAGTAAATGTAAGAATTAATTTAATTTATGCTTTGAACTAAGGCAACCAAGTAACAATACAATGTCTTTTGAAAGGCAATTGATTTAGCCACCTTAGCAACACCCATCAAATCTGAATCGTCCACAAATTGAAGATGGGTTTGAGGAGGGAGAGAGTTGCTCCATTTCTATCCATGAATGAGCCAATCCATGACTTGGGACTTAATAAACCTTCCCAAGACAACAACCATCAAGATGAAAAAATATGGGGATAAGGGATCCCCTTGCCGAAGACCTCTAGAAGCACCAAATAGATTGGAGGACTCCCCATTTATGAGAATGGAAAAGGAGGGTGTCATCACACAACTCATGACCCAATCAATCCACTCCCTACTGAACCAAAAGGCTCCTAGAATTTTGGTCAAAAAATCCCATTTTACTCTATCATCTACCTTAACCATGTCTAACTTGATAAACATGGCCTTTTCCTTTGAAGAGACCATGGAATGAATAGTCTCAAACATAATAAATATTCCATCCAAAATATTCCTACCCACAACAAAGCCAACTTGTTTCCCAAGATCATCTTATCCAACCATGGCTTCAAACGTTCAACAATAAGCTTTGTAATGATTTTATACACCACATTACACAAAGAAATTGGTCAAAAAAGATCTATAGAATCAACATTCTTACATTTTGGGATAAGAGAAAGAAACATGGCATTCATGGCCCTCAAATTTTTCTTATTTTTTAAAGACTCTTGCACAATCTCCAATAGATCAAGGTTGATCACTTCTGAAAATTCCTCAAAGAACTTTGCCAAAAATCATTTGGACCAAGAGCTTTCCCTTTTTTCAACTGAAACACCACCTCCTCCAACTCCTTTAACAAAATAGGCTTAAGAGGAGAGGCATTCATATCCATAGTCACCAAAGGAGAAATACAAGCCAATATAGAAGCTTTTTCCTCACATGCAGGTGGGGTATCTTCAGAAAAGAGGCTAGAGAAAAAGTGAACCACCTCACTAGAAATCTCCAAATCTTCTTGGTAATAGAATCCAAGCATTCTAGGGCGACCCTTTTCTTTTGGAAAATATTTCCAAACTGATACTTATTCCAATTTTTTGATTTATACTTCACATCTTGGAGCCTCTTTATAAAGGAGTACATAGCAATACCAAAAGCTAGTCATCCTTCAGTCCACTATCTAGAAACTAGGTTAAGAAGACTCTCCTCCTTGAGCCACATAAGCTAAAATCCAAAATTCTATTTCCTAGAACCACTAGCTAGATGAGTAGAGAATTTAATTGGCCAATGTTCTCATCCATGCCAATCCAAAATTTTAGAGCTTGGCAACCACATGCCACCAACCCAAAAACTAAAACAAGAAACCTGTGTATTCTTTCAGAAATGGCTTCATCCCCAAGCCTCCTACTATTCCAAGTAAACATTCCACTTAAAGGTTTAATATCCACTAGCTAAAGCTGAGAAAAATTCTCCTTAGGAAGATCAGAGGAGGGGTCCAAACAAGGCACACCCCCCTTTTATCCTCGAGAGAGGCAATAGCAATGAAGTCACTTTCCATAATCCAAGGAAGCAAGGGATCCAACAATCTTAGAAAATTGATATGGGACCATAAGAGAATCTTCCCAGGGACACCCGTTGGAGCATAAATGTTGGAAATAAAACTCTCTCCCCCATCCCCAAACTAATCGCAACAAGAGAAATGGAGAATCTACTAGAGAACTACCAAACATGAGAGATTCACCATGGATCCCAAAAGCAAGAAAGACCGCCAAAGTTCCCCTATGCACCCACACACTAACATAATCCTCTATTCTAAATCTTAGATGCACTTTGTAGCATACTATCCACAGATAACTTCATCTCTTGGAGGAAAACCAAATCCAGAGAATGAGCATGAACCAAGTCCCGAATAGTCTTTTGTCTAGGGATGCTATTCATATCCCTCACATTCCATGATAGCACAATCATCACAAAGGGTGAGAGAAGTGAGTATCCAGTGTCTTCACCAACCCTGATTCAACCAACATATCACCTACCAACTTAACATTCTTTTGATCCTTCTTCCTACCCACCTTCAAGGGCTTATCAAGAGCACTCTTTTTAGAGGCTTTTGTTGCACACCCAAAATAGGGGAAGAAGCAGAAGATTTAATCTTGCTAGAATCTCTAGAATCCAAACCTCTAGCTAGGCTAGTGTCAATAAAAGAAAAGACCAAATAAGTACCATCCAACACACAAGGGCCATGCCCAACCTCAAGGGAGGGAGCTACAAAATCCTTCACTTCCCCATAAGCCTCCATTGGGCCAAGAGCCAAAGACATAACAACCATAGGCTCAGGATTATGAGCAGTAAAAGGGGGGAATCCACATGCATGTCAAGAGATATCCCCTCCTCATGAACTAAGTCATTCAACGCATCAAACATGTTAAACATCCCCTCGTGATGGTGATCTCGAAAAGTCCTCTTCTACCCTCGACCTTTGTTTCGAGGCCTAACAAGAAAAACCCATCTTTATCTAGAGTCACCCCTTGTATGGGCCCTTTTCCCTTGTTGGATCTTGGAATTGATGGAGTCATCTTGTTACTTGATTTATCTGCAATAGGAGAACACAAAAACCTCCTTTAAAGATGACCATACTCGTGACATAAACGACATATAAACAACAAATTTCATAATCTAACGACTGAGTCTAGAAGCTAGACCCTACTATCAAATCAATAGATTTAGGTAAAGGATAGCTCAAATACATCTCCACAAAAACCTCTGCATTAGAAAAGATCCTCTTCTCT
Organism: Sequoiadendron giganteum; assembly: GCA_007115665.2. Classification (NCBI taxonomy): domain Eukaryota; kingdom Viridiplantae; phylum Streptophyta; class Pinopsida; order Cupressales; family Cupressaceae; genus Sequoiadendron; species Sequoiadendron giganteum. The sequence continues at coordinate 138,922,643 of CM021103.1, read as the reverse complement.
AGAGTCTCCTAAGAGGAGCCAATCAATTTTCCCAATGACATGTCATAAACTGTAGAATATCTCTCCTCCAACATTCAAGCAACAACTGAGGAAGATGAACCCGAATCGGGACCTTGGACAAAAAATATTCCACTGAATTAAAACATACATGCCATGGCTTAATGAACAATCCAACTGAATTATAAAAGTACAAGCCACCCTCAAAATCCTTATTTTGATTTGAAATGCAAGAAAAGTCCACCAAGAAGAAATTACTTGAAGATAATAGAACCTCGAAATCCCCCTCTGAGTTCCATGTCCTCTGAATCCAAGGGTCAAGGAAAGGAAGATAGACCCTCATCCCCAAGAACTTGCAGATTAAAAAAGGCTTGCTGTAATATTCTATATCCTCGGCAACCACTTCCTTTTGAATCACCACCTTTGGGTGCACTTGAGCCCTTTCCAAACATCCATTAATATTTTTTACTTTAAATGCCCCGATCCTAAACAAGCCCACACTAGGAGAAGATGGAGTGGGAACCCCATCACCTATCTCCATCATCACATCATCCCCTAATACCTCATCCAACCCACCATTCAAAGCCATGAGAGCTCCACCTAGAATCCCTTACCAAACAAAACCACTTCCAAAACCAGATTGCTTCAAACTCCAACCCACCAGGCATGCGAAATAAACCAACCAAACCCCCCCCACACACGCCCCACACATCAGCCATCAACCTACAAAACCACATGGCCAAAGAAAGGCCCAAATGGATGAGCCATAACCACCCCACATTTCCAAATAGATGCCTGAGTAGTGAAGATCCCCATCACATGAAAATGGGCCAAGCCAAGCTTGAAACATCACCAACGAACCAAGCAAAGATAAAAGGCACTGATAAAAGGACTACAGAAAAATAGAAAGGAGTATATATAAGAAAAGGAAACAAACCCCAAAATGCACAACAATTCCCCCACCATCCCCACCCCCCCCACCCCTTGAGCAGAAAATTTCACAAGGAAGATGATCCCACAGTCAGCAAGAGCATGCATGTATTAGGCTCAACATGTAGCCCAGGTCAAGATGGTGGCGAGCACACATAGAGAAACCAGGGTGAGTGCCATCAATCCTTGACTAAATAATTTTTAGTTAATGAAAAAATTAGTCATTTATTTACTCATTTATAGCTGAGTTGAATAAAATTAGTATAATTTAGTCATTTTGAGTTGTTGTGACTAAACGTTTGTCACGTAGTCATTTATTTTCTAAATTTTTACTAGTGATGATACATACATGGACGAGTGATAGAATAAATAGGATTGGTAGATGTGATGGATGGATGTGATGTGAAGCAATGTAAGATTAAAGAGACAATGATAGATGGAGGTTCTTATTTACACAAGGCACTTGTTTTCTAGGTTTTCACTAAGGTACTTGCCCAAAGCACCACCGAAGTGGTTTTCACTAGAAAAATGATTTTTTGTTTTTACTATTTTCTTGATTTTTTGGTTTTATTTTAATTTTTGAATATGTTAACCTCATGTTGAACCACCTAGTGGTACTGATGTAAAGGAAACTATCATAACATGCCAACAATATCCTTCTTGAATAAGCTTCTTTGATAATATACAAGCACTTAAATGCAACTGCGAAGAATTTTGATCTACCTTATTGATACTAGAATTAACCTCATATATGTGTGTGCATCACGATAGAGTGCCTTCAAATCCTTATGATGAAGAGTAGTTGCCAATTGAAAGTTGATGTAAGAATTGGATATCATGAATGGAGTGTATGGTGTCATGCATGAAGGAATATGAGCGATGATGAGTGGAAATAAAACTTTGAGTGGAATTAGAACCAATTGCTTGATATACATTGTTCATCACTTGAGAATTCTAGTTTTGTATTTGAGGATGTCTTTGATAAATACGTTTACATTTTTTACTTTACCCATAGCTTCTTTCACTGATGGAGTATCATTGGATGATTTTATTTCATATTCTTTAGTATCCATTTATATTTACTTTATCCTTTTTGCTTTAGTAATTCATTTTCTTTGATGATCTTCTCCTTTCTTTGATAGGAATCTTTCTTTTTACGTTGGTCCCAATTTATGTATGAGATGATGGGTGGATGATGATTCATTATACAACTAGTTTTATTGTTGACAATATTTTCCCCGTAAGGATCCTTCATGCCCCCTATGTTGATGTTTGCATTAGATAAGATTTCCCCCAACATTGTGATGGTATTAAAAATACCTAATCCTCAACCCTGATAATGTATCTTTTGATCCATAGCTACTGAATAAGACTTGTGGTGAACACATGATATTGTTATGGGTTCTTTCTGTTCAAGAATATGAACTATTTGCTTTGATTCTATGAAATCATCATCTATTGATACTGCTTCAAAATATGCTAGTGCTGATTTAGAAGATGTTGATGATGCACAATCACTATAAGAATCAAGAATCTTGACAATCGCTTGCTCTTGTGTGGGGATATCAAGATTGGGAGGCTCTTGTTTTGGATGAAGAAAATCTATATGTTCATCAGAAAGAAAAATCTCAAGGGTGATATTGGGGAAATATTTGGAGTTTAAAATGGTTTGAAAGATGTCCCTCAGCTCTTGATGAAACTTTGGGGATAGGGGTCCTTGATCCTGACTTGATTCAGTCCAACTTTTGTTATCGTCATGAGCCTCCTCTTGACATGATCCTTGGGTGGATGATACATCATCGGTAAAAGACTCTTCACATCATTTTGTAGTTATGGGTGCAATGAGGGATATTTATTTCTCCTTTGGGACTTCTTTAATATTCCCAATCATTGAGTCATATGTGGGATAGATATAACAATATGATACATATTTGATGCCATTACGGTATGAAATATTGCTAGACACCATCAATTGGTTTGGACTTTGTTTTAAAATAATATCTTGATATGTATCTAATTCCTCATGTTGTGATGAATGAATAACATGAATGTGTCCCACCATGGTATCATGGTTATGATTTACATTATTTGAGATTGATGCCTTTCCCAAATCATTTTATTTTGTATGATCAAGCATAGGGTTTGTGTAGATTTTCAGATTGTCATTCCCAGATTTTTGATCAACATCAAGGTCTCCTTATTCAATAAGATCTTGGATTAGATGCTTGAGTCTAAAACAATTATGTGTATTCTAACCTTTGTATTGGTAAAATTCACAAAAATGATCTTCTCTATAGATAGGAGGTTTGACTTGTGGCTCTTGATAGTTTGAGAAATTTGGGAGTTTGATAAGGTTAGACTATATGAACTTATTCAAGACATATTACATAGGTTCCCATAAGGGAGTGAATTGTCATTTAGAAGTTTGTTGTTTGTGGCCCACGTTGAGTGTTTGCAACATTGATTGTTGGTTGATTTTTTTGAGTTTTTGTGTTTGTTTTCTATGTGTTTATGGATTGGGTAGTTTCTTGTCTAGGAGCATGAAGGACCACCTTTGCATCAATGACACCATCACTATAACATTTTTGTTCTTGAACCAAAAGTGGGGCTTGTTGTTAAAACTAGTAAATGACCAGTTGTCCTTGTAAGCTTGTGTGTTCCCTTATGCTATAAGGGATCTCTCAATGTTAAAGGCCCTAGGGATAATATTGTTATAGGATGTGACACATTACATTTTTAATTGAAAAGATAGGTCTGTGTCCACATTTGCAATGATGATTCCTATCTGTTACTCATTAGGAATAGGCCATTTTCTCTGGCCAACTCTTTGCCTCCACCATTGTAGGAAGCTTGTGAAGGATTCACCCTTGTTTTGTTTGAGGGTGTATAGATCTTCCAAGCTCATGTCCATGTGTAGGTTATAAGAGAAATGATCTATAAACCTATCGATTATCTCTTGGAAGGTTTAAGTTCTTAGAGGTAACTGTGAGAACCAATCATTCATTGGGCCCACCAAACTACATGGGAAAATGCACATCCAATAGGAATCATTGTAAGCCACCTCCACACACATTACATAAAATTATTTGTTGTGATCCAATATATTTACCTATCCTTTGTATTTGTCAAATTTTGGAACTTCAAATCCGGGTGGGAAAGGTATCATCACAATGTTTTGATCAAAGGGGTATGGACACAAGTTCAGTTGTACATGTGGTTTCTTTGTTTCCCCATTTGAATGTCTTGGATTTTTTGTGTGAGCACCTTAATTTGTGATGCCAAATATTCTTGAGGATTTGGTGGGGGAGCATATATGTTATATGGTGGGATGGTTAATTAGTTGTAGGTGATATTTTGATTCAGAGGGGTGTTATATGGTGTGTAGGGTGGATTTTGATATTGTGTGTATGATGGTGAAATATTTGGAGGATTATATGCTCCTTGTCCATTAGGATTCATAATTTTTTTTTATGCATTGGATTATTGTTGGGGATCATAGTACAATCCCTTTTGTTGTTGCAAACCTTGAGCTTGATCTTGTTGTGCTTGTAATGCTTGTTGATAGGCTTGTTGTTGTTGCAAGGCTTAATATTGAGCTTGTTGTTCTTCAAACGTGGAAGTGTTTTTATGTTGGGATACATGAGATGGATTTTGAGTGATCATGGTATGAGTGGGTCATGGGTTGATTTGAGATGATTGTTGTGTGGTGAGTGTTTGGGGATTGTTTTTTGCTATCATTCATTGTAAAATTATTGATTGGGATGGAGGAATGTAGGTTTGGGGTCCTATTTTATTTTGAATGGCTTGGGGAACCGATGGTAAAGATGATGGTATAATTTATTATTGTGATACCAATGGAACATTCAAACCTTAGGTCAATTGATTGGAAGGTTTCCCTTGTTGTGTTTGATTTGGGGCGAAGGTATTACCTTGGATCATGGGATTTGTGACAAAAGGGTTTCCTTGATTTGGATTCATGACAAATGGTTTTGATGTGGTTGCTAGATTGGTTTGAGTGGGTTGTGGAACCACTTGTTTCGATGTGCCAATGGGGTGGTTGGAGCCACTTGTTAAGGTTTGACCTTGTGTGAGGGTTTTTACTTTCCCTTGTTGTTCTACTTGAGGTACTTGTCTCATATTGCTTTGTGTAATGATAGGAGCACTTGTGGTGGTGGACGCAGATTGTTGCGCTAAAAAATTCAAGGTCATTGTGGTGTTATGGAATGTAAGTGTTACATGTGGATGTAGATGGTTTTCAGGAATGGTAGTGGAAGAATGGGGTTGGGCACTAAATGTGGGTTTCTAATTTATGTTTTGTGGAAGGGTGGTGTCTTGTGTTCTAAAACGTGTGTTGCCTCCTAAATTGGGAGTGTGACCAAGGTTTATTCCAATCCTAGTTGCAAGACTAGAAGTTGATGTTTGACTTGGTACAAGGGATTGATTCAAGCCTTGTGCCAAGGGTTGTGTGATGAAATTTGGAGGAATTGAAGCCACATTCCCTAAGTTTTGTTCCCTAATTGTGTCAAAGTCAAATGTAGAAGGGAGTTTAGCCCCTTCTTTTGCTAAAGCTAGCATGTATTGTTTAGGGTTATTTTTCATCAAAGTGTTGATGATATGGCTTGTTTTATGATTTTGTTGATATTCAAGGATTTCTTCCTCAGTAAGATCAAGTGGGTTGTTTTTGACATCTTCTACCTCACACACCTTGCCTAGTGGATTTTTTAGTTGTTGTGATAGGGTAGAATAGCCCCTAGGATCGAATTCTTCTGGGTTTGACTACTTGTGGTAGATGAAATTTTGGTTTGCTCCATGTTTATCTTGTGTTATAAAATTGTTGTTACCATAAATTATGGGTCAACTATGGGAGAGGTATGTTGAGATTTATAGTGTTGGAACTCTCTAGTTGACTCAAATTTTGATAAAAAGGACCCTCTAAGTTATTTTGGACCAATGGTGTAAGTGGATGATGAAAAGGGGTGAGTAAAATGGGGGATGAACTTTTTAAACTTTCAGACAACACTTTATACTTAAAGGTATGATTTTTGATGTCTTTGATTAAAAGGTGCTAATGAATTTTTAAATATAAAGATAGACTTGCGACCTTTAAGATAGAATAGTTCAAAAGGATGATGACTAAATCAACTAAGTGTATGGAAAATGATTCATTTACAAACAAATAGCTAAGTTAGGGGATTGGTTGGATGATAGCCTAAGTATAGAATGTTGATGTGTCCAAAGTTTCTAAAGTTGTTTGTAAAGTGGAATGTAAATTATTTTGTGAGATGGATGAAATGTTTGAACCAAAATGTGTTAACCTAAAAGGGACCTTTGTTTTACAAGACCAAGGTAGTGAAAAATATGCTTTAACCCTAAAGTGATAAAACTGAAGAACTCAATGTTTGGATAATAGAACTTGGATTCAATGTTTGGAAATAATTTTCCTTGTTTCACTTTGTTTCTTGGAAGCCAATGTGTTTTGAGAATAAGCTTAATGTGTGGTGTGTTCATTTGGTTTTAAACTTTGATTTAGTGAGATTTTATTTTACCACATCAAGAAGTCATAATTAATTTCAAACTAAAATTTCTATTGTCTAAGCAACCTTCATTCCATAAAGTCCAATATGTGAAAATCAAGAAGCTAAGGCCATAATTTCCTATGTTGACTTTGGAAACTATGAATTAAGATATAAGTACAAATATTTAGAAGTCTCTAAAGATAAAATCCTTAGGGAAAAGCATCAATATATGAATTTTCAAAGGTATTCACACTAACTCAAAAGGGTTTGAAATTTGATAAACATGTTGATTTTTTTTTAAGTTGTTTTCAAACCAAGCAAAGTGTCAAACTGACTCAACAATCAATAACAACCCTAGCTCAAGTGGGTATGTTCTTCTCGGTAGGCTTACCTCATGCCTTGAAGGGATGATTTTACATGAAACTCATAGAGGGAATAAATAGAGGTATATCACCACCTCAAGCTTTTGTACAAGAGAATGAACTCTTGAGCTCTATGCCTCAACCATAAATCAAAATTGGTAAGTAACTTCTTGGAAGTAAAATTCCAATGCACCACTTTCAAAGAAAGTTTTGGAAAACAAGGTTGGCCTCTACACAAAGGTTTTTAATAACACAAAATGAGAACACTGAGATGTACAAATCATCCAAAAACCACTAAAGGAATTAAACTGTTCCCTTTTGAACCATATGTCTAGAGTTGGATTAGGTGCAATACTATTTCCACATAGATTGAAGTTTCTATTTTTCAAAATTTCAACCTATATATAGCTCACCGATAAATGTGCTATAATTAAGAGTCACTTAGATGAGTTCTCCATTGTGGGATGTATCTCATTATTAGGCCCTTTCTTAATGAGAAAAGTGCTATTTATTTTCACCCAAGATCACACAAAGTACAAGGGGAGTGAATATGTAGCAAGTTATTAGGGTGACCAAAAAACAAAGTACACTTGAGTGTTTCTCTTCACCCAAGATTGCATGAAGCACAAGGGGAGTGGATATTCACTACAAGCATACATAAGAAAATAACTCATGAATTAAACTCATTCTTTTTAAATCCTTGATAGAAATGATGAATTCATTTTAAGCACCAAGCTAAAGTGCATGTTTGTATTTATTCAATTTTAACCAATATTGCAATAGTGAGGATGTATGGGTTCAATTTTAACCAACTTTGAAAGATTATTGCATTGTATATTTTAAACCCAATTGAAATTTATTGGTCCTAAAACATGAAATGAAGTAGTATATAAGGGGTTATATCCTCCCCTAAGCGGTAATTTTTTTTTTTAAATAAACAAAGCTAAGAAAAATCAAAAATCAAAAAATTCAAAAAATTTAAGTATTTTCTAGGTTCTATTAAATCACATTTTTGGAGGTCTTCGGAGCGGAATTTGGGATTGAAACTTGCGATAGTCCTTAAAAATTAACTATTTTAGGTACTTGATCTTTAGGGACTAAGTTAGTACTCTTTTAGACCTTTCCAACAGTGCAAACAGATTTGAATTCTGAGCATTGCATCAAATAAAGTTAGTCCAACCCTCCTAGCACCAATATGTGATTGTAATCATAATAATAGATAAATACACTAGATCCATAAAAATTTAAGAAATATTTAACTAACTAAGCTACAATCCCAATGAAATATTTGAAAACCATTAACCAAGAAGCCATTTAAACAAAACCATGAATAAATGCATAAATTAAACCTAGCTAAATGCTTTAAACTCTATCCCATTGGGGGATTGGTACTCTATTGATATGGAATGATGACCCTTTCCCAATCCCTTGGGTAAAATGAGCTCAAAGATGGATTATATTGATAAAATATTCTTGAAAAATGCTCAAATGAATGCTAAAGGATGAATGTGTGGATGCATTTCAATAGCATAACTTTTCTCAAATGATTGTGGATCCATTTCTCTCCAAAATGTGAGGTATTTATAGGAGAAAATGGTGAATCAAGAGCTAAGATCGATTTGATCAATCAATGGTCAAGATGCAATCAGGGGTGAAGACATGGATTAAGGATTCTCATCAATGGATGAGAATGCAAGATCACATGGATCAAGGAGTCAATCAATGACTCACAATGATTCAAACAAACACACTTTCAAAGTTGTTAGAAAGTTTGTTAGGAAAAAATATTCCCTTTTTGAAGCTCAAATGGGAGAATATTCCCATGCAAGTGGATGGGTGAGGGAAAATTAGTAATTAGTTTAATTAAAACAAATTTTTAATTGTGCAAGTTGAGTGAATTTAGGATTATCATTAAATAATAAATTTATTTAATGAAAATGGGTTCAAATGACATTTAATTAAATAATTTAGATTATTCAATGAAATGAGAGGACATAAGGGGGTTTAATTAAAATAATTTGCATTATCCAATTAAACAAGATGAAATGCTAGTGTGAAAGGGAGTGAATTAACCTAATGAAATTAATTCACTTAATAGATGGGAATGATGCATTTAATTAAACAGCTAGGATTATCTAATTAAACAATCGAAAAGAAGATGAATTTAGGATAAAAATGGTGTTAGTAATCAGATTCAAGTGTGTAATATCATTTAAGAAAATTTTAAGTGCTACACCATCAATCTTGTATCCTAAACCCTATTTACCCTATAATGTATCTTAAACCTTGTATCATCAATCTTGTATCCTAAAACCTATAATAGTACCCTAAACCCTATAATGTATTGTAAACCTTGTACCATCAATCTTGTACCCTAAACCCTAAACCAGGTATACCCTATGTACCCTAAACCTTGCACCATTAATCTTGTTCCCTAAACCATATACTGATACCTTAAACCCTAAACCCTATACCCTATGCACCCTAGACCTTGTACCATCAATATTGTACCCTAATCCCTATATAGATACCCTAAACCATAAACCTTATACCCTCAACCCTATATATATCCTATACCTAGATGGGGAGAGAGAGGGGTGAGATAGATAGAGGGATACAAGGATATTCCTAATGAAGCTTGAAGCCTAAGGTAGTCTTCTCTAGCTTGAATGAGGTAGCTGCTAGCACTCCTCATATGCAACCTATATCATCACAATATCATAAGATAAAGGAAATAAGTAATGATAGGTTAAACACTATAGATAATATTGTCACTAATTCAGAGATTATGGGCTCACAAAATAATATACCTAGGTCCTCACAAGGCAAAAAGAACAAAAAAAAGAATTATAAATACTATTATTGAAGATCGTCTTTGCACAATTATTGAAAGTAATAGTGAATCTCCTCGCATCGTGGCATGCATTATCAAATGGAAAGAAGCACACTTAGCTTCAATTAGAAAGGAAAGAAAGGGAGAAAAAATCAGCTTGGATCTTAACTCAAAAGTTGAATTGGAGAAATAAAAGCTTGAAATTTATACAACTAGATTTGGTTTTTCATAGAAATGCTTATAATATTTTAATGGAAAGGATAATGGGTTTCTAGGGATCAACAAAAATGTTGGAAGTCCTAAAAATCAGCCTTTTCCATAGTGGTTGTCTTGAAGTAGAAGATTGCACTGTACCCTATATAATGGAAAAGGTGGGTTAAATGCTATTAATAATGAAATTACCATAACTAGATAGGTGAAAATGTAAATACTTAAAATAATTTTAAATCTAAGACAATGGCACACTACCAAAAATAATTATGAAATTCATCCACAACATAACCCATAAGTAAATTACTGGGTTATCACATTGGAGGTGGTATTGGTCTCAAATAATTATGACATAGGATTTCTATTAAGGATTGATAGTATTATATCTCAAATTCATCATATTAGAAATTGATTATTCTACAACCATCACATGATTTGAGAGGCCCAACATCAATGACTACACCCTTAAACCATTCACCTTCATAACCCATTTGATTGATATAACACTCCACCAAGCTTCCTCTTTGGAACTCTATTTTACTCCCATAACACTTTACCTAATATCATCAACCCTAAGCCCTATACCCTATACACTTAACCATAGACCCTCAACCCTGAACATTATCCCTCAACCCTCAACCCTATACTTAAACCCTAAACCCTACACCCTCAACCTTATACCTTATACCCTCAACCCTATATCCTAAACCTTATACCCTCAACCTTATATGGGCGGGTGGACAAAGATGAGGGGAAAAAAGTGGCCACTTCACTTTTTCATCTTGCAATAGAAAAAATTGTAGGACGTTATGATAAATCACACTCAAATTATGGATTGGTAGTGATCAAACATAGGCTTGGTCATTACCAAGCTAAAACATGAACACATTATAATGTGATTGTGTTATGGTTTTAATTTCAAAAGCATATTTTTTAAACACATTTCCAAAATGCAAGCACGTTATAATGCACTTGCATTTTGTGAATGCATTGAAAAAATGTGAGTGTGTTATAATGCACTCACATTTTGGTCTACATTAATTATTATTATTTTTCTCTTTCTTCTTCTTATCTTTCAAGGAAACTATATACATGAAATAAACATTTAAGTATAAGTTGGAATTTACATATGGACATTTACCTTCTTATAGTTTAAGTTATATTTCATGTACATAGTTTTAGGATGTTTGAGAGTGGTTTTAGATTTGTAGGAGTTATTATTAAAATGATAGTTTTTGGAAGATCTTATCATTTTTTAGAAAACCATATTTCAATAATCAGCATGTGAAATTTTCGTAATCAGCAAGTTGTATCATCTTTCTCTCTCTGTCTCTCTGTCTCTCTATCTCACTCATTGTTTATCTCCTATGATCTATACCTCTCTCACACACTCTACTTCCCTCTATACTTCTATCTATCTCACCTCTCTCTCCCTTGATCCCTCCCTCCTTTCCTCCTTCCCTCTCTAGTTTTCTTTATCCTGCCTCTCTCTCTCCTCCTTCCTCCCACCCACATTCCCTTTGTACTTCACTCTATCTAACCTATACCTCTCTACCCCTCCCTCCCTCCATCCTTCTCTCTCTCTCTCTTCATCCCACCCACCTTCCCTCTCTACTTCTCTCTATCTAACTTATACCACTCTTCCTATCTCTCACCATCCCTCCTCTCTCTCTCTCTATCTCTCAACATTACTCCTTACCCCTCTCTCTCTCTCACATTCTCTCTATCTCACTTCTCTCTCCCTATATACCTCCATCCTTTCCTCTCTACTTCTCTCTATCTCCATCCCTCCCTCCTATCTCTATCTCACCTCTCTATCCCTCCCTACCTCTCCCTCACTTTCTCTCTACTTCTCCCTCCCTCCCCCCTCTCTATCTCTCCTTAATTCTCTTTATATCTCTCCCTCTCCATCCCTCTCCATACCTATCAATATCCCAACCTTATTCCTTCCCTTTGTGTTTCTCTCTCACACACTCTCCTTCCCCATCTTTATCTCTCACTCTTTCCTTCCATCTCTACTCTCTATCTCACCATTCTCTCTCTCTCTCTCTCTCCATATCTCTCTCCATATCTCTCTCCATATCTCTCCCCCTCTCTATCTACTTCTCCTTCTATATCTTCCATTCATTATATAATTCTCTGTATCTCTCTCCATTTCTCCTTCCCCCTTCCTCCCTCTCTCCCTCTCCCCACCTTCCTCCTCTTTCTCTCTCTCCTTCCCTATATACTTCTCTCTATCTCACCACTATCCATCCCTCCCTCCTCTCTCTCTCTCTATATATATATAGCCTATCACTCTCTACCTCATTATTTCTTGCTCCATCTTCTCTCTCAATCTCTCCACCTTCATCCTTTCCCCCTCTCTCCCTCTCTCATTTGATCTATCTCACTTACCACCCTCCCCTCTCTATATCACCTCTCTCTCCCTCCCTACCTCTCACTCACTCTCTCTCTATCTATATCTCTAGTTATCACTCCCTCATCCCCCTTATCTATCTCTCCTTCCCTATATATACTTCTCTCTATATTGTTATCTCAATATCTAATTCTCCCTCCCTCCTTCCCTCTCTCCCTCTCTCTCAATCTCTCAATCTTCCTCCTCTCTCTCTCTTTGCTTTCCTCTATACTCTCCATATCACCATTCTCTCTCACTCTCTCTACTTCTATCTATCTCTTCTTCCCTATATACTCCTCTTTATCTCCCTCTCTCTATCTCTACCTCCCCCTCCATCCTTACCTCTCTCTCCCTCTCTCAATCTCCCCACATTCCTCCTCTCTCTCTTTCTCCCATATTTATCTCTCCTTCCTATCCACTCTCTCTCTCTCTCTCTCTCTCTCTCGCCCCCCCCTCCCTCTATATCACCTCTCTTTCTCTCCTTCCCTCCCTCCCTAATCCCCTATCTCTCTAATTCTCCACCTATCCCTCACTCCTCCCCCCTCTCTCTCTCCCTCTCTCTCTCTCTCTCTATATATATATATATATATATATATATATCTCCATCTCTACCTCTCCCTCCCTCATTACCCCTACCTCTCTCCATATCTCTCTCACTCTCTCCTTTCCTCTTTACTCTCTATCTCACCATTTTCCCTCTCTAACAGAAAGAACATTTTGAGGGAGCTAGTGCAAATGCTATGTTATGGTTTTGTGATAAAAGCATGACCAAATGAAGATAGTTACACTCAAATTTTTTGTGGCTCCTTTTTTTGAACCCCTTAATCTCTATAGGGGGAGAGAGAGGTGAGGTGGTGGTTTAAGGAGAGAGGGGAGAGAGATGGGGGTTTAAAGAGGGATGTGGAGATAGCTTGAGAGGGAGAGGAAGAAAGGGAGGGAATGTCCTAAAGAGTGGAGTGAGGGAGAAGAAAAGAGAAAAAATAACAAAGATAGAGAGGAGTAACAAGGGATGGAAGGATAGGTAGAAATGGAGGGATTGAGAGACCTAGGAAGGAGGATATAGAGAGGTGATGATCTAGAGAGGGGAAGGAGAGAGACGAGGAGAGAGAGAAGAATAAAGAGAAAGAGAGGGATAAGAAGGGATGGAGATGTAGATCAGGAGTGACTAAGAGACATACACGGGTGAGGGTGAGAGAGAATAAAATGAGAGAGTTCAAAAAAATGGAAAGAGGTGTAAGGAGGGAGGGAGAGAGGTGGAGAGGGATGAAAATAACTAGACATGGAAGATATATAAAGGTGAGAGACCTAAAACTTTGGGAGAGAGGGGTGATAGAAATAGGGGGAGAGATAGAGGGAGAGAGGTGGGTAATGAGACAAGGAGGGAGAGGGAGAGAGGTAAAGAGGGAAGGAGGGAGAGACCTAGAGATGGGGAGAGAGATAGGGTGGGAGAGAGAGGTAGTGACCAAGAGAATGGAGAGAGATGAGAGAGAAACAATAAAAAAGGGAGAGAAAATAAGAGAGAGGTAGGGAGGCATGGATATATATGGGGGTAAGGAGGGAAGGCAAGTTAGAGAGGGAGAGAGGGTGGGAGAGACATAGAGAGGGGAAATAGAGGTGAGAGAGATAAAAGAGGGAGAGAAAGGGGATTATTGGTAGAGAGGGAAGGAGGTAGAGAGGGAGTGAAAGGTAAAATCTCAACTATCCATCATCAATAATAAACCTTAAACTCTAAGCCTTAACCATTTAGTGGGGGAGAGAAAGAAAGAGAAAGAGAATTTTTCTCTAGCATTCTAAATATACTTTTTTATTTGGCTAGCATCAAATTTAGCACTTGTCAAATTATTTGAATTGATAAATACCAACCCTTTGGGTTGGATTTTTCTTAGGCATCCAATCCAAAGGGTTGGAAAACCATTTCATGCCAAAAACATGTTTTTTTTAAAAGGTAAAAATATACAAATTTTTGGCTTTGCTCTCCATCAAGGTTGCACATGTTTTAATGCATATTTATAAAAATATCACAATGTCGTTAAACTCTCTTAGTTATCTAACTATATAATTTTTTTCACGTTTTGATTATGTTAAGGTTTTCATCTTTAATTTCCTTTGTTACTATGTCCATTTTTTTTCAAAAACCAACATGTGGTGTTTTGGGTATAGTTTTTAACCTGTTCATCAAATTTTGGAACAAATTACATTTTTAGAAACTAGAATCCATTATACATGTATTAAAAAATAAATTTTATTTTGATTAATTTTCAAAAAATTTAGGGGGGAGCATGCTCAAATTTCTATTTTTCAAGATGTGTCCACTTTGAAAATTAAGAAAAAAATATATTCATTACAAAATTGGCCAAAAAATCTAGCATAAACTACATGGTGTTAGCTAATTTCTCACCAAAGTAAATTTTAGAATTCTAAAATAATATTAATATTTTAGAGGGAGCACACTAGATGCTATGTTATGTTTTTTGAAATAATATGACCATTTTGTATGCTCCCCCTTTTTGAAACCCTTAATCTTCATTTTTTTAAAAAATATCAGTTTAGAAAGTAGTTTCAGAGCACAACTCTTGTTCTTATTACATCTTGAAATTTTGAGTGTAAATATCTTCATTTTCTTATCGAATATCAAAGTTTGTTGATTTAAAAAAAAAGAGGCATCTTAAGACCCCGTTTTTGTATCACATCTTGGTGCACTTACCCTTGGATGTTTTAGCACATAGAAAATGTTTTTTTCATAGTATGGCTTATTTTGGGCTATTATAAAAGTATTTAAATAATTGTATCATTTTTGAGAATTGTAGGAATCTTTTGAATGCACTCTTCTATTTGTAGATGCATCGAGATAAAGTGCCACACTATGGTGTATACATTTTGAGGATTTCACACATTTTTTGTGTCTTATTTTTTACTTGCACTGTATTATAAAGTGTCATGGGGGGTTGTGTAGTGCCTTATTTTTTTCCATCACACCTTTTTCAAGCAAGTTTCCTTCCATGATAATATTGAATCCTAGTGATTATTTCCTCATGTGTGTATGAATTTTTTTTGCACACCCTTTTTTTAGTTGCAAGTAATTTCTTGTCCATATTTTAGATGTTTTTTCTTCTCCTTCATGCACTACATGGTGACACATAATTTCAATGGACCTATCATGCCTCTCCCTTGTTAAGATTATCAGGGGGTTTCATATTATTGGTGTGAATACTTGGTTTTTCTTTGGAGTGATCTATGTATCCAATATTTATTCCTATGTGTTATCTGAATACAACAACTAGTTACCCATGAATTTTAGTGAGATGGAGAACTTACCATATAGACACTCAAGTACATTCTTGTTTTGTGGAGGCAACCTTCAATCCTTAGATGATTAGTTTATTCAGACTATTGACACATGCATTTTTGACTTGCTTCTTTGCATTGTTGAGTGATGTCATTAGGCTCACTCATGTAGATTCATGTGCCATATATTGAATGTTAGATATATATATATATTTTCATTTGATCATTGTTTGAGCAATGTCATTGGGGGAACTCATTTAGATTTTTTGTCTTCTTGATCATGATCTTCATCACGTTTTTAAGGGATTTTCTTCATTTCAACACTATATTAGTCATCATCCAATAGTTGTATGTATCTTCTTCATCCTTCATCAAAGTTATTCATGTTATTATTTTTGGGACATTATTTTGGAGGCTTCTTATTACTTCGTTCATCTTTTTCTCTTTTGGAGAGGAGTTTTTCCCTTGAGGTTTTCTCTTTTTATCTAGCTATGAGAGATATGTTTTTTATACATGGCTACCTCATCAAACCCTTTTTGTTAGGACCCATTATTTAAATTTTATGAATTTTTATTTAGAGGTTTTAGCTACTCAATAATTTTCACTTAAGGGGGGTGTTGGAGTAATCTAGTACTGGGTGAACCCACATAAGTGGTGAACACTTTTGTGGAGGAAGGGAAAAGTCATTTTTTCCCTCTACACAAAGTGAAGGGGTTCAGCTGAACCAAATTGTTCGCTCGAACCCCTTTGACATGTGAGCGGAAATATTAAAATAAAGGGGTTCGAGTGAACTAGGGTTCAGTCGAACCCCCTTAATAAGGATTTTTAAATAAAAAACCCTGTCATTTTCTCGGAGCCCGTGAATTTTTTTCATTATTTTAATGTATAGAGGTTCGGCTGAACCTCGTCATTTTCCAGGACCCCGTGAATTTTTTTCAATATTTTAATGTAGATAGGTTCGGTCGAACCCCTTAAAGTAGGTTCGATCGAACACCCTTTTTCCCCAATCTCCTAAAAATAATGATTTTTTTTGTAAAAAATTGTCGTTCGAAGCTCAATTTGAAAATGAAAATGCAGAACAATTCAGAAACCTAACTAGATAATGATAGTCCTTAGAATGAGCTATCTGTCGAATATAATTTTAATATTATTTGCTTTTATTATGTATTTTATTTTTTAGTTTTATTAAACATAGGTTTTTCATTGAAAATCAAAATCTCTGGTCTGCACATGTGGAAAAATAGCAGATTATCAAAATAAATTTTTTAAAAATATGTTGAGGCTGGGTATTGATGTCCTTGATCTATTAAAAATAAATAAATTGAATTTCGATTCATAAAAAAAAAGTTATGTTGTATACAGTCCACCTATGTCTGAATTGCAATTGGTTTGATTTTGAAACTTGATTAAGGAAAAAATATTCAATAAAAAACTATGAGACCAAATGAAAGTGCTAGATACCGTAGTTACAAATCTAAATTCAAAAAAATTAGAATTTTATCCTTCATACAAAAAAATTTATGTTGTATATGGTGAGCGTCACTTTTTTAAAATGTTGTTTTCTGAAAAAAAACCAATTTTCGTGGGAGATAGAAAAAAAAGTGCAATCTAATTCCAAAAATTTTGAAAAAAATATTTTTAGAATCTAGAGAAAAAATGTGATGAGACTCTAGTTTGCATCATTTTCAAATTCCTCACGGTTTAGGCGCTACAAGAGCCCGAAAGTGAAGATTTAGTTAAAAATAATAATTGCAGTGTCCAGTTTGCCCAAAAATTGTAAACCACTATTGTGGGATCACCCTACTATAGGAATTAAGCTTACTTAGGTCATGTTTCCTTTGTGTGTCTCAAATAATATGATGAGGACATATGTCATGATCTCCTTTCATCATCACTTAGGGTTTTTCTAGGGTTGATTTTTTTAGCTTTTTGTTTTCCTTTATTAGGATTCATTGTACTATTATTCACATATAAAACATGATCCAGATCTTTCTAGGTCAATTAGCCTTTGGCCTCCAAAGTTTGGATTTTATCTCTTTGTGTGATATGAGTTTGATTCTAGGTGATCTTTGAGAGTTGTGGGGTTGAGGGATCAACTCCAATAGTATTTATCTACCACATAATATATTTCTAAAGGACTCATTAGAAAATTTCCCTTGTTCATAAGAGCTTTTGATTCTCTTTGTGCACTGATTGAGAATAGGGCTAATAAATTCTAGTAAAATGTTTGTGGCTCTTAGATATGGTTGTGCTACTTATTAATGCTAGGAAATAATCCATAAAATATCTAGAATGTTCAATCCATTTCCTACATAGCTCCACAAGGGAAAATAATGAATGCAAGCTTACAAAATTATCATAATGCAAAGATCAAATAGACAAGCCACAAGATAACACAATATATACCCTGGGAAAAATCTCAAGAGGGAAAATCATAGCCTCCAAAAGAATCCATACTTCATATATTATTCAACACTCTGGTGCATACTTTTTGAGAATTCTACACATCCTATTGTGCCTATTCTACTCACACTATATTATAAAGTGCCTTGGGTGGGTTGTGAGTGCCTTTGTTTTTCCATCACACCTTTGTCAAGTGAGTGTTTCTTTCATGATATCATCAAATCCCAATGATTCTCACCTCATGCATGTCTTCCCTACTTTGCACACCCTTTTTATTTACAAGTACTCTTTTGTGAATGTTTATATGTTCTTGGTTTTCCTTGATGCACTTTTTGGTTTCAAAACAATTTAGTGTACCTATCTTGGCTCTCCCTTTTCACATTATGTGGGTTTTTAGTGTTGGTGCTAATGCTTCCTTGGTTTCTTTTTTAGAGTGATCTATGTATCTAGTTCTTGTTTCTATGTACTAGGTGGATTCAACGTCTAGTTACCCATGCATTTTTGTGAGATTAAGTATTTACCATATGTACATTCTTGGGTTTCTATTTTTTGAGGAAACCTTTGATTTTCATTTGATCAATGTTCTTCAGACTCTTGGTACTTGTGCCATTTGTATCTTTGAGCTCTATATTTTTTCGTTTTTTCACCATCTAACTCAAATAGTGTCATTGGGGAACTCATGTAGATTATTATCTTCTTGATCTTGATCATCATTTTTTACAGAGGGGTATGTGCAGGATCATGATGGGCCAAAAAGTGGCGATATGTAAGTGATATGATGGCCCATGTGGCTGCCAATTTTCTTTTACCCAAATTTGATGAAATGAAAATAATTTTTAAAGGAGATTCTTAGCTTTCCACCAATATAAATTATTCTTTACTTTGAATTTAATAAATAATTATTATTCATTTTCTATTTGAATTATGACTAAAGTCTTGATTGATAGGCTAATTGAAAAAAATCTATAACTTTCAAAGGGTATCACATTTTTTGAATCCAAAACATGCGTCACATTCTATGCTTCACATACTATGGAATTAAAAAAAGAACAATTAAATTTCATGAAGTTTTGACCAAGTTAAGGTGGTCAGACATACACGTTTTTATATTTTTTAAAAGTTGTAATAAAAAAATCGTAATTAATTATTTACTTGGAAAAAACTTACAAAAAAATATGCATCACATCAAGACACGAGTCCTCTACTAATATCTAAAATATTATAAAAAAACTATTATCAATTTATTGCAACATGGTTAGGGTGGTTAGACGGACACCTACTTCTTATTTTTTCCCTGAAATTGAAGTACTACTACATTGAAATTTCAAGTTTTCACCAAATAGATTTTTTATTTTTTAAAATAAATCTATTAGTTTAGAAACTACATTCAATTTGATACAGATTCTATTCTTACATATTTTTGAAATAATATAGATAACTTATTCAAATTTTTACATCAAGTTGCCTAACTCTGAATTTTTGAATTTTCATCGCCACTTAAGGGCATGTTTTTTCCATGATGATCCTGCACATACCTAGAGGAGGTTATTCATTTTACACTATCAATAATATTTCAAATGTTTTCTATAAATTCTTCATGTTCGTCTTTTTTGAGAGATTTTTTTGGAGGCTTTTCAGTCCTTCATTCACCTTTCTTTCTTTTGGAGAGGAGTTTTTCCCATATGGTTTTCTCATTTTCTCCACTTGTGAGAGATTATATTATTTGTACATGGGCACATCCTTAGGCTTTGTTTTCGAGACCCATCATTTATTATTTTATTTTTATGCATTATATTTTTAGGGTTTTTAGCTACTCCTAAGTTCATCTTAAGGGGGAGTGTTAGAGTAATCATGCATTAGCTAATAATTAATTAATATTTAATTGATTATTTGTCTAATTCATTTCATTCACTTAAGATAAACTTAGGAGCTCTTTTTATGTTAATTGAAGTGAGCTATTATTAGGGTAAAAGCAAGAAGTTGGGTCCATGAAGAGGGGAAGTTTTAGCCAAAAAATCCTTGCAAAAAATGTGTACACGTTATTAAAAAAATGTGTAAGTGTTATGCTTTGGGTACCTGAGCCTAAAAAAATGCATATGCACTAAAAAAACATATGTGTTATAATGCATACACGTTTTATAACATATACAAGTCATTTATTAAAAATATTAAATACCTTTAAAAAGTATTTAATTTTTTAAATAATTAAGCAAATAAAGAACACATATGCATTTTGTAACGCATACGCGTTTTTAAAATTTTGAATCCCCAAACCACATATTGCCTCAGTTTTAGGCTTGGAAAAGGCTTGGCAACCCAACCCTTAGCCTTTGACCTGCAACTAAAAAGCTAAGGCAGGTTCAAGAGAAATGTCTAACTTTGGCAATATCCATGGTTGATGGATTTTTTTCTGGATCAATCTGTAAAATTAAAATCCATTAGAGAAAACAATCTCTCATTTCCAAATATATAATTTTTTTTTATGATTGAATTATATTTGTTAATTTTTAATTAATTTCTAGGAAAAATAGTCCATAAACTTGAAATATCAGACTTTTTCTATTTTTTAATAACTTTTTTTTGTAATCTTTTTTATATGGAATCAATCTTTAGACAATTCTCTACACAATTGAAACAAA
Source organism: Sequoiadendron giganteum (assembly GCA_007115665.2). Lineage (NCBI taxonomy): Eukaryota > Viridiplantae > Streptophyta > Pinopsida > Cupressales > Cupressaceae > Sequoiadendron > Sequoiadendron giganteum. The sequence continues at coordinate 138,902,073 of CM021103.1, read as the reverse complement.
TTCAAAAAATGTTTAGTTTAGGTCCAATTATGCTATCCCTGCATGTTGATTTTTAAAAACAACAATTAAGGCCAATAATAATTCAATAAAAAATGTATTCAGAAAAAAATTACAAAAAATAATCCCCATCAATATTCATGTTGTTAGTTATCTTTCCCTAAAAGGAATTAATTTTTTCTTATTTGGGCCAAAAAGTGGTGTCTGTACACATGCATGGTATGGTAAAAAAAATGACTTTTAAAAAGTGTTTTTATACAACCCTATCAAAATTCAGTTTCTATCATCTAGGTATTTGAATAATTTACATATTTGGAAACTAGATTTAGAACTATAAATTCCATATTGGTAAATTTTTGTAATATTCATTGTGTAAGTGCCTCAAATTTTTAGTCCAAGTGTGACAAATTTTGAAAAACAACAAAAACACTTCCACTTTTTGAGTTTTTTGTGGACCCAAATTCTTACATCAACCCATTAGATAATTTTATCTAATTACATGAGATGATGACACTTGTCATGATCTAATCCATTTATCATTTAGGGTCGCTCCTATATAACAGTCAATCCTCATTGTATTATCTCTTGAACACTAGACCAAATCTCATTCAACATTCTAGAGATTCATGGAATTTTTTCATTCTATAAGTTTTTCTTCTTGAGGGGGGTGATCCCACAATGCTGGTTTACAATTTCTGGGAGATTTTGATTTTTGTTGAAATCACATATTTTTAGAAAATATAATGATTTAAGCCTTAAAAAGTTACATTTTAAGGATTCCAATTGAAGAGGGTTTGATTGAACGACCTTAGATCAAACCCCCTTGGATAGAACCCCACTAGTATTAAACCATACCTATAATGAAGTCTCCTTTACACCTATCAAAAAGCTGATAAAAAACCACTTTTGATTTACCTTTTGGGGGATCAAATGAATTCATTTCAATTTTTTGTTTTGTAAGTATGTAGTCCTTATTATAAGCTTCCCAGAAAGTATAATTTTAAATAAATTTAATTTAATTATTATATTTATTTTTTATTTCTTGTGAATGTAGGTTTTTCACCGAAAATCAAGCTCTTTATTCTGCACATGTGTAAATATAGAAGATTATAAAAAAAATGAAAAATATGAGTGCACCAGATATCGAAGTCCTTGATCCAACAATTTTTTTTGAATTTTGATACATACAAAAAAAGTTGTGTTATACGGTCCACCTATGTATGAATTGTAATTGGTTTGACTTCAAAACTTGATTAAGGAAAAATTATTGAATAAAACACTACAAAACAAATTGGAAGCACTAGATATTGTAGTTACAATTCTAAATTTGAAAAAAAAAAGAATTTTATCCTTCATGGAAAAAAATTCATGTGTTATACGGTGAGCATCACTCCTTAAAAATGGTGCTTATTGAAAAAACTAGTTTTTGAAGGAGATGAAAAAAAAAGTGCAATATAGTTCAATTTTTTTTGAAAAAAACATATTTAGAATCTACAGACAAAATGTCACAAATCACTAGTTTTCTTCATCTTCAAATTCCTCACGGTTTAGCTGCTATAGGTGTTTGAAAGTGAATATTTAGTTAGAAAAAATCAGTTGAGTGTCCAATTTGACCAAAAAATGTAAACCAGTATTGTGGGATCACCCAGGGATAACAAATATCTCTTGCATGGAATGTTTTTTTATTCATTTTTTGATCTTGTGTCTTATTCATAATTCTAGTAGATATAAGTAACCTAAAAATTAAAAAAATTATTAAAGGGTTGAATGATTATGATCTTGAATTTGATTTTAAAGAGCACTATATATAAAGTAAGCACAAGTGCATTAATTTTACTCTAGTTTTCATAAATCCTCTATGGTACTGGACTTGATTCATTTAGATTTATTTGGTCATACTAATGTTCCTTTGATTTCTAATTCTTTATAATATGTATCTTTTATAGATGATTATTCTATTGGGACATGGGTACATTTCCTTAGTAGTAAATCTAAATTATTTATTCAATTTAAGGAGTTTAAATATCTTTGAGAAAATTAAATAAGTTGTGAGATTAAGGTTTTAGGGAAAAAATGGACATGAATTTTATTCCACATATTTTGATAGGTTTTTGTAAAGAGAACATGGTTGATAGGCACAAGACAACTTCATATGCCCCTTAATAGGATGAATTTGAAAAGATAATGAATAGGATTTTGATAGAGAGGGATAGGAGTTTACATAGTGGAGAAATATTGAAATAAATTATTTTAGGAAAAAGTGGTTTCTGTGCTTACATAATGGCAATATGTAAACATACAAAAAATGATTCTCTAATGATTTAACAATTTTAACTTTGTGAAAATGTTTCCCTAGTTTATATTACTAGACCCTTAATAATATGCATAAATCCTAACCTTCCCCTACAATTATAGAAACAAATGTGTTAATAATGAATTTGGCCATTGGTCCTTCACCAATGTGGATTGATGCTTTCTCCATTATGCAACTGAGTTGTAAATAATAGAGAAAATAAATATATTAAGGAAAAATATCAACAAAACTAGATTTACATGTAAATGAAAACCAAAAGTCACATTTCTCTAATAAACATACTTAATAATCCATAACCAACACTACAAAAATATAAATGAAATAAAAGAATGATTATTATTAAGTATTTACAACATATTGTGTGTTGTCACACACACACCAAACCTTGAATTACATTTGTACCAATAATGTGGCAAGTGAAAATATAATAGTTCTATGGTTAAAATATTCCCTTGAATTTCTATAAATAACCTTAGAAACATACCTTTACAAAAGGTTTCCAAAACCAAACCCTTCCTACACTATTAAAAAATATATCCATTCATTTATAGTCTAGAAACAATTTTTTTGATGCCCTAAAATCATCTTTAGACATTTCCTACCTAGAAAATTAGTTTGATGACCAACCCTTTGTATAAATAACAAAATAGTATATGTAGATCCATAATTTTGGTACCTAGCTAATAGATACGATCCTCATGATGATAAAAAAATAGAGGATGAGAGAAAATCATAATTTCTTACTCATAGTTATCCACATGTTATATAATTCACTTTTGAAATTTCATGAAAACCACTAAGAAACATGAGTTAAAATATAATAAGAAACAAGGAGGAACATAATTCAAACCTAAAAATCACTTTTACATTAATAATTCCTCTATATTTGTATTGATATAACATGTGAAGAGAGCCTACAAATTTTTTAGCAGATCTCACAAGGGGATAACATGAAGAAAATAGGCTAAAGAATACCATTGTTACAATATATATATAATAGGATAGATATTATATTATATCTTATTAAAATCAACACATTTTTATTAAATACAATTTTTGGGTGTAATCTAAATCGATCCATTAGCTATGAGCTTCATTTGAACAATAAAGATTTTTTGGATCCTTTTTTGTCTTTATCACTATAAATTGCATTATGTTTGTGCCCTCCTAATAAACAATGGTTTTTGCTAAGAGGAATACTAATATAGAAATTCATGATGTTATCCCTAGTCATGAATGGTATTCTTGAAATACAACCTGAGATATGTGAGAGATAATGAAAAAATGGAGTTTCAAACTTTAGAGGTCAAGGATAATTTACACTTCATTCCTTTGGTCGAGGCATCAGGGATTAGGGTGACAAAGAACTCCTACCATTAAGGTATGTCGGATGGGGGAAGTCCAAACAAGTAGCTCTAAAATGGTGAGGTAGTATTAGAAAATTGAGGACTAAAATTTAGGCATACCTCATGATATGCACCCAAAGAGAGAGGGAAGGCTAAAAGTTCAACTCTAAAGGAGTACTTAGAAAAAGGTTCAAGAGTTAGAGTTGTCAAAGTTGGTGAAGAAGGCATGAAAAGAAGGGAAATTCTAAAATTTTGACGAATACACATGAAAATTTTGAAATGTAGGGATTCAAGAAGTCAAGGATGATATGGAAAGGGTACTTAGGTAAGGGATGGTCCAAAAAATTGACCCAAGATATTGAAAAAAATTAATTGCAAAGGACCGAGGGATTAGGGGCGAAGGAAAAGTTATGATTGGAAGGGGAAGTAGAAAACATTGATAATGACAAAGGGAAAAGGTGATGATGTGCATAGTGGCATAATAGGATGGAAAACTCAAAAATTCTAAAATTTTAGTGACTTACAGAGATAATATTTTTACCAAAAATATCCCAAACTTAGAATTTTTTGAATTTCTTGTAACTTCTTAACATATGGGCGATGCCATATGAAAATACCTAGGGAATTTTAATAATTGAGGACTTAGAAATAAATATTTCTTAAATTGATTATTAATTGTGGGCCAAAAGGGAAGGGGATCACACAAAATTTGACATTCTAGGATTGAGTCACGATAAGCCCCACTTCCCATAGTTTCAGAATTTCAGTCTACTCTCACCAAGAGTTTTAGATAGTCTTTTTGACTTGGATAGCTCCTTATCCAAATTTCTTACCACCTTGTTCCTTTAATATACCCCAACACATAATGCATCCTTGGAATCCTAATCCATTTGTTTCCTCCTCATTTATTCATTTAAAAAATTATCAATAAGGGAATCCATTTTGATCTTTTTAGTACTATATCTAAATAGAACTCTTAAATTTTCTCAAGATTCAAGTAAAAAATACATTTATCCTTCTCATTATAATTAACATCTATACTCCCTAGCTAACTCAAAATAATATTAAAAAATATATTTTCAAATGTTAGGTCTCCTTCCTTCATTTTTAAGCAATGAATACTTTATTTTAAATATAAATTATTTCTATACTCTTAATTTTATAGATTTCACATATTCTTCTCCACAAAATATGTGTGACAATCTCCTAAAAAATAATTAGAAGGAATTTCTTAGAGAAACAAAACGATATTTCTCCGTGTTCATTCTTATCAAGGTTTATCTAGTTTTCATCCAATATTCCTTCAATATTTCTCTTATCTATCACAACTCTCGAAATTGACCTCTTCCCTAAATAAGATTATCCATTTTTAATTTCCACAACCCATACTCATAGCGATTGAATTATTAATAAATAACTAAGACGTTTTTTCTATGACTTCTATAGATACAATAGGATATATAAAATCACTAAAAAGAATACTCCCACTGCAACGAGAAAAACTCACAACACTAGAAAATATATTTTTCCCTCTCTAAAGTCAAGTTGTAGCTTTAAGACCAAAAGTTGAATATAGGGTGAATGAAAAAATAGGAATATTATTAAAATAATGTTTTAATATGATTAAACATGTGGTTAAAAAATTATATTAATTGAGTAATGAAGAAGAAAATATCAAATATTTAAACCATATGATCAACCGATATACAAGTGGACAAACCCTTGTGGGAAAAAATCCACCAACAAAGAGACCTAACTTGTATTAATCACAAAAGAGTGTACACCAATACAATACCTTTATCGAGCTTTGATATTAATCCAATAGCATAAGAATAACTAAAAAATAACCTTGTGAACCTCTATCACATGCCTCTATATATTAAAACATTGAAAACAAGGAATCAACAAGTGGTATCTCAAATCTATGAGCCATAATAAAAATCCAATGCCTCCATAGTCGCGATCAAGTAAACCAAAATAGAAACTCCTCTTACACCTCTCTTATACATAATATAATTTGTTTTTTTATAATGGTCATATTGACCAACTTCCCAAATTTAGGTATTCCATGAGGGTAACCAATATTGTGTCACAACATGCGAATTGGGAAGATGCTCTATAACTCCATATTTTTACTTCTTAAATGTTTCCTACCTATTTAATTCCTTCTTACAAAATATCCAAATTATTCTAGAGAAAATAAATAATAAATAGATATTTTCTTCAACTTCACATGGACATCCCATTTTAACTAGTGCATGAAGTTTGGAGATTAAAAATTAATTATCATTTACATTTAATTAAATATAAGTTACAAGAATTAGGATTTACAAGGTGAATGACAAACATGATCCTAATAGAAATGATCAATGGAATAATTGGTTTGGTCTCTATAATACATTTGAATAAAAGCATGAGATAGAGATTAAATCTAGTCAATTAAGCATCCAATCTCTCAAGATTCATAAAAATAATTTAGCAAGTAACCAATCATCATAATTGTAATCTAAACATGTTCAATTAAAAAAATGTATCTAATGCAATAGGTATCCTTTACCAATATGAATTTCAAATCAAAGAATTATGAATTCCAAAGGTAATGGATACACAAGTATGTTGTGGACCAATAAATTATGAAAAAATTTGATAGATCTCTTTTTGAAAACTTTTAGAAATCATTGATATGTGTTATTATATTTTGTAACTCACTCATGATGGTGACCAATTAATAGGCAATGTTGGGGGTGGAATAAAAAACATGTGAATGGGTGTACTGAAAGGAGTGGTAGAAACAATAGGAATATGAATTTTGAAAGGAGTGCATATAACTTGAGAAATAGGGTAGGTATGGTTAGGTAAAGATATATGAATGAAAGGTATGGCTATGGAAGTGGTAGAAAAATGGTGATTATTATGAGGGATGTGAGAGGAATTTAGATGGGTAGTAGAAATTGGATGGATGAATGTAAGCCTAAAGGATGGTTGGGAGGGGTAGGTTGAAACATGATAGGTAAACTATGGAAAGGGAATAACAGATAGTGTGAACCCCAATCCTATACCTGCATAAACACAACAAACAAACACATAGTTAGTTCATATGGAAGATAAAAGAGGGATTCCCCATGAAATCCATTCACAAATACTCAAAATAGGAAAAACAAGAACAAACATAAAATATAGATGAAATCCTAAATTAAGAAAATGCAAACTCTTGATCCCATGGGGGAGTTGGTGCCAATTGATATGTCAAAATTATCCCTTTCCCAACTCCTTTGTAAGATTTATGATGATTGATCCACTTGATGGTTGAATTCCTACATAACCTAGCTAAGAACTTGATAAAAATAGATAAAGATGGCTATGCTTGGAGATGAAATTGAGTATAATAAGTTTACTCAAATTGCAGATGATTGAATGAGAGGAAGAGTATCTCATTTATAGATTTACAAAATGGAAGAGAGAGTGGAATTGAGCAATGTGGCATCATTCAACACCCAATGGCCAAGTGCCACTTGTCAAGATGTGAATGGTTGATGGTTGTGCACATTTTGGTCCATGTGCATGATATTTGCTATGAGATTAAAATTTGAAATTTGAATGTGACATATTGGAGGGAGAAGGAAATGGAGTTAATGTCACTTGGCTCAAGGTCAAGGACATGTAAGAGGCATTAAATTCTTTGTTGGAAGGACCAAGCCCACTTGAATTTGAATTCAAATTTGAGGGAATATTCCCCTTTTATGTCATGTGAGGGAAACTAGAGATTTAATAAATCAAAGTAATTGATTTATTGTGAAGTGGTAAAAGCTAGAGGATGGGACATAGATTAGGATTAAATTAACCAAAGGTTGATTAATTTAATAAGGAATTAGGAGATGTGACAATTTAGACTTAAATTTATGAGTTAATTTTAATCAAGAATTGTGAAGAAAGATTTAATTAAATAAATGATTTGATTTATTTAACTAAGTGGGATAATGTTGGATTAAATCAAATAAGGTTTTAATTTATTTAATTTAACAAGAAAACTTTAGGGATTTAATCGAATAAGATAAATTATTTAATTAAAGAGGGATTGAGAATTAATTAAATTAAATTGATTAATTTAATTAATAGAGGAGAAAGACCTAATTAAATAAATAATGATGAAAGGTGTTGATTTATTTAATTAAGAGATGAAAGGTGTTGATAAGATTAGAGTATGATTCAAGACAAAACGATGTTAGGGTATGTGTAGGATCATCATGGAAAAAAATAGGCCCTTAAGTGGCAATAAAAAAACAAAAAATCAGAGTTAGACAACTTGACGTAAAAATTTGAATAAGTTATCTATATTATTTCAAAAAAATGTAAAAATAGAATCTATAGCAAATTGAATGTAGTTTCTAAACTACTAGACCTTTATTTAAAAAAATAAATCTATAATTTGGTGAAAATTTGAAATTTCAATGTAGTAGTATTTAAATTTCAGGGTAAAAATAAGAAGTAGGTGTCTGTCTGACCACCCTAACCACAATAAAATGATAATATTTTTTTATAAGCTTTTAGATATAAGTAGAGGACTCATGTCCCGATGTGATGCATATTTTTTTATAATTTTTTTCCAAGTAAATAATTAATTATGAATTTTTTATTATAACTTAAAAAAAATATAAAATCTCGTCTGTCTAACTACCTTAACTTGGTCAAAAATTCATGATTTTTTTTTTTTTTAATCCTATAGTATGTGAAGCATAGAATGTGACACATATTTTGGATTCAAAAAATATGATACCGTTTGAAAGTTATAGATGTTTTTCAATCAGCTTATCAATCAAGACTTTATTCGTAGTTCTAATAGAAAATGAATAATAATTATTTATTAAATTCAAAGTAAAGAATAATTTATATTGGTGGAAAGCTGAGAATCTCCTCTAAAAACCCTTTTCGTTTCATCAATTTTGGGTAAAAAAAGTCGTCAGCCACATGGGCCATCATATGGCCTACATATCGCCACTTTTTGGCCCATCATGATCCCGCACATACCCGTTAGTAGGATCAGGATTAGGTGCATGTATATTTTACATGTCTATAGATATAACCTAAGGTTTATGAGAGGATTTGAATTCTCATAGATAAATAATAGGAAGGTGAATGAGGGATAAACTGTAGGGATTATCAATCCACCATATGAGGAGATTATACATCTTCAATAATTTCCCCTTTATAATTAATAGTATCCATGTTGAGTTATTTAACAAGAAGTATCTTTGTAAGATCACAAAAAAAATGATATAAACATGTCATTCTCTATATTAGCCAATTGATTGTGTAATGATTTTAATTTTATCAAGCTTATCATTTTTCTTTTGATCTTCAACACTTTTAAATAAGGCATGATGATCACACTATTTTTCTTTGTCATTATAATGTAACTTGTTATCATCATTGGAAGTAGAAGAAAGAAATATAACATGGTTAAAATTGGGGATTTAATTCTATAGCTTTTTTCTAAAGGGGATCTAATGGTCTTAGGAGCTTCTTAGGAATGCAAAGATAAACACAATGAATTAAAAATCAATAAATTCACATGATGAGTAAAACTAGAAAATAAAGAATATTTATTCTAAAGAATATGTGTGAAAGTTATGGGTTCACCAAAATGAAAGGAAATAAAAGGGTTACCCTAAATAAAGGGATCTAAGGTGTAAACCTAAATAAATTAAACCTTATATCTAATGAATGAGACTAGAATAAAAACAACAATCAAAGTAACTAAGATGGAATAATTAAATAATTGAGAAGTGATATAGATATTATATGGAATTTTGTATGATTCCCACTTCAAAATGTTTAATAGAATAACTTAATGTGATAGAATACTAAAAACAAAGATTTGATATCAAAGAAAAGATCAAGAGAATGAGATAAAGATTTTTTGAGACTTCTATAACTATAACCTAGTATTAAACTCTAGAGGCAACCCATTTGGCCTAGTTTGATTAGCTTAATTATGCTAATTGTTGTTTCTAGTTCCTATAATATTTATTTTCTTGTACCTATAGGTTTGCATTTAAAAAACTATACATTTTGAGAAGTACATCTAGGGGCTTGATATAGGTAGGGGAATGCTATTTACTTCCTTGATAATAGTCAACCTATAAATTGTTAATGTACAAATATATTAAAGCATGTCAAATAGTATTATAAATATTGAAGAAATTGCAACTAAAATAAAGATTGATGTGATTACTACTAAATTATCTTTAAATGTGGATGCAAGTTGCCAATAACTAATGATATTAAATGACCTAAGATGATGTCCTTAAATATAAATTCTAAAAATATAACTTGAGACCTTTGTTGTATGAGATGATGAGATACCAATTCAAATTCCAAAGGAGTCAAACATGGATGTGGGAGTTTTAAATTTAAAACTAGTAGGATTGAGTCATAATGTGATCTAATTCAAGGAATGAGATTGTAGATGTACCTAGTCTAAGAAGGAAAAAACCTATGGATTTAGACTTACCCTAGCTAAAGTGATGGATAAAGAATGTTTAAGCAATAAATTCAAGGTTGAGGTTAATTAATGCTTCATATGAATAAAGAGGAATGCTAAGATCATGCATTTAAGAAATTTCGAAAAATGGATTGAAAAAAAATAAAAAATACATGTTATACAATTTTATCTCTTATAATAACGTTGAGACAACATTACAGATTCCACAACTATAACTCCATTAAATTAAAAAAAGACATAAGAATTTAATGAATTGTAATTAAAATCAAAATCAAAATAAAACTAATAATATTTACATAATCTAGCATACATTAATTACACAAGAAATATAATAGATCGACTTCAAACCATTTTTAAAATGCTTTTAAATTATACACTTGATTGAATAAAATATTAAAATTAAAATACATTTGGGAAGTCTCCATGAAGAGATCTATACCAAATTAATTTCTCCCTAGTGCTAGAGAGAGGCAGAGGACAAAAAAAAGCAATCCAAAAAAATAAAACACATAATTTTTTTAAAATCATATATATATATTATTCATAAAAGAGCTATTGCTCAATCCCTTCACAATTTTTCTTCTTCAGAGCAATACCAAAATTTTTCTATATTATGTATTATTTATAAAATATAAAACCTCCTCACATAAAATAAACTCAAAAACCATAGTAAAAATTCTTCACCAAAAAAAGAGGAGTAAATGTAATTAATTACATTTGCAGTAACTTCAGATTCATGGCAAGAGAAATATTTTTAACCTAGATTACAATCAAAACCATATTAAATATTGTCCTTTCATAATAAATAGAAAGCAAATGTCATAAAGAAATTTCATGTCAAAAATTTCACCAAAGAAAAACTTCACTGCACAACTGCCAGCAAAGATGAAGAACCATACGGGACTGCAAGACCACCACCCACCACATAAGAGAGAAGAAGAGGCTACAAGTCTATGGTAGACACCAGACAACCACACGAAGTAGAAGATGGGAGAGCAGTATGGAAGTATACACCACTCAGCCACATTGGTTAGCAAGAGGGAACACACAATTGTGGGAAAGGCAAAATATAGCAGAAAGAGTTGGGGGAAATTCCAACACTCCCCTTTAATCACAACTACTAATTTCAATGATGCCAAAATCATTTCTATGATAAATGAAGTTTCATTTTCCAAGTGCCTTGGTGAAAATGTCTGCACACTGTTCCTGAGATCTACAAAACACTAAAACGATCTCTCCATTGTTGATCAACTCTCTAATGAAATGATATCATGTGTTAATGTATTTACTTCTCTAGTGAAAAACTAAATTATTTGACAATGCTATGGTTGAGTTGTTATCACAGTAATTTTTTGTTGCATATTTTTGTTCATATATCAACTCTATCAACACTCTTCTCATCCAAACTTCTTTCCATGATGCACTTGTCGCTACTACGTTCTTTGCTTCAGCTGATGAAATAGTAACAATGGGTTGTTTCTTTGAAGCCCATGATATTATACCAGTGCCAAAGTGAAAAACATAACCTGATGTGCTTTTTATGTCATCACTACTCCCAACACAGTCACTATCAGTATACCTAATCAACTTGAATATTGAATCCCAAAATTCTTTGTTCCACTTATATAGCTTAAAATTCTTTTCCCAACTTTCCAATGTGAGTCTTTTGGAGTCTCCATGAACCTTGAGATCAAACTTACACTTTACATGATATTTGGCCGTGTGGCTATTAAATACATGAGACTACCAACAAGTCTCTTATACAAAGTTGAATCCACATTTGAAATTTTAACATTCTTACTCAGTTTCAAACCTGTCACTATAGGTGTGGATGCTGATTTGAAATTCAACATATGAAACATTTTCAAAATATTATTTGCATACTTTGTTTGTGAGATGAATATACCATTTTCATTTTGGTTCAGTTCAATGCCAAGAAAATACTTCATTAAACCTAAATCAGTCATTTCAAATTCTTTCTTCATATCTCCTTTGAATGGATCAATTGATAAATCACTCGTGAATATTAGATCAACATATAAACATACAATAAGAATTTCATCTTTTTCATTCATCTTGGTGTATAAAGTTGGCTCGCTGTTGCACCTATTGAAACCATTTTGTAAAAGATATGTATCAATTCTACTATACCTAGCTCTTGGGGCTTGCTTGAGACCATACAATGCTTTCTTGAGCTTGTAAAATTTTTCTTCATGACCCAAAATCTCAAACCCAGGTGGTTGTTCCACATAAACTTCTTCTTCAAGATAGCCATCTAAAAATGACTGATTCCACATCCATTTGATGAACTGACCATTTGTTTTGTGCTGCAATGGGAAGAATCAGGCTTACTGTGTCAAGACGTACTATAGGTGGAAAAGTTTCATTATAATCAATTCTGGGCTATTGTGAATAACCCTTTGCCATTAGTCTTGCTTTATGCTTTTGTACATCACCATTTTCATTTAACTTGGTCTTATAAACCCATTTAACTCCTATTATATCTTTTTCTTTTGGAAAACTCACCAACTCCCATGTTTGATTCTTTTCAATTACATCAATTTCTTCATCCATAGCACATATCCATTGGTCATCTCTTTTTGCATCTTCAAAATAAATTGGATCATCTATTTGTGAATAAAATGCAAAAAAAGAAATCTGATTAGTATTATTTTCACCTTCATTTTGCTCATAAATATCTCTTATACTTCTGATTTCTTGTCTTCTCATGCTTGTCAATGTAGGATTTGATAAATCACTTAAACTTTTTGAATGTGGACTTCATGGGCCAACGCCAAAACTTCTTGTTGTAGATGGCATTTGGTGTCCTCTTGTTGTTGCTCTTACATTTGATGATGACATCACTTGTGGACCACTTGGTTGAGCTTGAATGGGCATGGAAGGAGTCACATTAGTAGGAATATTTTCTAGTACAAAAACTTCATTTTCCTCTTGAGGTATACTTGTTGATATATTGACTGTTTTTTCTACACTTCCATCCCATGCTTCATTTTCTACAAACTGTACATCTTTTCTAATTATAAATTTCTTGGTTGTTGGATTATAAAGTTTGTATTCCTTGGATTCATCACTATATCCAACAAATATACATTTCTCTCCTTTGTTATCTAACTTTCTTCTTAATTCATCAGGCACATGAGCATATGCTACACAACCAAAAAATCTCATGTGAGCAACATTATGTTTTCTTCTAGTCCATGCTTCTTCAGGAATGATATTCATAACACTTTTTGTTGGAAACCTATTCATTATATACGTTGCACATGATACAACTTCAACCCAATATTCATTTGATAAATGTTTGTCTTTCATCATTCTTCTAGCCATCTCCATGATAGTTCTATTTTTCCTTTGAGCTACCCCATTTTGCTAAGGAGTGTATCTAGCTGTAAACTGCTTATGAATCCCATGACCTTTGCAAAAGTTTAAAAAATATTTTAAAATGTATTCACCTCCTCTATCTATTCTCAATGCTTTGATATAATACCCACTTTGTTTTTCAACAAGAGCCTTGAATTGACAAAAATATTCAAATGCCTCACTCTTATGCTCTAGAAAGTAAACCCATGTTTTCTTTGAGTAATCATCAATGAATGTCAAAAGGTAGAATCTACCACCAATTGAAGGTGTTTGCATAGGTCCACACAAGTCAGAATGTACAATCTCCAAAGGTACTTTTTCTCTAGTTGACTTGCTTGTTGGAAATGATTCTCTATGTTGCTTTCCTAAAATGCATCCTTCACATATCTTTTCTATTTTCTCTATTAAAAGTAATCCCTTAACCATACTTTTTCTATGAAGCAAATTTAGACCTCCAAAGTTAAAACGCCCAAATCTTAGCTGCCATAACCAATTTTCATCTTTTATTTTTGTCTAAAAGATTGATTGCATGACTATTGTGGTTTCTTGTGCTTATGCATAATCTATATTCAAATCTAGTTGAATCTTTAGAGGAAACATTCTATTACTTTTCATTTTACCCTTAACAATGAGCTAGTTGCTTGGATATTTATCTAAAATTGTGCATAATCCATTTTTGAAAGTTATTCTATATCATTTTTGAACAAGTTGCCCTATACCCATTAAATTGTGTTTTAGACTAGACACAAAATACACATCTGAAATATACTTTTGCTCCCTCTATTTAGTTAGAATGTTGACATTTCATTTTCCTATAATTGACACTTTGTTGTCATTTCCTAGTGTGACATTAGACTTTATATTTTCATCTAAAGTTGATTTTTTTTCTAAATTTCCTTTCATGTGATTGCTACAACCTAAATCTAAAAACCATACATCTTTTTCACTTGCTTGTGCAACATTACATGCCAAAAATATTGTACTCTATTCTGACTTTTGGTTTTGATTTTCTTTTGTAAAATTTGAATTTTGTTTACTGAAATCATATTGCTTCATTCTACACTCATTCATTTAATGCCCAAACTTTTTATAGTAGTGACATTGGATTTGAGATTTGTCATACCTTTGACCTTGTGACTGCTTTTCAGATGAACTTGAGCCTAAGTTTTGGCTACTGCCTCTTCCACTTGAGCTTGAAGGGCTGTTTCTTCCACCTCTATAATGTTTTTTTCTTGTTCCTCTGAAACTTGATCTTCCTCTGCCTCTTCCTTGGCTGATTGAAACTTGTGTTTTGAAAGCATGCTCCAGAGATGTGTTTCCTAACCTTCTCAGCCTATGTTCGTGAGAAATGAGAGATGTATGGAGCTCATCAACTGAAAACTGTGAGAGGTTCTTTGTTTCCTCTATAGCCACAATAATTGATTCAAATTTTGTGGTAAAAATCTTTAAAATATTTTCAACAACTTTGGTATCTTCAAGTGTATCCCCATGAGATTTGATTTGATTTACCAGTCTAACAATTTGAGTGAAGAATGGTTCTATTGATTTATTATCCTTCATGCAGATTGTTTCAAAATCTCTTCTTAGCATTTGTAGCTTTGTTGTTTTAACCTTTACCATACTTTGATAGGCTATTTGGAGAATATCCCAACCTTGTTTGGACCTTGTTGCTGCTGCAATCCTTGGGAAAATGCTTTCATGCACTCCTTGGAGGATGAAGAAAAGAGCTTTTGAATCCTTCTTCCTATTATCTTTCAATAAATCCTTCTCTGCTTGAGTTAGTGTATTATATGATGCCACATCAGCTGATTCTGGAAAACCATTCTCTACTAATTCCCATAAATCTTGTGAGCAAAACAATGCCCTCATGGTGATTGTCCAATACTCATTATTCGTCCCATTAAACTGTGGGATTTGTGAGTTTGTCAAGCTTGTGCTTGCTGTCATTTTGACTGTGAAAACTTGTCTAAATGCCTTTATTGGAGCTCTTTGAGAAAACCCTTTTGTTATAATGAACCTGCTCTGATACCACATGCTAGAGAGAGGCAGAGGACAAAAACAAGCAATCCAGAAAAACAAAACAGACAACAAATTTTTAAAATCATATATATTTTATTCATAAAAGAGCTACTGCTCAATCCCTTTACAATTTTGCTTCTTCAAAGCAATACCAGACTTTTTCTATAATAGAAACATAAAACATCCTCACATAAAATAAACTCAAAGACCACTGTAAAAATTCTTCACCAGAAAAAGAGGAGCAAATTAAATTAATTACATTTGCAGTATCTTCAGATTCACGGGAAGAGAAAAAGATTTTTAACCCAGATTACAATGAAAACTATATTAAATATTGTCTTTTCATAATAAATAAAAAACAAATGTCATAAAGACATTTCATGTCAAAAATGTGGCCGAAGAAAAACTGCACAAGAACCTTTTGGGACTGCGAGATCACTACCCACCGCAGAAGAAAGAAGAAGAGGCTGCGGGTCTGCGGTAGACACCGCACAGCCGCACGATGCAGAAGAGGGGAGAGTGGTATGGCGTTATACACCGCTCTACCACACTGACCAGCAAGAGGGAACGCAGGATTGCGGGAAAGGCAGGAGACAGCGGCAGGAGTTGGGAGAAATTCCAACACCTAGCTTTTACACGAGTTTATCTTTATTGGCAAATAAGAGACAGGCTCAGCTCGCAACATAATTTTATCTTACAAAATGATTCAGACACCCTTCTTGTGATCGCTCACTGCAGGTTGGCTGCAACTTGTCCTGGCTTACAGCTGTTCCTCTTATAATAATAAAAGTGAGTTTGACGAGTTCTGTTCTGTTTTCTGGAGAAGGCGTTGCTAAACAAGGGAGGTTCAACTATGTTCAACACCCGACCTTCTTTCATGCTTGCCTTTGAATTCACAGAACTGTTCTTAATTAATCTCTCCCCCATTACTTTCCCGGGAGGAGGGGAATCGAAGCCTTTCAGAAGTAC
This sequence comes from Sequoiadendron giganteum, assembly GCA_007115665.2. Taxonomy (NCBI): domain Eukaryota; kingdom Viridiplantae; phylum Streptophyta; class Pinopsida; order Cupressales; family Cupressaceae; genus Sequoiadendron; species Sequoiadendron giganteum. Next base: position 138,885,545 of record CM021103.1, on the reverse strand, counting down.
TTTGTCTTCAACTTGAGTCACAGAACTGCGGCATTCCAGGTTTCGAATCATTAACCTTCCGGGGCTGCCTCTACTGTAATTTCTTGCAGGGCTTCTCATCAACCGATCGCTTTGTCGAGAATCCTCGACTTCCATCAGACATTCATTCTTTAAACCAGTTGCCGTGGAAGGTTTCGAACCCAAGACTAGAGTCTGAGTTTCTTTACAGGCAAATTGAACCTCAACGGACTTGCGTTGTACTATAGATTTTTTTCTGGAAAAAGGAAAAACGCAAAACGAACCATTCCAACGCGGCCGCTGGCCGCGTTTCCTTGAAAATAACGAAACGAATTTTCGAGACCGCTGGGGTTTCACTTCCGAACAGCTGCTTTCATTTGCATTTTCATCGGCTTCCTTCGAAATTGTGCGGAAACGCTCGTGGATTTCCAGTTTAAAGAATCTCTTCCAGCTGGTGGACAATTTGCGGCTTGGCTTGGAGGCTGAATTTTCCTTGTCTGGACAAGAATGCGACGATAATTGATCAATCTTTATATTGTGCGGCCGGGGACGAGGAATTTGAGGCAGAATTTTGCCGTCCACGAACAAATCATCAGCAGTTATGAGAGTTTCTCCAAATTCTACATTCACATTCACATTACCAGCGATCGAAAACTCAAACTCTGTGCTGCAATTCACTTCCTGCAGATCTTCTCTTTTTCGCCTCTCCGGTGAAATAACGTCCGTCGACGACAGATTTACAGAAAAGGAAAATCTTGGACTATCCCAGGTACTTTCACTGTTGCCGCAAGCCATTGTTTAAAATTTATCAAAAATTGTACAGAAACAATTTATCCACAATAAATTCTAGAAACTAACCACAAACATTTCGCATACAGATTGAATTCTTCAAACTTCACTGCACAGAAGGTTCCGCTGACAAAAATTTAGGAAAAACATATAATTTTTTAAGCTTTTTTTCCGCATAACAACTTACAGACTTACAACAAGAATTCAGCTGTATCTTGCATTGAAAATTTCAAGCTGTAAATACAGAAATGCAAGATTATTAGTAAAGCAGGTGCGGAATCTGTTGTAAAGAACGCTAAATTCGGATCTTTAAAGCTTTAGATAAAGCTTTGAGAATACGTTGCCATTTATTCGACAGAAGTCGATCATTTTAAAATGTTCCCAGTTGTGTCTCGTTTATGGAAGAGTCGTCCCGTTGTCGATCTCAACAGCTCAATTTTAAAGCCAGCAGCCGGCACGTTGATTACGCCAGGCGGCCATGGAGAAATTTATTTAAAACCCTAAAATAAAAACCAGATGAAAAGGCCATCTGAAAAATGACAAAATCTTTCTGAAGAAACTAATAGAAGAATAAGGTTGCAACTACCGCGTGTGCCGGCCATTTCTGAAATGAAGGTTGATGCCAAGCAAGATTTTTGAAAGTCTTAACGTTCTCCTTTTAACAGATTCCCTTGTTGCTCTCTGATGATTGTGATGGTTAAAATTGACATTCTTAATATTAAGAATGCCAATTTAATAACATATCTGGATAAGAGTAGAGAGAAGAGTTTATTTAATTCAGATAAACATATACCTACAATGTTTGGTGTTTGTTTAAATACATTTTTTATTAAATGAATTATGTTCATTTCTTAAACAATTATTAAAGTCTTTGTTTTAAACAACTGTATAATTAGAATTAAAAATGAATGTATTAAATAAATACAAAGAATAAGAAATTGGAATTTGATTAAGATCAAATATTATGAAAATAGGAATAAGTTTTGTGTGTAGTGTTGTATTGGACGAGAATATTATAGGTATATTATAGACAATCTTGTATTGATTCATTCTTAGAATATGAGAAAAATTACAATGTTGTACAATAATTCATAAATCATCATTGTTTTGAATTTTGAATACCTCCATAGATGTATCATATTCCACTTGTGTAGTTCTGTGTATCACACCTACAAAATAAATAGAGCAAAAACAAAGAGACTGTACTAGACTGCTCTAGAATAATATAGTTGAAAGAAATAATTGAAATATGCACGATGATCAAGTACAAATAAATATTTTAAAAAAAAATAAAAAAAAATTAATATATGATTATAATTTAAAGATTGAAATTTGTTATTTTAAAGAAAACTTTTATGTTGATTTTTTTAATTTAAATTAGGAAAAATCCTACATTTCAAAAAAATATTGCATGTTTTTTGTTTTTGACTTTAAATAGACCCTTAATTAAAATTATTATTCGATTTTATTGATTTGTAAATTTATATTTTCATTACATATTAATTGAATTATTTTTTAAACAATGGCAGATATATAGACAAGTTAAAAATATAATAAAGAATAAGAAAGATCATGAGAGCATGCACTTTATATTATCATCTCCTTTGTATATTGAGAAAAATATATGCCTAAATTTTTTAAGAGGTATATTGTGGTGGAAATAATTGATTGAATATAATTATAAAATATGTGTTGTTAACTTTTTATAAGATAAATACATGTAATTTACATTAAATAAATATTTGAATAAAAAATAAATTATATATTTAACAAATAATTTGTGGTGGTTGGGGTTGGGGGGCCTAGTTCGATTGGTTATAGCATCTTGTTGTAGGTAAGAGGTCATGAGGTCTAGTCTCCCCTCGCCCCTATGGTATTGGAGGGCGTGTCATGCCAACATTACCGGCCACATGAAAAAAGTTTACCAAGTGCATTATAGTTTATAGAGATTTATCATGTTATTCATTCAAATCCAATACACATTTTTTCTTTCTATAATAATTATATTTACTCCTGTGTTTGTGTTGATTTAAATATTATCACTTTATTTTTAGGGTATTTTCAATATGTTATTAATATCCTTAAGATCATGTGTTTGTGAGATATAATCATTTTATTATTCTTTTGATATATAAGGATTTATACTTGAATTTCACTTCCCTAGATTACATATACACCAAATTATTGTCAAATTTAAAATTCCCATGGATAAATACTCTACTAAATAATCAATTTTTTTTTTTTAAAATTAGTGTAAAGATCTATATTTTTAAAGTCTAATTCCTCTAAAACTATTTCACATTTCTAGTCAAAAGATGAAAATTTTGAATTTTGCACTTCCCATTTTCATCACTACCACCCAATTTCCTTTTTCCTTCTCGATACTACCTAGCATCTAGCTAGGAGTGCATAGATTATTTGTATTCTACAAACAACCTATTAGTTCTTAAAATTATAACTCCACAATTTGAAGGGATGCACTTGTAATGATCTAGATTCATATATTTTTATTAACAATATTAGATTTTAAATTATAAATAGAAAATATAACATGAAATATACTGAAATAACCTCCTTCCAATTTATATGTTAAATATTATAACATAAAATATCTATTTTATAATAAACTATACCATAGAAGCACTCAAGGCTTGCACATATGAAACAAAATTCATCAAAATATTGGAGTTAAATTATATTTATACAATATATGTAAAAATGTTTTCATAAAAAATAATAATAGCAATACAAATGATACTTATATCTACAATTAAAATTATATATGTTGGATCTTCTTATTTCACTAATCCTACAAATAAACTACTAAAAATATTCTAAAAATCTAATTAATATTTGAAGTGCGAGATTATCTTTAATAAAATATTGTAACATAAAATATCTATTTTATAATACACTATACGATAGAAGCACTCGAGGCTTGCACATATAAAACAAAATTCATCAAAATATTGGAGTTAAATTATATTTATACAATATATGTAAAAAAAAATTCATAAATAATAATAATAGCAATACAAATGATACTTATATCTACAATTAAAATTATATATGTTGGATCTTATTTCACTAAGCCTATAGATAAATTACTAGAAATACTCTATAAATCTAATTAATGTTTGAAGTGAAAATAATAACCTCTATGTGAGATTATCTTTAATAAAATAAATGGTTTTCAACCTCTAATTTTAGTATCCAAGGGATTTCATCCTTATATTGACAAATGAACACAAGTTCTTAACTAATTTGACAAAATTTCACTATGATAAAAATGAGATACCAAAAAGAAGAAATTACCTCCAATTTATAAATACTTGAGGGACCAAGAATTCCAACATCCCTCTACACTAAAAAGAAATATTTAATAGTATTATTTTTATCAATTTCTCACTAATTTTTTTTATCATAACCACATCCTTGATTCTTGGCTATTTCTAGGCAATAAAGATGCTCCTCTTAGAATTGCTTATAAATATCATAAAAAAATGCCATGGAATATGTAATAATGAAATTTATCTTTCTAAATTATTATTTTTAGCTCCCCATTGATTTCCAACTAATTAATTTCCCTTGTTTACTGAAATTATCAATTGTAGCTCCTCAATTATGAGTTGTCATAAGCCCTATCATAGCCTTGCCATACAATAGAGAATATGTGAAGATACCAAATGATTTGAGAGTTAAATTATTCCATATTCATTAATTCTCATCTCCCTCAATGAGAAAATATTTAAAAATAGTAATATTTTATTAATTAATTTACTCCTTTTATCAATATAAAAAATAAAAATTAATTGCCTCTCCAAATAGTAGGATGTCAGCTACAAATTGGAGATGTGTGATATTATTTAATTTAGAAGAAATTAGGACACCAAGTAATCATTTTTAATTAAATTTATTTCCTTAGGAACTTCCCCTAAGCACATGGGAAGTATGAAATTACATTTTGGACCCCCAAATTAAATTATTTAGAAAGGTGATATTGCAACACTCAAAACCTACACCTAGGGATGTATGTATGATCAAATAGTAGGAGCTTGGGATTGATTGATAGGTGTGGATAAATCTTGTACACCTTCAACTTTGCAAAGCTAAATAAGGTGATCCTTAAGGTCAATAATGGGACAATTAAAGATAAATATTACATAATTCATTCAATAAACCATATATTTTATACACTAACACCCCAAATATTTATAACTAAGTATTCACTTTATTGGTTCACTCATAAAAGAACCACACAAGGCCTCTTTACAATAGATAAATAGTAATAGACCCTACACATGATTATTAATAAATAAAAATAGTTTTTGTTAGAAGTTAGAAATAGATTGAATAACCCAATAAAATTTATAAGATAAATTCAAAGCTACATAAACTTGAAAAAAATAATCAATGCAAAGTAACAACTTTGAGAGATGAAATTTTAGGATGAAAAAATCACATTAAGAGAGAGTTTATATAGAACTAAGGAGGGGATGGAGGTGGCAAATCAACCAATAGGAATTGACCACCAATAACCATAAACATTATATAAAGTGATGAAAAAGTAAATAATCCACTCTTTAAGGGTGGAGACGCCTCGTCACTTTATCTCCTACTTATTAAATAATAAACTCATTTTATTATCCTAAGAAAGCCTAATAAAAGTGTAGGAAAAACTTATAACTAAGGGAAAATAAATTAACCCACTAAGAAAAATAGAAACCTACATCAACACTCCCCCTCAAACACAACTTAAGAGGATGTTTTTGATGATGGGTCCCAATAAATGAGGTCATGTTAGGTACCTATGTACATATCAAATTCACCCCAAAGAAGAAGAATCTTCCCCATAAATAGAGGGAGAACACCCCTTAGAATAGAGAAAAAGAAGAGGACTAAGTAGCCCCCCAAAGAGGACACCAACTGCACCCCAAGAAAAGCTCACAAATTAAGGAACTTTCTCTTAGTGAAAGGTTTGATGAAGATGCCTATAGTCTGATATGATGCTAGAAAGTACTTGAGATCAATGATCTACTCTTGAATCAACTCTCGAATGTAGTGCATGCATATCTCAATGTTTTTGATTTGTTGATGATGGACCAGATTGGGAGAAATTTGAATCACATTGGTTGTCATAAAATCTATGATTAAGGGATTTTGGAAGGGAATACAAAACTCAGTGAGAATTTTCTTAAGCTAGATGGTCTTAGTAGTAGCATTAATTTTTCCTTGATACTAAACCTCTATAGATGAAAGAGAAATAGGAGATTGCTTCTTTCTCGACCAACAAACTAGATTGAAACCAAGGATAAGAAATACCCTAAAGTAGACTTGTCATCTCAAGAATTCCCTCCCAATCTAAATTTATGTGTCCCACCAAGTCAAAATCCATGCCCACTGCATTGTGAATCTCATAACTATGAGTACCCTTAATGTGGTGAAGAATCCTCTTAGTTGCTTTCTAGTGCAACTCATGTGGCTCTTGCATGAATCAAGAGAGAATTGCTACACAATATGGAATATTAGGTCTCATGTGAGTCAAATAGATGAGAATACCAACAAGCTATCAATACAATGTTTCATCCACTAATGGTGAAGGAAACTTAACCTAACATTTGACCCATGACAAAAACGGATTTGGCACAGGCTTACAATCAACCATGTGAAACTTGTGGAGTATATCATGTGTGTAGTTAGGATGTGAAAGAGATATAATTGAAGAATACTAAATGATCTCAATCCCCAAGAATTAGTTCAATAAGCCTAAGTCTGATATCAAAAAATGATCATGAAGGGAGATTTTCACTACTTGAATGGTGGATGAGTGACTTCTTGTGATCAACAAGTCATCAAAATAGAGAACCAAGAAAGTGTGAGTATCATCCTACTATAGAATGTAAACATTATGATCAAAATGATATCGAGTGAACTCAACTTTCATAAGGATTCTATCTTGAAATACCAAGCTTGAGGGGCTTGTTTGAGGCTATAGAGAGACTTTCAATGATGAAAAACAGGGGAAGGATCTTGAATGAATCCTTTTGGTTGCTCCATGTATATCTCCTCATGAAGATCAAGTTATAAAGAAAATAAATCTTCACATCCATATGAAAAACTTCCCATCTATGTGTCACAACGATGGCAAGGAAAATTTGGATAGAATTCATTTTGAATTGACACATCTAAAAGTCTTAGAGTAGTCAATCCCAAGAACTTGGGAGAATCCTTTGGAAACAAAGCAAGCCTTATGCTTTTCAGCCAACCCATTTGCTACAAATTTTTTCTGATAGATCCACTTCCATCAAACATGTTTCCTTCCCTTGGGAAGTGGGACAATACCCCAAGTGTGGTTCCTCTCTAAGGAACTAAATTGTTGCATGGATGCATCCCACTTAGGGACACAAGAAGCTCCCTATAATGATTGTGGATCTAATCTTGAAAGTGTGATCTTGTTCTTCTATGATTTGAAAATCCTCTACCCAATCCCCTGCTAACCACAATGTTTGATGAGCCCAAAGAGGCCTTACAACTAGAGGATGATAATTAAGAGGAGAATCATCATCCTCTAAAGGTAGACTATGAACATCCTCATGATCATTGTCATCATCTAAAGTGGAGGAATAAGTCTCCTCATCAATATCGAAAGGATTATGATACTTTAAAGAGCTATCATGATGCAAGGACTCCGATCTAATAGTGGTTGGAGAAGTGGTAAAATAATAAATGGAAAGGTTCTCCTCAAAATAGACACTCCTCTTAATGAGAAACTCATGTGTAGTAGGATGAAGAAGCCTATGGGCTAGTGCAAAACGTTGGGGGGCCAAAAAGTGGCCAATTTTTTTTTAAATATTTGAAAGGCTATAATGCGAGCGCATTATGGCTTGGTGTGACTGTGACTAAAGCTCGATCATACTGAGCCTATAACATTCTCATGTTATAATGCAAGCACATTATATTCTATTATAAGAAAAAAGAAAATCCAATTCATTTCATCATTGTGATATTTTCTTTGCCCGTAGCTAGCAAACCCTATGATAGCACGCTCACATTTTAGAGAGGTCAAATATTGCAATTTCTTCATCAAATATTTGCAATTTATTCACCAAGATACTGCCACATCAATGGGGAGGTCGAAGGAGTAAGAATTGTTTGTTTTTCTTTCATGAATTTGTTGTTAAATATGTAAATCTAGATTGTTTTTTATGTTCATTTCTTTAATTTACAAGAGTTGAAAATCAACTTGATATTCCTCCTCAAAATCCTTCTCGTCCTCGTGAAAAATCACATAAAAAAAATCCTAATCAACAACCACAACAACAAACTCCCCCAATAATTCATCAAAATCCTCTTGGAACTCAACAAAATTTAATGGGGGAAATTGAAAACAACAAAAAATAATTGAGTTAATTGGGAGGTTGAACGATCCTATAAGTTCAACCTTGGAAAGAACCACACTTGCAAATTCACTTCAAGCCATATGAAAACATGTAGATGCAATTAGCAAGAAATTAAGTGGTTGAGCAGATAAGAGTCAGGAGTGTAGGGATTTTTATGCAGATAAAATTATTATACAAAGAAGTAAAAGATGAAAAAATTACAAAATATGATTTGTGCTCACTATTCACTAACCCATGTACAAATCAGACTCTTGAAAGGCTAATAGCAAGATGTTTCCTATCAATTGGTGCAACCACCAAGGGATTAGGAACAATTTTTGGAAGAGGTGGTGGATGGTTTTTGACCATCCACTATTCAACAATAATGAGGTCCCCAAATATTTCTTGAGGAAACTCTACTACGAGTTCATCCTCAAAAAAATCCCCAACTATTTTGATATGTGGGACTTTCAAGGGAGAGGGGGTGGGTTGTGTTGTGCCATTTTTGTGCACACGCCCCACTGGAGGCAAGGACCCTCTTTGATTTCTTTTTATTTTCATTTTTGCTTTAGGTTTTTCCTTTTCCCCTCAAGGGATGGGTCCTTTGAATTTTGGATGACTACACCTTTTAGCTTTTAAGGATTACATTAGTATTTTGGGTGAATATATTTGCAACAATTGACCTCATGTTTAACATTTGAAATTGCTAAGTCCTTAAATTTTGGTCTGAATCCTTGAAGTATCATTTGAGCATAAAATTGTTCCTTGGAATCCCTGAGGTTCTCTTTTTCATGAAATCCAAATGTGGTTGGATTACCTAAAAGCTTGTTTTTCCCTAAATACTCCTCTCCACAAATTCCCTAAAACTTTCCCTTTCACTAAATCCGAACCCTAGCGGATTCTCTGAAATCCTTGTTTTCAAAGAATCCTTATCCTCGCGCATTTCCCGAGCCATGGCTAGATGTCTTGTCATATCATTTATTTCATTCTGTAAGTGATAAGTTGCCATTAATGCTTGTTTGGGGTTCAATTTATAATGTGATTTTATTTTTTTGGGCATCATTATGCTTTTTCTCTTGAGGAGTTTTGGTGATTGAGAAGCTTTGAAGTGCTTGGACGAATTTGAGACTAGGGTTTCAGGGTTTGTGCACGTGGATTTCATTTATCATCGCTAGGGTTTCCTGAGTGCAGTTCGTGTGCTTCAATTTCATTTTTTAAATAAAAAGGTAGGGTTTTGAACCCATCTATTTGTTTTTGCTAATGAATTAACCTTGATTTGAATGGGTCATTCACCTTTGATTGTGATTCAAGCTGCATTTTTGTTGGTGATCAAAATTATGGACTTGAAATCCATTTTATAAGGATTTTCTCTTGGTTTTTGAATGATTTGTGTTATTCGATTTGGTTTCATTTCAATTACGTTTTGAAGTTTATTTTATTTTCTCTTTCATTTGCATTTGAAATATAAGTTTGAAATTAGGGCATTGCTAGTGAGCTAGGGTTTATGTTTTGGATTATCGATTTATGCATTCTGTTGATTCTATATTTGATAGTGAAAATTAGGGCATCATTTACTTGTGTGTAAAATTTCATCAAGAATCGATTTGGTTACCCTAAATCTTAAATTAAGAGTGTGTTACTATTTAAACCCTAGGCTGTTTTATTTTCAAATACGATTAGAATGGTTTTTCTTATTGATTTGAGTTTTATGGTAATCTTGGGCTTGCATTCGGTATTAGATCATAGTATAATAGTAAATTGGAGGCATGTTTGTCTACACTTAGAATCTGTGTTTAATTTTTAGAGTTTGAAAACCAGACATGTGTTTTTTCGCGAGTTCCGTTGATATAAGAAATCCTTGATTGTAACCTTAATCACTAAATGCTTTGATGTTTGGATTGTCTGAAGATTGAGTTTTTCATGGGATCCTTAGTATCTTGGATTCCCTGAGTTTTTCCTTTTCACAAAATCTGTGCCTTATTTAAAAACCTAATGACTTGTGTTTCACTGAATCCACTTACTCTTGGATACACCGAACATTGGGCTTTCACAGATTCCGTGCTAGTTTGAATTCCCCGATGCTTCACAATTATCACAATGTTGAGTGCTTTGATTCTGTTTGAAGTATGATTTGCATTTATAAGGTTTAAGTCATGGTTATCAGTTGCATTTACATCATAGGGGATATTGCATAATGTATGGTAATCACTTGGCTCATTTGTTATTATATTTCGCTAATTCTGTGTCCCTATGGATTCTCCAAGGAACTCTGTTTCGCCAAATCCTTGAAGGATCGGATTTCCCATAGTACGTGATGGGCCAAAATCCTCGAAGCTCATGAAAACCTGAAAGTTTCTATAACTTGTCTATTGAGAATTTTGATCTTGGTTCTTTGAGCATTAATGATGATTATGAACTATTACATGTTGCATATGAAATATGATGATTGATCTAATGATGTAGGAATGTAATGATTTATATTTCTTTGCATTATTGAGTGATTATGGTATCTTTTCTAACTAGATGTAGGAAAATTCTAGCAAGGCTAAAATTAGGAAAGGAAATTCTACTGAAGTAGTCAAATAAGAGTCAACCATTAGAGTTAAGAAAATGAAGTATTATTTTAAAGGGAGACTCTTAGATTCCAAAATAGCTTCTCATTGGGAGAAGGTTGGAGACACAAATATGGGGCACATTTACTATGAGGACTTCAAGTAGAGAATGTACTACAATGCTCCCACTTTGTTGGCTAGAAGATTAGTGAAGACAGGATTATCACAAGTAGTAAGATTTCCTCCATCAGTGTAATGTCTAGAGCTAATTATGGAATGTGCCAAACATTATGATTCAACTAGAAGGGTAATAGTGGGCCCTCAAGGAAAAATAATGGCTAATTTAATAGAAGAGTCACTGGCTGAAGCATTCAACATTAACCAACATCAGAAGTTTGTGAAGGTCAACATGGAAATAGAAAATAAGTTTTACACTGATGAACCAAATGAAGCATTGGAGATAATGAATGCATCCTGGATTGATAAACCCTAGTGTCATTATTCCAAGTTGCCCAAGAGATTGCATAGAAGTGATTTCAAATTGAAGTAAAATGATATGATCACTCTTCTCAGCAGAGTGATGGGGTTAGAGAGAGATTCAATGTTTGAAGATTAGATGTTTTATGTAATGGCACAAATTGAGAAGGGAATCAACTATCATTGGGTAGGTATGATTAGTGATAGTTTACACAAACAATTGAGGGAAGTAGATGATACAAGGACATTCACCATGACCTCCTATGTATTCTACATGCTTGCAAGACATTATAGGTACAAAGGTTTGAGTTGTAAAGGCACAGTGGGCCAGGATAGAGTATATGACATCTACCCTCAGCTCCATTTGAATACTTCAAACTATAGGAGGGTGAATGATGCCTTTACAATGTACATTACAAGAAATTTGCAAGAGGCATTACATGTAAGGATCTCCAGTGATGCAATGAAATTGGTTAAGAAATATGGGTACTGGTTCATTCAATTTCCCAAGTTCAAATACATCAAGATCCAAGGAAGCCGTAAGGTACCTTATAGGCTCCCAAGGTATCCAACTGACAAGGTTGTATTGCTAGAAGTAACAAGGCAATTGGTGGCTTTTGATTTAGTCCTGAAAAACATTTATAATGTAATATGGGTAAAAATCAAGTAGCCTAGATATCAGTGACAACCACAACAATTCTAAGCTAATAACCCAATATAAACAAGAGAAAACAAATAAGCATGAGGAAAATAAAAATATTCAATTAAATGCACTCCCTATATTTGAAGTTGCATAAATTCTCTCGTCTCTCCTAAATCTGCATTTACAAATATTCCCTCAGATCAAAGCTAACATGTGCAAATACATACAAATAGTAAGCATGAAAGTTGGAGATAAGTGTTGTTAAATCAAAAAATGGAGGAGGAAGGATTCTTTTATAGATAGCCATTCAAATGGACAGTCAAGATCAAGCTTCTAGAAAGATTCCAAGATCGGCGAATGAGAAGGCATGCAACACAAAAGAGTAGAGGTTACGAAATTGATGGTCAAGATTAGAAAGAGCCTAGAGATGATCGACGACTGAGATTGAGAAATGAGATAGTGGAGGAAGAAAATTGATGAATAAAAAATTGAAATTAATTAATTTATGAGGAATCTCTAGACAAGTGGAGCATAAATAATTTTTTCAAATTATTTATTTTGAGGAAAAGGCAAGTGGGAGACAATGGTCATTTAATTAAAATGATTTATAAGATCCATTTAATTAAATGGGGGAAAATGGAAATGAGATATTAAATAATTAATTTAAGTTAATTATTTAATGGAGGAAAGAAATTCCATTAGATAATTAAATAGTTTTGGCAATTATTTAATTATAGATGGAAGATCAATAAATAGACAAATAATTATTATTATCATTTGACTATAGGTGAATGATAAAAGATGAATAATTAAATAAATGATGGTTTATTTAATTATTGAAGAAAGGGGGTGTTAGCGACGCAATATTTAATTGATCATAGAAGAATAAAGGTTAAGGAGTGAATTAACTAAATAATTATAAATTATTTAATTAATAGAGGAATGTGATCAAGAATAATTAAATAATTTTAATTTTTTAATTATGTGGAGATGAAGACCAAGAAAAATGGCACCCACAGGATAAGACATTTTTGAGTTTCTACATTTTTCCCCTCTTTGACATAATGCAGTTTATCGTGTTGTGTTAAAGAAATTTAGTCAAAAGATTCCTTAGTGAAAGTAGGGTAGAGGTATGCCCCCTCGGGAAAAAATTTCAAACTTTCAAATAAATTCAATTTTTTTTTGGAAAATTGTCCTGATAAGATAATTTGATCGCAAAGATTTTAACAGTGTAGACGAAAATGATTTTGGAGGTCATTACGGGGGTCAAATTAATGTTCAAAGTGATCAAAAAGTGTGCCCAATACACAAGCCAAGTGCAAACCCTAATTTTCAAGCTATTAATAGGACCCTTATGTTTCGACCATCAGTGGTGTGATAGTTGGGGGCTGGTGCTCCATATACATATTTATACCAGGAAGCGATCACTCAGACACATGTGGGTGACACAGGTTATTGGAGGCATGGGATTGATAACCTAGTTAGCTTTATCTGGAGGCCCTACAGGGATGCAATTTCTAGGTAGGTGAGGATGATCACTTTCCATGGTTTCAACAACCTAGGTACCTTATCGGCCGCATAGTACAGTCTCATAATATTATTGAGATGTATTTGCTAGAGCAGGTTAGATGATAGTTTGGAGAGAGGCCGGGTATCTTGATAGGCACAACAGAGCTTTCATGGTCATCTCAGGAGGTGCACCCATGGGGACAATAGATACCCATGACCACGAATGAGCAGGAGATTGATATGGTACACCGATACAATGGGAATGGAGAGGGGGAGAGGCAGATGTAAGGATGACTACTGAGTATGATGCATGGTGGAAAATAAATATGCCATCACCTTATACAGATCGAGAGTAGCCAACCCCTATAGAGTGAAGTGACAAAGGCATGAGAGGCCAGAGAGGAGATACGAGATAAAGGGGTGGATGGTGAGGAGATGAAGGATGAGGAGAAAAAGGATGGGGAGACAAAGGAGGAGGAGATGATGGAGGAGATGGGTGGGGAGGATGAGGAGGAGATTGACATCAGATGAGGAGGAATGGAGGATTGTGGGCGATGGGACACTTTCCACTTATCCAAAAGGAGGAGGTGGAGGAGGATCAATCAAAGGTGAGGGCAGAAGTACAGATGGTAGTGGAGGAGGGAGAGAAGCATGTATAGATGCCAACTCTAGAGGTGGTACACCCAGAGGTAGAGATGGTGGAGGTTGAGGAGCATGAAAAGGAGAGATAGGAGGAGCATGTAGAGGATCTAGAGATGGGAGAAGTGGAGAGAGTCCTCTGAGAGAGGATTACCATTGGGATGGGTGAGCAGGAGAGGTTAGAGGAGGGTAGGGTTGGAGTAGATGAGGGTAGCGTAGAGTAGAGGATAGCTACCCTGCAAGCTCGAGTACAGGCCTTGGAGGAAGAGCTGAGGATGTTGCAGGTAGAGTGAGATGGCCTTAAGGCCGAGAGAGACACTCTGCAAACAAAGAGGGACCTAGTTATCATCAGTAGAAAATAGACTAATTAGAGGATGTTGGATTTCATAGTGACATGCAATGGATCTATGGCTGATGTTGCTCAGGAGTATGTCAGGGCTAGCATGTGCATGCAATACTACAAAGACCTATATGAGAGGGTGGTACTAGTATAAAGGACGAATCCCACATTTTCACAAATTTTAGGTGGCTCTCAGAGTAGGACTCATAGTAGGCGCTCTCACAGTAGGTTAAAGAATAGGGATACATCAGCCCCAAGATGGTCCACTCCTTATAACATGTCATCTAATTCAAAGCACATGTCCCCAGATGCACCTTAATAAGAGGATAGGGAGGCACTAGGATCAGGAGAGCAGGGAAGCTCAAGCTAAAGCATATTTTGATATTTTGTGCATGAATACTATATTTTGATTATCGACCCTGTGAGCTCCATTTTTGTTAGATACGACACATCTTGACATTGTACCTATGACACATTTTGAGCTATATATGATATGAGTTTTGGCAGTAGTTTATGATATGTAGTCTTATGTGATGATGCCTTATGTTTATGATTATGCTATGCTATGGATGTTTATTCTTTTATCATGTCTATTTATGCATTCTATATGATCATGTGATGGTTTAATATGATGGATGATTATGCATTGATGATTATGTTATGAATGTTCATGTTTTTATGATATGTACGGATTATGAATTTGTAGAATGGATGATCTAGTTGTATGATGCAATGTGATGTGTAATTAATGTTGATGCAATGGGATGCTTATGTGATGATGCAAAATGTGATGTATAATATGATATGCCATAATGTTATTAATGTGATGGATGGAAATGAACTATGATCATATTGTAAAATGTAATGTCATGATTGGTTATTTGCTGATGCGATGAAATATTAATACTATATGGATAATTTCTATGTTTTTGTATTTTCTCATGAAAATGTGGTGAGAGTGCTTGCTATAATACTTCCTAATGTTCATATATGCAGTATATTTTGTGTGTCATAGGACTCTGTCAAGATGCAAACAAAAGAAATGTTAGTGTGGAAGAGATGAATGTTAGTGTGGAAAAAGGGCAAGAAATATGGAATGTTAGATGGGAAATGACAAAGGATAGACTTTCATGCTTTTATATTTGTCATCATCAGGCATCAAAATTGTTGCAAATGTAGCACAAGCACCATGGTATGATATAGAACAAGGTGTGCAAGGTGACCATTTGTGAGAGACAAACAATAAAAAGATCAAGCCAAAAGTCAAGGAATGCCCCAGCTCATACTAAGGACCCAATTATCCTAGTCTTTTTTCCAAGACAAACCAAAAACAACAAGCAAAGAAAAAGAGATCATGGTCCATCATGATCCCTCTAAATCCTTTTGGAAATCCTTGAGGTAACTAGTAACATGACCAAAACCAATAAAAAAGATAATCGTGGACCACAAAGTGTTTGTCAGAGAGAGTTTTTTCCAATAGTATTGATAAGATTAATTGATATGATTGATTAAGTTGACCAAATGATCGATTTATTGACCGAAGTTGATTGATTGGTTGACAAAGGTTGATTAATTGATATGATTGATTGCACTTGATTTCAGGAAAGACACATCCTGATTAAGGCAAGATTAATTGACCAAAGTGATAATATTGATTGATTTGATAAAGTGTGATTGATATGATTGATTGATGTGACGATTCCTAACTCCAAGAAAGACATATCATGTTTAAGACAAAGAACACATTTGATAAAGTCAACCGAGTGACCATTGTTGATAAAGCACCAAGCTACAAGAAAGACACATCCTACTTAAGGTGAATGACAAGATTGACCAAAGACAAAGTCTAATCTTAGGAAGGACGCATCCTGATAAAAGAAAAGGGATAAGACCGAATGAGACAAATGATATAATTCCCCATTTTGATACAAGACCAATGACTTGATATTGATCGATGAAGGTAATTGATTGATTGAATATTGATTGAAGATTGCAGATTTATTGGTTATGTTTGTTCATTGATTTTGATGTTTTATGATTTTTTTTTTTAGTTTTGATGTTTTATGATTTTTTTGTATTTTTGATGGTTTTTACGATTTTTATGGATTTTGATGTTTTAAAAGGCTAATACCATGCATCAAATCCCATGAAGATGTAAGTCAAGGAATTTCCCTCAGTCAGGTATAGAACCAACTTATTATGCATGATAGGATGTAGCGAATGAATGCCAAGAACAGTCATGAAGGAAAAGGATACTAAATGTCAGTAGTTCTCAAGCCATGAGAAGGATGAAAAGACTTTATTATGGACATAGGATATGAGTGAATGGGATGAGCAGAGGGTGGAAGACTAGGTGGAGTGATAATAGACAGAGGAGCATAGAATAACTACACATGGCACTTGTTTTCCAGGTTTTCACCATGCTACGTATCCAAAGTGCCACCATAGTGGTTTTCACTTTTGGATGAATTATTCCTTTTTACTATTTTTATTTTATTTTTTTGTTGTCACCAAGATGCCTGTTTGCCAAGTTTTCATCAGAGTGACCATTTTTTGATTTTTTTTGTATTTTTGAATTTTTTAAGGGATACTCTGAGAATTAAGTGTAGTACTTATGAAGTTTCAAGCTATTGATGGGCTCGATCAATGGTTCACCTTTAGGAGTAGAGAGTTGATAAAAACCAAACTCATATGTTGTGGTGATGATATAAGGGCTCAACCAACTAGGTTCAAAATTTCTAGGCTTTTCACGATCTATTTGATTCTTCATATTTTATTTTAGGACTAAGTCACCAATGTCAAAGCCTCTAGGTTAGACCTTCTTATTGTATCTACATCGAAAGTGATTTTGATATGCTTGCAAATGCATCAGGGAATTCTATCTCTTTTCATCCATTAACTCTAGCTCATGTAGATGGTATACACAATACTCTTCTTGATCAATCAATCCTTGCATAGATACTCATAGGGATGATAAATCAACCTCAATAGGAAGTATGGCTTTAGATCTAAAGACAAGGGAATATGGAGTGGATTTTGTAGGGGTGTGAAAACTAGTATGGTAGGCCCATAAAGAAGGATTGAGTTGGAGGTGCTAGTCACGACCAACGTCATTGATAGTCTTCTTTAAGATTTTAAGGATAGTTTTATTAGATGCCTCAGAATGGCCATTACCCTGGGGGTAATATGGGGTAGAAAAGTGGTGTTGGATATGATTTTTTTCACAAAGTTCATGGACATCTTGATTCTTAAAATGGTGACCATTGTCTATAATGATGGAATATGAGATAAAATAGTGACATATAATGGAATTTAGGATGAACTTTGCTATCTACTTTCTAGTAATGTAGGTCATCGGGATGGCTTCAATCCACTTAGTAAAATATTCAGTAGTAACAAGGATAAAATTATGTCCATTTGCAAAAGTGGGATGGATCTTTCCTACGAAGTTAAGTCCCCATTGAGAGAATGGCCATGGTGATGTGAGTGGCTATAATTCTTGAGCTAGCACATGTATAAGATCTCCATGAATCTAACATTGGTGACATTTCTTCACAAAGTGATAGGCATCATGTTCCATTGTAGGCCAATAATATCCCATCCTCATGAGCTTTTTAGCTAAGCTAGGACCAATAGAGTCAGCTCCACATATACCATGATGAACCTCTTGTAAGATAGCTTGTGCTTTATTTGATTTGAGACATCGAACGAGGGTGCTATCTAGAAAGCAATGGTAAAGGGTATCTCCGATGATGGTATATTTAGAGGCTTGTTAGATAAAGGTTTTGTGTTGGTTGGAAGAAAATTTAGGAGGGATAATTTGGTCATGAAAATAATTGTAAATTATGTCTTTACCAAGGAGATTCAAGACCAACAAGTTCAAATACAAGTTCAATTTTGGGGACATCAAATGCAGGGACCAATAGTTGTTCTACCAAGAACTCATATTGTGATGCATTATTGGAATGTCCAAGAGAGATCCAATTGTTTCCATTGTGTCAACTATTTTATTTTAGATTATTAGTATCTGCTCAAAGACCTGTAGTAGAATCAAAGTACAGTATAAAACTATCAACCGTGTGCTTGTAGGGCATCAACTTCTCATCTTTGGTATCATAATAATCATTAACTTTCTTGATCACTAGCTGGAAATCATAATAAACTTGAAGATCCTTGATTGTCCATTTTATTGCCATTCGAAGACCTATCAATAATGCCTTGTACTCAACTATATTATTAGTGCATGGAAATTCTATTCAAAATGATTTAGGAATAGAATCCCCTTGAGGTGTGATGAATAGAATACCAGCTCCTGAACCATGACTTGTGTAGGATCCATCGAAGTAGAGTTTCCATATTTTTTGGTGTTTCTATGACACAGATTGATTCATTTGGAAATTTAGATATCAAAGGATGGTCTTCCTTTATTGGTGAATCTGTGAGTTGATCAACTATCACTTGTCATTTTATTTATTTTCGATCAACGTACTCAATTTCATATTGACTTAAGATCATAACCCACTTAACTAGTCTTCCTATCAAAGTTGCTTTACTGAGAAGATACTTCAAAGGATCAATTTTGGTGATCTAGTTTGTCTTGTGGTTTAGCATGTAATGTCTTAATTTTTGGGCTGCAAATACAACTGCTAGGCATGCTCGTTCAATAAGGCTATAGTTCAAATCATATATGACCAAGGTGTGACTGATGTAGTAGATTGATCATTCTTTTCCATCATTGTAATTATGTGCTAACAATGCCCCTAGTGTTGATGTAGTTGTTGTCACATACAATATTAAATGTCTTCCATCAATTAGAGGCATAATAACTGGTGGAGTCAATATATAATTCTTGATCTGATCAAATGCTTCCTGACATTTCTTTATCTAGTTAAAGGTAATTCCTTTTTGTAAAAAGTGTTGAAATGGATGGATCTTGTCTGCTAGTTGAGCAATGAACCTACATATTGATTGCAATCTTCCTTGTAAGGTCCTTAACTGAATGATATTAGTTTGTGGTGGCATGTCCAAGATAGATTTGAATGTTTTGGGATCAACTTCTATTCCTCTGTGGGGGACAATATATCCGAAGAGTTTTCCTGATTGGACCCCAAAAACACATTTCTTTCGATTTCACCAAAGTTTATACGTTTTAAGTCATGTGAAGATCTTGTCCAAGACTACTAGGTGACCACTTCATTCTAGATATTTTGAGAGAAGGTCATCAACACAATCCTCCATAATTGTGTGCATATAACCATGGAAAATGGTAGTCATTGCTCTATGATATGTAGCTCTAGAAGTTTTAAGTCCAAATGGCATAACGTTCCAACAAAAATTTCCCAAAGTGCATGTGAAGGTTGTCTTCGGTTGATTTTTAAGAAAAATTCTTATCTGATTATAGCTTGAGAATCTATCCATAAGTGATAGCATTTCATATCCAACAATAAGGTCTACTATGACTTCAATATTTGTTAATGAAAATAATCTTTAGGACAAGCTTTGTTAAGATACTTGAAATTCATGCATACTCTAATTTTCTCATTCGAATTTATGACAAGAACAAGGTTTGATATCCAATCTACATAATCAATAGAGCATATGAATCCAACATCCAAGAGTTTCTTTAGTTCCACCTTGACCAAGAGTGCAATCTATGGATACATTTTTCTTAGCTTTTGTTTGTAGAGTTTGGCATTTGGTAACAATGGCAAGTGATGTAGAACAAGCTCAGGATCCAATCTAGGAATATCATCATATGACCATGCAAAATTAACTTGTCTTTATGAAAAGAATGTTGTAAACTCAGGCCTTTCCTTGGTGGTCAAAGATGTTGCCAGTTGTATGATTCTAGAATTTTCTTGTGTCCCAATGTTCACTTCTTTGTTTCCTCTATAAGCAATGGAAATCTCTCTTGGTCTATACGGAGACTGTCCAGTCCTCCATCCTTAGGCACCTCAAAGAAGTTTTTACCTTCAGATATGTCCTTTATTTTTACTTTTTCAAAGTTAGCAGGTGCCTTTCAATTTTCACCTGAAGACCTATTATTTTTATTTTTGTATTAATGTGAATTTGCACCCCTAGTGAAAATCCCCTTTTTAACTTTTAACACATTAGAAAATCAAAAGTGGAGGTTTAATTCCACTTAAGCTCGCTGCTTGTAGTCCACTTGGCACCTTTTTTGTGTGTCAGTGGGGGTGTTTCTATCGGAGACACTCGTGCGTCACGTGGACGTCTACGCCCCTTGGTACCTCGTTTGTGTGTCAGTGGGGGCATTTCTGTTGGAGACGCTCATGTGACACGAAGATGACTGCATGGCACATAGACATCCATGCAATGCGCTTGAGTCCCTGGCAGATTCCTATGGCTGAGACTACAGAGACGTTACATTTCTGATTAGAAGTTGAAGAGTAATGCCTCTCTTTGGCTGGCCGACCCGAATATGGCCGTTTTTCACCTTCTCCTTCATATTCTTGACCATTCCATCCATTCTCAAGTTTTTGCAAGTTTGGCTAGACCGTTTGAGCACTCTTTGAGCATTCACTTCCAAGCTTTGTAGTAGCAGCCTTCAATCCATTGTAGCAACTCAATACTCCATCACTCCGACAAGGCGAGTACAAGACATACATCATGAAAACAAAGGCTTCAGTCCCTCTCATTCGCTCCTCCACAAGCCTTGAGCACTTTGGATGTAGGTGATAAGCTCCTCCCTTATCACTAACTGTTTTGTAGTGTTTCTTGCATACGTAACTTCTAGTTCTTTTCCTTTATCATTATTACTATCATTCCATACTTGGTTGTTTATGGAGGTGGAAACACCAAGATGGGGATCTAACTAAGGTAGGCCCCTATACAACCCCATCAACTTCTCCCTTCCTTGTGTGCAAGTGAAGAGAACTCAGAGCAAGCTGGCGTGGAGAGCATTCTACGAGGTCATCTTCGTCACCTTGGTGGTAATACATTTATTTTATCACATTCATATTTGTGTTTCATTCATCTTAATCTCATTCTATATCATCTTAAACACCTCTAGACTAGTCTGGTAGTCTCCCTTCCTAAATTAGAATGTTGTGTTTTTAGTTCTCTGGCCATACGAACTCCAACACACTTGTGAGATGCCTGCACGCTACACTATCATCCTGGAATTGCGCTTCCATCCTCAAACAAAGAGCTACCTGAGATATGAATCTGATTCTAAATGTTGACTCATCTGTTCCCTTTCCAACTTTCAATATTGTAGGGTGATCAAAGGACACATAGTCCTCATCATTCTCATCCTCTTCATCCTAACTACCCTTTCAGCTGAGGTGAGTTAGGGTAGCCTTTCTACTCTTGGCCTTTCGTGACCTAGGGCCTTGCAATGGGTGGTCCCCCTCTCTCACATTTTTGGTGAACCCAACATGAACCATTTTGGTTTCGTTGTGCAATACTGAAATTCCCTTTCCTCATGTCCTAGAAGTGTTGTAGGTGTGAGTGTTGTGAGGCTTCTTCCTTGCAACCCAACTTGTGACCCCTAATAGGCATAGTTGAAAGGTTCCAATGGTGTTGTGTGATGCAACCTTAATTGGGTCACTATCCTATCTCGTAAACCTTAGGAGGCTCCATAGAAATACTATTAGTGTGTGTGATGGCCTCTTTCTTAAACTAACCTATTCCCTCTACGCATACTATGAATAATGGTACTAGCATAACCTTCACTTCACACGACCTATCGATGGGTTTTAATAGAGATCTGTCTCCTCTTTACATTGCTGTGAGGATAAATGGGAACGTTGTAGCAGGTGTCCCCATTGATCCAACATCACAAGTGAATATCATAACTAAAGAGATCATGTTGATTAACTTCTTGCATAAGGATGGGTATGATGCACTTGAAAGTATCGTTTGCACACACAATGGCCTTTTCGTACCTCCTACAGGGAGTATTGTCCTATTAGTCCTTGTTGGATCTAAGTCTGTAAGCCTTAAGTTCGACATCATCTCAGGGTTCGAACTCTTCAAAGTGAAGCTAGGCATCCCTTGGCTTGTGGCTATGAACGCAGTCCCCTCGGTTATACACAAGTGTTTGAAGTTTGTCCATGGAGGTTCGGTACATGTTGTCCATGACACCAGTTACAGACCACTGGTTGCACATGGTAGCTGCACCCTAGATTAATTTTGGCCTGCCTCTCTTGGTCCTCTCCCACCTAGAAAGGACCTCTTCTACCACACATATCAAAACTATAAGAAGGGGCACGCTAAGCTGAGAGTGAGATACCCTCCTTTGCTTTATGTAGTTTTGCATGGAGCCTCTTTGAAAGCTGATAGTGATGCCACCAAGGTGCGTACAAGGGAAGAAGAGAAGCGATCTCGAGATCCTCCTTCTTCCTCTTCCACTATTCAACCCAATGCTTCCTCTCATCCTGACATGGTACCATCTGCTTCTATCTCATGTTTGTGAGAGAATCCCATGGTGCCCTCTTGGCAAAAGGCCAATCGTCCTATGTTTGAGCTTCCTGTCCTACCCACGGATCCTAGGCTCATTCAGTACGGTAAACCAAAAGTCCTTCATGGAGAGTCCTCTCCCTCTCAGCCTCCATGACCTCCTACTTTTCCTATTACTAAAGCAATGAATGGGAAGAGGCCTACTGCTGAGATGCTAGAGTCGACTCCTTCTACCATTTTTGAACCTACCTCTTCTGCTCCCCTTCAAGAGTCTTCCCTTCCACTAGAAACAACCACGGAGGACACTCCCATGGCTAAGAAGGATCCTTCCATCCCTTCAACAGTTCTGGCTTCTGGTTCAAAGAGCCGTAGAAACTGCCTTGCGCACGAGCGTAAGCATCGAGGAAAGGCTCTCCTAATGAACAAGCCTCCTTATAGAAGAAGGAGGGGGAGAAGACCGCACCTCCTATGGTGTCTTCCTCTCTCCCCCATTCTATCCCTATTCAACCTAGTTCCATACCTCTTTTGAATCCCACTGTGAGGATGCAAGTGTTTATTGCTTCTTCTGCGGAGCCACCCCTACTAACTTCCATTCTAGATATCCTACCTTTCCCAAAGCCTGTGGACATGGTGAACACTTCAGTGGTGTCCATTGTGGTTATTTCCTCTTCTCCCTCGATCCTTGCTTCATTTGTGGGGAGTTCACCTCCTCCAATGAAGAAGAAGGTAGGGAGTGGTCCCTCCAACAATGGAGGATGCAAGAAGATCCCACCTTCCCCGAAAGGTGGCCCCAAATTGACATGTTCTATCTTAGTCATAGAACCAATCCTGACCTCCCTCGAGTTTTTAACTGCTCTTGAGTCTCTCAGTGAGTCTAGTAGTGAACCTCGGGTGCAGAATCCTCCATCTGCTGAGGTAAAACATGGCACTCATATTAAGTGCATGTTTAACTCATTGGATAAAGTTCCAACCCTATCAAAAATATTTGCTAGGTCATTGACCCTGGACCCACAAGAGTTGAGCGAAAAAGACCTTATAGGTCCCTCTACCTTAGCCCTTGTTGCGAGAGGATCGAAAGCTCCTCCCCTTAACATTATACTATTGTAGGCTCATCATCCTTCCCCTTTCGATGATTTAGAGTGGGAAGGTGACAACCTCTTGGTTGATCAGTGTTAGGGGAAGACCCTCTTCTTGATCTTTAGATTAGATATGTGTGTGTTTCATTACATGTGCTCCCCTGTGATCATGCTCTATGTGCCTAGATGACCCTCGCCACCCTTGTTGGTGTGTTGATACAGGCATGGTTTTTGTGTTGTACCCCTTCCTCTATATGTATCTACATTCTTCCATGTTTGTGATGGACTTTTGATAAACTGGGGACAATGCAAAGCGTCAGGAGAATTTAGGCCTCCTTCCATGTTGACCCATTTTTTAATTTTTACTTTGTCTTCTCGTGCATTCCTCACATGGCCTGATATAGTAGGGGGTTGATGAAAATTCATTTATATACTATTAGAATACTTATTCATATATTTATGAAGTAATTCTGACCCCAAAATATCAGGCTACCCCTGTGCTGTTTGTATGTGTTCCCCTTTTCTTTTACTTTTCCCATTTATCTTTCTCTCTTCTTTGCTTGACTTGTCCCTCTCATGTGTGACAACATGAATTCTACATTTCATGATCTTTAGAAAATGCATTCATTTCCAAACGAATATTTTTTGAAGACCCTTCACACACTTCCTTATTAGAATTATATTCTTAACTTGAAACCCTAGCATAACGTGTTTCCTTCATCATGGGAATCCTCCTCCGAAGTAGGAGAGGTCTTAGTCTTCCCCTCATGTGAGCACATCTCCTTCCTTTCAAATTCCTTGATGAAGTGAACATATTTCAAAAGGATTCCTTGATGACAAATCGATTTGAAAAGGAAGACATTAGCTTTCAAGCAATGAGTTCCTTGACCGGACCCCTCTTTTTCATGTTGGGTTCCTAAGGGACCCCTTCAAAAATCTTCAGCAAGTTTTATGGCATCTAGCTTGGGGGCAACCCGACTAGACCGGTCTTACATATTCACATCTGGTCTGGGGGCAGCCCGACTAAACTAGTTTCACATTTTCATGTCTAGTCCGGGGGCAACTCGACTTAGCGATGGTCTTCATTATTGTCCATTCACTCACGTGTGTGGCCGCTTCCTGATGTGTTTTATCTGCGGGTAAACATGTCACCATCTCTGACTCTGCGGAGTCTTTTCTACTCGGTCTCCCTCATGTGAGAGTTCTTGGGGGATACCTTCCTTGTAAGTCTATGGGTCTATAGGGTGTGTTTCTTTGTTTCCTTCATGTGAGAGTTCTTTAAGGATAACCCCCCTTGTAGGACCGTGAGCCTGTAAGGCACTTTTGTACTTCAGCTTTGTGGTTCTGCAGAACTATGAAGTCCTCTCTTGCACTTCTGGGTTCACCAGACCATGCTCTGCTTTCTCGTTGGTTCATGTATACATCTCTTACTCTACTACTTCCTTAATTCTCTACTTTACCAAAGCACTCACTAGTACTTGTGCTCGCTAAAGAGGGGGAAAAATGTATTAATGTGAATTTGCACCATAGTGCAAATACCCTTTTTTCCCTTTAACATCTTAGAAAATACAAAGTGAAGGTTTAATTCCACTTAAGCCCGCTGCTTTCAGTCCACTTGGTGCCTTGTTTGTGTGTCGGTGGGGGAATTTCTATCAGAGGCGCTCATGTGGTGCGGAGATGACTACGCAATGTATAGATGTTCATGTGGCATGCTTGTGTGCCTAGAAAATTCCTATGGCTGAGACTGTAGAGGCATTACATTTCCGATTGGAAGTTGAAGAATAATGCCCCTCTTCAGCTGGCCGACCCGAATATGGCCATTTTTCACCTTATCCTTCATTTTCTTGACCTTTCCATCCATTCTCAAGTTTTTGCAAGTTTGGCTAGACCGTTTGAGCACTCTTTGAGCATTCACTTCCAAGCTTTGTAGCAGCATCCTTCACTCCATTGCAGAAACTCAATACTCCATCACTCCAACAAGGTGAGTACAAGACATACACCATGGAAATAGAGGCTTCAGTCCCTCTCTTCACTCCTCCACAAGCCTTGAGCACTTTGGGCAGAGGCAATAAGCTCCTCCCTTCTCTCCTTTTGCTTTTGATTGGGTAAGCACTTACTGTTTTGTAGTGTTTCTTGCATATGTAGCTTGTAGTTCTTCTCCTTTATCATTATTCCTATCATTCCATACTTGGATATCCATGGAGGTAGAAACACCAAGGTGGGGGTTTGAATGAGGCAAGCCACTATACAACCCCAACAACTTCTCCCTTCCTTGTGTGCTGGTGAAGAGAACTCGGAGCAAGCTAGCGAGGAGATCATTCTACGAAGTTGTCTTCATCACCTTGGTGGTAATACATTTCTTTTATCACATTCACATTTGTGTTTCATTCATCTTAATCTCATTCTATCATTTTAAACACCTCTAGACTAGGCTGATAGTCTCCCTTCCTAAATTAGAATCATGTCCTTTTGGTTCTCTGGCGGTACAGATGCCTGTGTGTTGTGCTGTCATCCTAGAACTACGCTTCCTTCCTCAGACAAAGAGTTGCCTAAGATATGAATTTGAATCTAAAGGCTGACTCATCTAGTCCCCTTCCAACTTTTGGGATTACAAGGTGATCGAAGGACACATAGTACTTGTCATTCTCATCCTCCTCATCCTAACTACTCTTTCAGCTAAGGTGAGTTAGGGTAGCCTTTCCACTCTTGGCCTTTCGTGACCTGGGGCCTTGCAGTGGGTGGTCTCCCTCTCTAACAATTTTTACTTTTTTTATTTTCACTTTTACAACTAGAGGAAAGGACAACCTCAATAAAGTATGCTATAGAATTGAGTTCTATGAAAAATCCAACCTTATGATCCCCACTCAGTATTCCTTCATGAAGTCCCATGAACTCAACAATTATTTCATCATTCTCAAATGTATCTAAACAAGGGGCAAGTCATCATTAGTGTTGTTAAGGGTAATGGTGTAGGTAGATAGGGTGAAGACGAAGGTGGAGTCATCAGGTTCCCAAAAGGTAGAAGAATTAGTTTCCCATAAGTGTTTGATCCAAGCTTCCCTTTTTAAAGGTACCTTTTGGTCGGGATTTGACTAGTTTTACAGGGGACTGATTTTAAACATTTGGTTGAATCTTTATTCAAATGTAAGCTCATCGGATTCTCTAAAAATTTCTTCAAGGTTATAATTGCTGATGTATATATTAGATTCCAAATTTAATTCCTACTCATTAGAATCAAATTTTGTATAATATTCCTCATATGTATTGATGTCATTTGAATCATTAACAGTCTCACTCAAGGGTAACCCAATACCCTAGATAGTCACCTATACTAGTACAAACCCTAACCCTTGATACTTTAGTAATTTAGGAGGCTATAAGGGTTTCAACATTCCTTGTATTTTTAGACCAATACCGATGTGTCCATAATATCATTGTTTCTTCATCAATAGGAACCCTTTTGGATATTGTTCAACTAGTAGCTGCTTAGGTTATATATCCTTCTCTTCCTTATACAACCATGTGTAAATATGGTCATCCAAAGATTCTTTAACTAGTTCCCCCCATTTAGTGGAGGTGGTAGGGGGATTAAGGATGATAACTTTAGGTTATAAGAGATGTGGTTTGCAATAATAATTTGGTGATTTGGGTAGCTTTCCAATGCAAAAGAGACTCTTCATGTTGTATTCTCCACATCCTTTGTCTTGAATCTAGATTTTGGGTTGGGACAGTGGGATGAATGGAGTGGTTGATTTGACAAGGTCAGATGAAACAATTTAATGGGATTAGGTGGAAGGTGAGGCCTCTTGATTTATAGTTACTTGTCTCTCAATGGTTCCTTTTAGGTTTGTACAATATTGAAAGGGGTTAGGATCACCAAGAATAGTAACTTCGACACCATTATATGGAAACTTGAGGCATTGATGATATGTGGAGAGTATAGATTTCATGGCATGAATCCATGGGTGGCCAAGGAGAAGGTTGTAGTGCAAATCAAGATCCAAGACATGAAATACTACATTTTGTATTTCTAGACGAACTCTTACGGGAAGCAAAATTACTCCTTTAAATGAGCACTCAACATCATCATAGGCTTTGATCACAATTTTCTTAGTTTGGTCAATACAATTCTTAGAGTATCTCAATGCTTTCACCAATTTTAGTGAGAAAATGTTTAGACCTTCTCCAGTGTCTACTAGGACTCGTCTAATCTTATGTTTATTGATGCATAATTCAAGGTGTAGGGAATCATTATGATTAGACTTTTGTGTGGAAAATTATTGTTTAGAGAAGGTGACATGGTGCAAAATAGCCAGGTATCCAACCATGGCCTGAAATTTATTGACATCTAGGTTATTGGGTCTAAATGCTTCTTGCAAGGATTTATCAAGGATAGCTCTATTTTGTGGTGATATGCAAAGGATTTCCAATATAGAAATTTGTGTGAGAGTCTTCTCTAGTTGTTCTAGGAGATTGTATTGGATTTTCGGCTGTGGATTGGAAGGAGGTCCTGGAAGAGTTTTTTTGGATCTACAAATGGTAACAACACACTCAAAACTTGTCTTGTTTATGTTAATGGTGGAAATATGATCATCAAAGGGTATTACATTAATGATAATAGTGCTATAATTATGTTTGATAGTGGCATAATTAGCATTATTATTATTCCTTGAACTGGAAGCTTTTCCTTTGTCATGGCCTTGCAAGGGAGTTTTAAATATGGTGTGATCAAAATTTTTCTTACCTTGTGAGTTGTCAATTGAAATGGTTCCCTATTCAATGAGGTCTTGAATGGAATTTTTGAGTGTCCAACATTGATATGTCTTATACCCTTTTCTACAGTGATATTCACAATATTCATCTTCTTTCCACCAGTCGAGTTTGATCAATGAGGGTTCATAATTTTTGATGTTTGGTAGTTGGATGACATTGGATTACAAGAGTTGATTTAGGACCTATTTAATGGGTTCACCCAATTGGTTGTATGTTCTCTTGGCTCAAGGAAGGAACTATGCACTGTTAATTATTTTGGACTACATTCAATGTTTGAATTTGGCCTTGTGTTTGGGTATTTGAGGTGTTTGATGTGTTTTATGAGGAAGGAACTTTGAGATCAATGGTAGGACCTTTTTTTATCACTTTGGCATCAATAACTCCATCATTTGTGATATTCTTGTTTTCGTACCAATATTTTCTTTTTCCATTATTGGGCTTTGAAGTCTCTTTGTGTACTTTGACTATTCCTTTTGCGACAAATTTTTTTCAATAAGGACACCTTTCTCAAATATTTCATCAAAAGCTTTTCAACATTAGATTTGAAGACCACTCATCATTTCTCCATTAAGGTTTTCCAAAAAGATGGTGTCCAGTTGTTTCTTAGGAATATGACAAGGGAATTTGCTAACTAGACTTCATCGTCTTTGGTAAAATGAGGTAAGTGACTCCCCTTCTTCTTGTTTGGTTGTGCATAATGTTGTGAGGGTGATGTCACTTTCAATTTTAAAGAAAAATTGATTAATGAATTTATCGTCCAGCTCCCTCATGTTCTAATCCCTAGAGAAAGATATGTGAACCAATCTAGGGCTAGCCCTGTGATACTTCTTGGGAATAGTCCTATCAAATAAGTAGGATCATATGATACTTCCATACATGACGTATTAAATTATCATATGTGTTGTATCAAATCTCCTTTCCCTTTATACTTGGGTAAAGGTGGTTTTGTGAAGTGAGGGGGAAAGGGTGGCATGTATAGATTTCTATCAAATAGAAATGGGCATAATTCCTCCATGGAATAAGTTTTCTTGTTGGTTCCCAATTGCATGTTTGTCATTTTTTGTTGGATGGCCTATATTTTTTTCATCAAAGTATCTACAAGAGATGGTGTTGTACTGGTTTGATTTGGTGTCATGGTGTTGGTGTTGAGCTCATATGTTGAATTTGGATTGGGATTGGTATTTTGTGGTGTGGGACCTTGGTTACCATATTGATGTGGGTTGTTTTAGTTTGGAGTTAAATTGGCATTTAGATTTGTCTCAAAATTCATGTTTGTGTTTGGTATAGTGTTTTGAAATTGAGGTGTAGGCCCTTGATTTGTTCCTTGGATTTGAAATGTTGTTCCTTGATTTGTGTTTTGGAAAGATGGTGTGGGTCCTTGATTGGTGTTTTGATAGGATGGGGTAGGTTCTTGATTAGCATTTTGGAATGATGGGGTAGGTCCTTGATTAATGTTTTGGAATGATGGGGTAGTTCCTTGATTAATGCTTTGGTTTGTCACCCTTCGTGGGATAATGTGAATTCTCCTATATTTGTTTGGTTGATTTTGATTTGATGAGGGTGTACTTTAAAACTGGAATGAGGGACCTTGGTTCATGTTTTAGATTATAGGTGTAGGACCTTGATTTGTATTTTGAAGTAGAGTTGTGGGACCTTGGTTTGTGTTTTGAAAAAGAGGGTTTGTGAAGGTCTTACCCATGGAATTTAATGAGATTCCAAATCTGGAATTTTGTCCTTTTGTAGTCACATGGGTCATCTTGTTTCCTAATGTGGAGATGCTAGGGATATTTGTGGTAGTGGTTGCCATGTGTGTTGCTGCCCCAAGTGATATAGTTAAAATTTGTTGTGAATATGGCATCCCTAATGCAAATGGATTTTGGGTATATTCTTCTACAAGGGTTGAGACATCAAAGCCTTGAGGGACTTTAGCACCCTATTTGGCTAGTGCATAGAAGAATATATTAGGATCAACACTAATGAGCTCATTAACCATGCATAAAATCCTTGTGTCTTGGTAAGCTCTTTCAATCTCTTCAGGAGTCATTCTCTTGTTAAATTCATCTAGATTTAGATTGTCCAATGTGTTGGTTTGGTCTCTTTGTGGTGTTTCTCTTTGTGGAGTAGATTGATTTGAATATGATCCAAGTGTGGTGTCATGAAAGGGAGCACTTTAGAAATCCATGTCCTTTCTTTTGGTTTGTGGCCTTGTTTAAACCATGTGATACTCACAAATTGGAAGGTAATACAAGGTGATAATGAAGCTAAAATACTTTTTTGGGATTTTTTTGTTATAAGGATGCAATGTGATGAGGCAAGGATAATGAGGATGAAACTAATGGATGCAAGGGATACCCAAGGTATAATAATTGGTGATCAATAAAATAATGATATGGAGACTAAATGATGGTAAGGCTAAGATGAAATTAAGGTATGTTTTTTTTTTTTTTTTTGGATATAAGGATGCAAAATGAAAGTGCAATTTAAGTCCAAGACTAAGGATTGGTAGGATGATAATGAAGCTATGTTCAAAGGGTATGATATGAATTTAAATGATACTAAGATGATCTTAAGGATACGAATCCTAAAAATTAAGAAAAAGGATGGTAACCAAGATAATGTAGGTCCAAGATAACAAACCCAAATATCATTGACCTTTGTGATAATCAAGATGATAGTTTTAACAAGGTGAGTCTAAACTAGGACACAAGTTTGAGACTCAAATTTGACCAAGATGACAATGAAAAAGGTTGGTAAAGTGAAGGATGGTGGAAGGGACTGGTAAAGGCCTACAAGTATCTGGTTTAGAAGTCAAGATCACAATTAAAATAAATTGATTCAGTTTGAACAAAGATTTTGTGAGTTTCAAATTATCGGGCAGTTGTGGCACTGTTTTCTCAGATCCTTAGTTTCTAGTTGTAGGTTTCTAATGACCAATTATGGTTTAGTTTATCGGTTATGACTTTGTTTCTATAGATGTGGTTTAGGATAATAGTTTTTGTTTTCTAGTGAGTAGTTACAACACGAAAAATGCAATTGTGGGTCTATTTTAGTAGTTGCGATTCACAGAGTTTTGATTTTACAATTTTGGTATTTTGACCTAGTTTTTGAGTGGGTTTTTGACTGATTTTAATGAAATTTTATTTGAAAAACATAAAATATAGTCACAAGCACTTTCTTTGATCTGATTTTAGGTGTGAATTTTTTTTATTTCAAGATTAAACACTCATAGAAAAAATGCACAACCTAGGCTTCTCAAATGATACCACTCACTAGATCCCCACTTGGATTTCTCTAGCCAACCAAACAAGGAAAAAAGATAGAGACTTAGTGGAATTGGATCCCCCTTGCACGACACTCACTTGTTAGGCACACCAAGTATCAATTCCCCGAAGAGGAATTTCTACCTCTACACATGAATGGTCAAAAACATGGGGGAACTTCAGAATAGTTATTCTTGCACTAGCAAGTGAAAATGATTTTGGCCACTAAAATAAAGGTTCTTAGTGAATACTTGGGGATGTCGCACCTTGCAAGCATCCAACAAGCCACTTAAGACTTTCATCAGTCTAATAGGATCCCTTATATATTTTATAGTAGACCTACCCTCTTTTGAGTGACACTATATGGCTAAGGCCTTCATACCATGAGGAATTGATAGTTTAGACTCATCCATTTATATATCAGCCCAGGTGAAAAACTAGTTGGAGTTTCCTTCACATTCTCTCAGGTAGGCCCCTCTAAAGTTAAACAAAAGTGAGACAAGTATGTTATTTTTGATCTCTTAGATCACATGAAGCACAACCAGAGAGCATGCACAACACCTTTTTCTCCCATTCGCATGCGATTCATTTTAAATCGAAATCCAAATGTGGAGGTTCTTGTATAAGTGCAAATAAATTCTTTTGATCCGCAAGATTTCCATGTGGTGTGAGAGGAGAGTATATGCATTCAATGAAAAAATGTAAACCACAAAACACAAGAAAAACTTGTTAATTTTTTTAACACTTTGCTTATGATGAGACAAACACTTGTGTATTTTAATCCAATGATGTGTGATGCATATTCATTTTATATCCTATGAGTGTAATGTGCATTTTTTTGTTCATTCTGAAGCCTTATGAATGAAATATGCATGTTCATTTTACCCTTATGAATTTGATGCAAGTTGTAGTTGTTGTAAGCAAAGAAAACAAAAATTGATTATCCCTAAAGTGAAAAATGAAAATCTTGATTTTTTTGTTGTTTCTAAAGAAATATTTTTGAAACTGCTTAGATCCAAATCCACATGCTGGAAAGAGACAGTTAGCACACAAAAAACCCTAATCTACTAGAAATCCAAAAGGAAAATTTAAAGAAAAATTTAAAATAGGTATTTTTTATACTTATCAGGTGATTGTGTCACTCGGCCTTAGTTGCATCATTGTGTTGCATCATTTTAGATTAGTTGCATCATGAACTGAGCATCACAAATGTATCATTTTTTGAATTTAGATTCCCACCTCTCAATTGTGTCGTTTCTCTATGATTGCGTGATTATGCATCTCAGTTGCATCGTTCCATACAAAAACCTACAAAAGAAAAGAAAATGCCCTAAAAAACCTATAAAAAGTTGCCTTCATGTTGGGTTCACAAATGTAATATGGGTAAAAATCAAGCAGCCTAGATTCTATTGAAAACCACAACACTACTAAGCTAATAACCTAATCTAAACAAGAGAAAACAAACAAGCATGAAGAAAATACAAATATTCAAGTAAATGCACTTGCCATATTTGAAGTTGAATAACTTCTCTTGTCTCTCCTAAATTTTCCTTTGCAAATATTCCCTCAAATCAAAGCTAACATGTGTAAATACCTAGAAATAGTGAGCATGAAAGACATAGATAAGTGGGTGTTAAATCAAAAATGGAGGAGGAAGGATTATTTTATAGATAGTCATTCAAACGAAAAATTCAAGATTGAGCTTCTAGAAAGATTCCAAGATCAATGGATGAGAAGGCATGCAACATATAAGAGTGGAGGTTACGAAATGGATGGTCAAGATTAGAAAGAGCCTAGAGACGATTAATAGTTGAGATTTGAAAATGAGATAGTGGAGGAATTAAAAATTAAAATTATTAAATTATTGAAGAAAGGGGGTGTTAGCGATGTAATATTTAATTGATCATAGAAGAATAAAGGTTAAGGAGTGAATTAATTAAATAATTACAAATTATTTAATTAATAGAGGAATGTGATCAAGAATAATTAAATAATTAAAATTATTTAATTAAGTGGAGATGAAGACCAAGAAAAATGGAGCTCACAGGTTAAGACATTTTTCATAGTCTACACATAAGATTGGAGTTGGTGGGAAATTCCCTTTTGCAATCAATGGATGGGAGGCCTAGCCAACAATTCACAATGCTCAACTTTAGAGGCAGAATGGCACACCTTCATCTAACCATCCATTCAAACAAAGATATTTTGGATCCATATGGGGTGGCTCAAAAGATGGCCAATAGAGAGTACATGCATAGAGACAATATAGAAGACTATTGGGCCAACTTTAGAGACTAATTTGAGGTGATCAAGATAAATTTTTCCAGGCTTTCATTAAAGATGAGAAAACTCTATGGAGTGATCCAAGCATCAGACCAAATTAAGGATGAAGAAGAGGTGATACAATACCATGACTACATGAAATTTCAAAATAAACCTCTCCCTGCTATAGATTGGGCTGAAGATGAAGTGGTCAAATTGGATCAAATCAATGCTTCAGTAATTAAGTATTCAAAGCAGTGGGTGAAGCATAAAACACTGGAAATGGAAGCTAATGGGATCAAGCCCACATACAAGATAATGGGAGACTTGGAGTCTCAATCTTCTTTCGGGGATGATTTTGAGAGAAAAAGAGAGGATATTGTTGCAGCCAAAGGAGAAGAATCTGAGGAAGAGAAACCTCTTATCAGCAAGAGGAGAAATAGGGGGAAGTTAAAGGCTAAGGCTAGCGAACCCAAAATATATCCAATACCAAATAAAATAAAGCCTACAAAAGACATTCATCACAAAGCAGTAGAAGCTCAGCCTTCAAAGAGAATAAAATTGGTTAGAGGAGGAAATAAGGGTGCCTCTCCTTCAAAGAAATTAAAGAAAAATAAAGATAGTGAAGAAAATGTGCAAGAAGAAGAGGAAGAAAATAAAGAAGAAATTGATATAGAAAGTTCTAGGGATAAGACTCAAGTGCATACTAGAAATAATTATCGTAAGACTAGAATACCACCCCCAAATGTAGAGAGTTCAAAGAAACTGGTTGAAGAATTAGAGAAAATTGCAAATGAGACACCATCTAGTAAGGAGGAAGCTACAAAAGAAGCTACCACAAAAAAATATTCCCCCTAAGTTACCCCCTCAAGAACATCACTTTGAAAAAGAAGAAGGAGAGATAATATTAAATGTGGCAGAGGTCTCCAAAGAATAGGAGCAAGAAGAAGAGGAGACAGAGACTCCAAAAGATAGATTCTTGAGTAATATTGGAGAGAAATTGTAAAATAATATATGTAAGGAAAATAATAAGGAAGAGAAGGAACCTAAAAAGATAGAGAAAATGGTTATGAATCACCAAGAGAAGAGAAAGAACATTAATCAAACAAAGAAAATATGAATAAGGATGAAGAACAATCATAGAATCTAGAAATGGATAAGTTAGAATGACCTCTGAGGAAAAAATAGTCCTCATATTAATACCAATTTAGAAGAGTCTCCTACTCTAGATTGGGTAAAAGAAAGCCTGAATCCTAAGCTAGTGGTTACTAAAGAGATAGTTCCCAATTGAGATAGTTTTCTAGCAGGCTTAGGAAGGAAAAAGGAGAAAAAGAAAGGTAGGGTGATATCTAAGGTTATAAAGGATGAGTATAATAATAGGGTGCTACACATTGCCACTCCTACAGTAGAAAATAACAAAGATGAAGCTACCCCTATAGATTACAATGTGTAGACCATCAACTTAGGACCATCTACTAAAAAGTAAGAGATTGAAGATCTAAATTATTTTGTAGATGCAGTCCTAAGGAGGTTAGATAAAGAGGCGCAAGCAAAGGAAAAGTTGCAGAAACAAGTTGAAGAATTTCATAAATAAATTCAACATCTTGTCAAACCTCTACAGACTTAAGATTAGACAAATAAATCCACCACTGCTAGTTTATTATCCAAGGATGCAATTAATGAAGTAGAGAAGATGAAGACATATATATAAACAACCCAACAATGGATAAATGGTGTGTATGAAAAAGGTATTTTCTTAATTGAGGAAATTTTATAGTTGAATGGAAAGACTTATTCCTTTCTAGATGATGTACAACAACTAATAATCGAATGTAAAGCATCAAATGATAAATCCATGACAAGGTTGGTGAAAGTAAAGGAAATTCCTAGAGAGATACTAGTAAAAGAGGATATTATTGTTACTGAGGATGTGGATAAAACTAGAGAGTAGATTGAAGCTTTTATATTCAAAAGAGAAGTCATGGATAAGACATTGGAAGAGAATCCAAAGATAAAAAATAAGTTGGATGACATTCTAGGTGGTTGCATTTTATTCTTACATATCATGACAAGAAGAAAAATCAGCAAGGAATACATGAAGATTGATCAGCTGAAGCAATGGTAGAGAGAGGTATATTCCTAGGTTGAGGATGGATCAATTATAGAAAATCATTTGGAAGATGTGGTCATGTACATCATAGTTTTATATAAATATCAAGAGATGAAGATTGATTGGGATTAAACCTTGGATAAATATGAAGATGAATTGAAATCAATTAATTTGAGGTTAAGGTTTATTCACATTCCTAGTTAGGATAACCTCAACAAGGTGTTCCACAAAGTTCAAGAATTTTCCAGAAAACAACAAATGGGAAGAGAGGGTGAGGAGGACTGCTTCTTTGAGTTTTGTGCATACCTCATCAACCAGCTAGGAAAACAAGTTGGCCACCTAGAGAATAGTGTCAAAGGGATTTATTTATGTATTATTTTAAATGATTTGTTTTCAAAATTAAATGGGCATAAAATTGTATAAGGTCGACCTATTTTGACCGACCTTAGTTAGGCACCCTAGTTTAATTTTTTCTATGTTGACATATGTGATGTAAACTCTATATATATGAGGTCCTTCCTCATTGAAAAGATTGATTCTGGAATTTTTACAAATATTTGGTGAAGTGAATACAAGAGAAGACATTGACTTGGTGATATTTTATGTGTTATTTCATCTATGTGCATGGTTCCTATGTTTCAAAGCTATTTTAGTTGATAAGTTTTTAGATTTAGTTTAGTTCTTTTAATGTTGATGATAAAGCATTTGAGGTGTTTGAGGAATATTTGTTTCATACTATTGGTGGCTTGTTGATTGTAAGTTACTATGCATAGTTAGCCTGGGCCTACTCTTATTGCAATAGTTAAATTGTGGTTGTTTATTCATTTCATTCCATTTTGGATGTATGTTTGAATGCTTCACGGTCTGAAAATATTTTATACCATTGGAGATTGCACTGTTTCTGTTATACTGTAGATCTTATCTTGGTTAAGAATAAATTGGTTATTGAAGATTTGTCCACCTTGAATGTTGTGTTGTTTTCATAATTGCATTTAGGAGTTAGATTATAAATCTCTCTAAACCCTTGTCTTTTGATATTTATTTGAGATCATTGTTAGAATAGGGTTCAAAAGCATCATAAGAATTGCTATTTTTGATGAAAATATAATTTCTAGACCATAGATCTAGGAAAATTATTGTAGGGTTTCCTTCATTTTTAGATCTTACAAAACCCTCATTGTTGACTTAAGAGTTTTAGATTTTTCTATACCATAAATGGCCCTTGTGATTACTATAAAATTACATCATCACTAAGTTGTTTATACATTCTCAAGACCTTACATTAGAGACCTTGGGGTTTTTTCTTGAATTTTATTGATAGAAATCACCTTTCAAGAGAGATAGGATACTTTTATTGTGTATGTGTTATTGTAGTGCTAAAAAAACCATCAATAGAATTAGCACTAGAAGGAGGGATGTTTTGAATAAAGCTAGAGATAATTTGGTCATTTTCTCCTCAAAGGTTTTACAGAGTTATGAGAGCTACAAATGATAAAGGAGAGTTGCAAGAATTAGAAGCTCCTACCATTTCTAGAACAACCAAGAAAGGAGAAGCTTCATCATCCACTACACCTGTCAGACCTTCAACTCCACCTTCTCCATCATCCACATCATCTAGTTCTTCATCTTTATATTTTTTTCATATTCCAATTGTTGTATCTTAGCCACAGGTTTTCATAAATCAACCCTTACCACCTTCACCTCCACCAATGGCTTGGCTAGAAAACAACCCATCACCTTTGTCATTCAATGACTATCATGAGATGCTTAGAAATCCTGAGAAGTTTTACTCCAAGTTTCATACCAATGATCCTCATAGGACAACTGAAGAACCAATCAATATCTTCCAAACTTCCCTTAGGATTGGTAGATTGAGCATGAGGATGTGGCTTGCAGGCTCTTTCTGTACTCACTGGAAGAAGAGGCATTTTACTAGTACATTCACATACCTACTAGTTCAATTACTACTTGCGATCAAATTCCTAATGCTTTTATACAGAAATTAAAAATACATGTAAGTCCTAATGATTTGTATCAACAATTCATGTTAGTTAGAAGGAAAATCAATGATCCAATAGGTTCCTTTAATAATAGGTTCCATTGTGCATACACTAGATTTTAGCCTCCATATTTTTTGGATGATGCTTCTTCTAGGGATGTTTATTATTATATTTTATATAATCTCACCTTTGTATTAGTTAAAAGGATTCATCAACCTCTAAGGACCCTAGTGGATGCATACGCATATGTAGTTAAGGCTAGTACTTATTTGGGACAAAATTTAACAAGACCTTTTCCTTCATTACGAACCATTGCAAATCTAGGATAGATTCAAGGGTTGAATCAATCCTTGGCCAATCAAACACCCTTGATGAACCAAATCCCTTAGTTTTCATTAGTCTTACATCTAGGTCCACTACCGATTGAAGCTCAATCAGTCCCTAACTATTTGCAGAATTCTAGTCAGCAAGCATATCCTCAACATGCCAATATCCCATCATATTTGCAAAAATCAACATAATTCTTCTAGAACACACCCTATTTATTTGAATAATTCTATCCCAATATAGAACAATACAGAAAAAGAGAGAATAGATGAATTCGTTGAACAAGTGAAGAAGCTGAAAATGGAGGTCACTTATCTAAGGAACCAAAGTAATCAATTGTAGGATTCATAAAGGAGTATTCAAGATAATTACAGTCGAGATAAGCATGATATTGGGAAAAATACTAGATAAAATTTTGAAAGAGGAAAAGGATCTAGATAGAATTTTGAAAGGATACAAGATGCAAGGAAAAACATAGACTGGAATATACGGCCCAATAATGGAGTCCCAAGATCATTGGATCCACTCGACAATCCAGATAAGTCATCAAGTGGGGTATATTTAACTGAGGCCACATTATCTAGATGGTGTAGGATTCATCAAACAAATAAGCACTCTAAATTGGATTATCCAGAATTCCAAGCTACGACTATAATATTCCAGATAAAAGGTACAACATGTTGCTAGTAGTGATGGTTCAAGTGGATGTGATATTGTACCTTCAAAGTCATACGATTCAGTCTAGGTGTTGAACCATGCTCATTTTCCTAAAAGTGAAGAAAATCAGCCTCAAGAGGAGTGTGTTGAGGGTGATATTGAAAAAAAAGATGTCTACAATGAAGAAACATTATCCTAGCTATTTGAGAATGATAACATCATAGACAATGGTCCAAGAGACAAGGAAGGGTAGAAGGAAGAAGTTCAAATGTTTAATCAAAACTCAACACCTTATAATATATGAAACCAATAGGTTGGTGGTCCATTTATGACTTCTATCCTACCAAATAACTTCAACATACCACAAAATCCTAATACAAGCAACAATCCTTCCTATCCAAAGGTGTCCACACAATAATTTTTTTAAGAAGGACAATCTGATTCCACCTGAGGAGGATAGATCGATTTCAACAAAGAGAGAAAAGTGGAACAAACTAGAAGTGACCAATCTGAAGTTGATGTGGAACAAATGAGAGAATATGTTGTTGTGGATCTCAAGAAGGTAAAAGCCAACCTCTCTTCTTTTGAATTATTAACGGTTCCTACAATTAGAAATGCCCTTTTCGATATTTGAATGGTAACGTATCTTCTAATTCTTCACAAGATGCTTCTACAAAGAAGGTTACTTTCAACACTATTGAGAATGAACCAATAATCATAGAAGTTGTGGGAAAAGCTCAAAATTAACAATCAGTTAAAGATCAAGTTAAGCAGTCAATAAAGGATCAAAGTTAGATGCAAACTAAGGATAAGGGTAAGGGGAATGATAAAACTCAAGTTGCTCAGGTAGATACTCCGATGATTTTTTTTCAAGGAAAACCTGAAACTCCTCCTTTCTTGATCACTATTCATTTATTCAGGAAGAATTTGATAACTATTTATTAGATTCTGGAGCATCCAAAAATTTCATGCGTTTTTCACTATGTAAATCCATAGGTATCACTCCTTATCCCTCTAAAAAAACATCACTCAACTAGATAAGACAAAGGTGAGTGTGATTGGGGAGTTGAATAGGATTCCTATGCAGGTTGCATCAGACCCAATGGTGCAACAAATAATTAATATTTAGGTGGTTGATACTCCTAATACCTATGAGATGATTTTGGGTATAGAATTCACAAGAGCACTTAGTGATTATATCTCTACTAAAAATTCACATATGTTGCTCCCATGGAAAATAATTCCATTGAATCAGATTCACATAGAACGTGAGTCGAGGTTAAATTTTATGATCACTAAATATAATCATACAATAAATGAGGTGTTGATTGCAGACACTTAACTAGGAAATTATGTTCTTGTTGCAATAGTAGATGAAATAAAATAAATGGAGGAAGTTTTGATGTTACATGATGCCTCAAAATACCTAACTCAACTTCCTATTAGTACTGAGGTAGTGATTGAATCTAATGATAATGATTTACAAGTTGATGATAAAATTAGTCTCCTTGAAATTTTCTACACACAATTTGATTTCCTAGTTGGTGTAGAGTACATGATGCATCACATTTTGAGTTTGAGTGTTGCCTTTTCCAAGTAGATGTTGATGAAATCAAGAAGTAGATTATTCCAGTAATAGTCAAAATAGATAACGAAAAAATCCAAAATGAACTAAAAGGTGAACAAAAAAATCTAGAAAATGATCCTTTTCCCAAAATGAGGTATGTGTAGTGAACTCAGAAGGCATACGTCTCACTAAGTTTTGGACCTTACAATTTGATGGTTCTAAGTCAAGAAAAGGAAACGGTGCATTCTTTGAGGTGATTAGTCCAAAAGGTAAAACATTTTTTGCAGCACATAGATTGTAGTTCCATTGTACAAATAAAGTAGTAGAATTTTAGTCTTTAGAAAATAGACTATTGATGGCTTTGAGAAAGAAAGTTAAAGCCTTTCAAGTTTTTATCTAGATTCAGTGTTAGTTATAAAATAGGTCAGAAGGAAATACTCATGTCATGATAGAATATTGACAAATTATAGGCATAGAGTATGGGATCTCATAGAGGGATTTGATGCATTCAATATTTAGATGATTCCTTGAAATAAAAATCAAACTATCAATGCGTTAGCTCAAGCTATCAGTACTTTAGATCCCTTGTAATTATCTAGTTTGAAGAGGTTCATAGTTGAACTCACTCCAACTCCATCAGTGCCTAACAATGTGACTAATTTCTAGGTATTTGAAGATGATAATCATATTCTATATTTTATCACTAGTTCATATGTTTTTTCTTCACAAATTATTGATGAAGTAGATCCAAAAGAGGTTGAGCTTGATATAGAGGGATTTATTAATTTGAAGACCAAAACAATACCAAGAGGAATGGTAAAACTAGAAAGAATATTTTATTTTGATAAAATAAGATATTAGAATCAATAGGCCAAGAAAGATTCAACAGATAATCAATGTGACACACATAACATGGGTACTACAAATGAGGTAAATAATGTTTTAATAAGGGAAGTTTGTACCCTAGAAGGGAAGGAGGGGATCATCAATGCATTGCATCGATATCGGGATATTGTAGCTTGGAGCTATGAGGATCTTAAAACATATGATACATCAATCATCACACATACAATTCCACTTAAGCCAGATGAAAATTCATTTAGATAGAGAAAAAGACCAATAAATGCATTACTTGAGCCTATCATCTAGAAAGAGGTAATGAATTTTATGTCTACTCATATTGTCTTTCCTATTCAACATTCTACTTGGGTGGATAATATAGTTCCAATACACAAAAATAATGGGGAAATCATACTATGTAGATTTGAGAAATCTAAACCGTGCATCTGAGAAAGACAACTATCTAGTTCCATAATTAGATGAGGTATTATAGATCATCAATGGCTCTCAAATTATTTTTTTCTCAATGGATATTTAGGGTACAATCAAGTGATGGTTTAGTATGAGGATATACATAAATGAGCCTTCACAATGATGTGGGGAACCTTCACATACAAGAGAATACCATTTAGGTTAATTAATGTTAGAACAATGTTCCAACGAGCCATGGATATTGCATTCAAGGAATTAATAGGAAATTTCATCATCATTTGTAGGGAGAATATAACTATGTTTTCAAAGAAAAGAGGAGATCGTATTTCAGATATGTGCAACATATTTCAAAAATGTAGAGAATTTGGTATCTCCTTGAACCCGAAGAAGTGCATCTTTGGCATGACAGAAGGAAAGTTACTGGGTCATGTTATTTTATAAAATGGAATATCTATTGACCCCAAGAATATCCAAGCTATGCCAAAAATTCAGCCTCCTACTAGTAAGAAGGAAATGAAGTCATTTTTCGGTAAGATCATCTTTGTCAAAAAATTCATTACTAGTTTTGATGAAATTGTTAAACCTCTAAATGAAATGTTAAAGTGATATGACAAAGTAGATTGGACTCCTAATGCAAAGAAAGCCTTTGAAGAAATAAAATGAGAAATAGATGAGGCCCCGATCTTGGTAAGTCCAAATTATGCTAAGCCATTTTACATATATTAATTTTCTTTAGAATATTCGTGTGCTAGCATGTTAACTCAAAAATCAGATCAAGGGGATGAGAATGCTATTGCATTTATGAGTGCTCCAATGAAAGATGTGGAGTTGCAATATCCTATTTTTGAAAATTAGTTCTATGCACTGGTTCATGGTGTGAATAAGTTTAGTTATTATATTTTGTGTAACAAGGTGTTTGCAATCATTCTAGACCCAACAATTAAGCTTTTTTTGATGCAAAATGAGTTGGGTGAAAGAAGGGCTAATTGGGTAACAATGCTACATGAGTATGACATGGAGATACAACCCATGAAACTTGTAAGAGGCCAAGAACTTACCAGAAACATGGCTGAAAATAATTCATAACTCACTGCACAATATTAGTATAACGTTGAAGATGTTTCACCAAATGAGTGGTATGATGATGTTTTGTATTACTTGTTAAATTAGAAATGCCTAGCATATCCAAATACTACGTAGACAAGAGCCTTGAATTTGAAGAGTAGTGGTTACTTTCTAAAAGGATATATATTGTATAAAAAAAACCATAAAGGCATCTATCTTCACTGCCTTGGGAAAGTTGAAGCAGCCATTGTAATGACTAAATTTCATGGCAAGTTTGAGACAAGTCATGGATCAGTGCCATCCACTACAAATAAAATTTTATGAGAATGGTATTACTGGCCCACCTTGTTCAAGGATACTCATAACCATGTCAGATCATGCCACATTTTTCAAACTATCACCACTAAAGAAAAACATGTTGTTGTTCCATTGCAATCAATCGCTAAGGTAAGACCATTTGCGTAGTGGGGACTGGACTTCATTAGTCCAATCAACCCACCATCTTCTACAAAACATAGGTACATTATAACTACTAATAATTACTATATTAGGTGGACATAAGCTATTTCTTGTAGACAGTGTATAAAAGAAGTGGTAATTAATTTTCTTGAAGAATATGTTATTAACCATTTTGGATGCCCCTTTGCTCTAGTATGTGATAATGGTTCTTCCTCTGATTCCTTGAAATTTAATAGATGGGATTTTGATTATGGGATTATTCTTAAGTTTTCTTTAAATTACTATCCCCTTGGTAATGGCCTAGCTGAGTCCACAAATAAGAACCTATTGACTGTCATCCATAAGTTTCTTGACAAAAACCCAAAGGATTGGCATACCCAGCTATGATTTTCTCTTAGGGTAGACCATACACATCAAAAGGTTGCGTTAAGGACTTCCCCATATCACTTGGTCAATGGTCTAGAGACTTTTTTTCCTATTCAACTGATAATTCTCACCTTGCAATTTATCAATTAATATTATGAAGAGGGGGAGAATCTTGAGACCTACTTGGATGAACTTCTTCATTTGGAAGAAAAGAGAGATGAAGTTATAGAATTTTTTTTTAAACATTAGGGTATAGTTAAGCATTGGTTTGATCATAAAACAAAGGTCAAGGACTTTAGTATTTTTGACTTGGTATTGTATTGGGACAAAGCCCATGAAAAGAAAGGGGGACAAAAAGTATTGATAAACTTTGGCTCGACCCCTTCCAGATATGTAAGATCTTGGGAGATAATGCTTTTCGCTTAAAGAA
Organism: Sequoiadendron giganteum; assembly: GCA_007115665.2. Classification (NCBI taxonomy): domain Eukaryota; kingdom Viridiplantae; phylum Streptophyta; class Pinopsida; order Cupressales; family Cupressaceae; genus Sequoiadendron; species Sequoiadendron giganteum. Next base: position 138,841,175 of record CM021103.1, on the reverse strand, counting down.
TCTCACTGAATAGGATTTCCCATTTCCATTCAATGGGAAATATTTGAAGCATTACTTCCTTGCTTGAGCTTATTTCAGCTCAACCCTATATATAGTTAGTTTAGGTGATAATTTGTAGGTTATGTTGCTTCCATTTTCTTTGTTTGTTTTTCTTTCTGATTTGGTTAGTGTAGGTTTGGTTTTCATTTTTCTTTGATTTTGAGGTTATCCCTATTTTCTTGTGGGAATGTTTTATGTGCACAATAGTCATTTTGATTGTCTCGGATTGTTCTAAGTATTTATTTTAGAGGCTCTAATAATTTTTTTTGAGAATGGATGGTGAAATTCCCCCATTTGGTTTCACATGGTTTGAATGAATAAAGAGGATGTCATTGGTTTGATTTAATTCCAAAATATGCTGAAATCTTACATGTTTTACATATCTTAAGAATCCTAAGGTTGTTGTAGGTTCCTCTGTGAGGTCTTGTTAAGTGAAAAATATTAGATTTCTACTTTAGTGCCATTATGATTCTCAACCTTGATTGTGAGCTTCATTGTTCATGGGTTGAAAATGAAAAGAAGTGAAAAGAAAAATCAGAAAAAGATAAAAGATAGAAAAGGGAAATATTGAAAATCAAAAGGAATTTCAACTTTCAGGAGGATTTGAATAACTCTTTAGGGGTTGTGGATGCCTGACTAGCAGTAGATCTATGTTCAAGAGAATCACAGTGATAACCTCATCGAGGCTATGGACGCTTGACTGGAAGTGAGGCAATGCCAAAGATGCTTTTGGAGTAGAATCATTCATGTATTTTAACTTGACTAAGCTAAGGTTTATGTGGTGGCTTGAGGAAGGGAATTAATACATCTGCACACACTTGGATTTTCAGTATATGATGGGTTAGTTCATTCAGTGGTTTTGAGGCTTTAGTTTAATGGTTGACCTAATGTGAGGATCGAAACCAAAAAAAATTGGTTCTTGATTTCATATTGTCATCAAAATGCTTTGGAGCATTCCCTAGCAGAGTAGCCATTTTTTGTGCCATTTTCATACACACACCCCACCAGAGACAAGGACCCTCTTTGCTTTCTTTTTCTTTTCATTTTTACCATAGGTTTTTCCTTTTCCCCTTAAGGGATGTGTCCTTTGAATTTTGGATGAATTCACCTTTGAGATTTTAAGGATTATATTAGTATTTTGGGTCAATGTATTTGCAACAATTAACCTCATGTTTGACATTTAAAATTACTAAGTCCTTAAATGTTGGTCTAAATCCTTGAAGTATCATTTGAGTATCAAATTGTCTAAGTTTTGGCTAGTCTCAGGAATTCCTTGAGGACTTGAAATCCATGAGGTTATCTTTTTCATTGAATCTAAAGGTGGCTAGATTACTCGAAATCTTTTTTTTTGCTAAATCCTCCTCTCCACAGATTCCTTGAAACTTTCACTTTCGCTAAATTTAGACCCAACATAATATTCTGAAATCCTTTGTTTTCAAAGAATCCTCATCCTCGTGGATTCCTCGAGCCCTTGCTAGATGTCTTGTCATATCATTTATTTCATTCTATAAGCAACAAGTTGCCGTTAATGCTTGTTTAGGGTTTGATTTATAATGCAATTTGAGTCTTTTGGGCATCATTATGCTTTTTATCTTGAGTATTTTTGGTGTTTGAGAAGCTTTAAAGTGCTTGGATGGATTTGAGACTAGGGTTTCAAGGATTGTGCATGTGGATTTCATTTATCATCACTAGGGTTTCCTGAGTGCAATTTGAGTGCTTCAATTTAATTTTTAAAATCATAAGGTAGGTTTTTGAACCCATCTATTTGTTTTTTCAAATAAATTTAACTTGTATTTGAACAGGTCATTCACCTTTGATTGTGATTCGAGCTACATTTTTGTCGGTGATCAAAATTATGGACTTGAAACCCGTTTTATATGGATTTTCTCTTGGTTTCTGAATGATTTGTGTTATTTGATTTGGTTTCATTTCAATTATGTTTTGAAGTTGATTTTATTTTCTCTTTCATTTACATCCGAAATATAAGTTTGAAATTGGAGCATTGCCAGTGAACTAGGGTTTATGTTTTGGATTGTTGACTTATGTATTTTTTGATTCTAAATTTGATAGTGCAAATTAGGGCATCATTTAATTGTGTGTAAAATTTCATCAATAATTGATTTGGTTACCCTAAATCTTAAATTAAGAGTGGGTTACTATTTAGACCCTAGGTTGTTTTATTTTTAAACACGATTATAATGGTTTTGCTTATTGAGGTGCAATATATGGGGGTTTATCATTGATTCAAGTTTTTATGGTAAACTTGGGCCTACATTTGGAATCGGATCATGGTCTAATAGTAAAATTGGAGGCATGTTTGGAGTTTGAAAACCAGACATGCATTCTTTTAGGTATTGGGATAGTTTTATGGTAGGCTTAGGAAGGGAAAATGAGAAAAAGAAAGCTAGTGTGATATCTAAGATTATAAAGGATGAGCCTAATAATAGGTGGTATATGTTGCCACTCCTATAGAAAAAAGAAAAAATGTGAAGTTACCCCTACAGATTACAATATATAGACCATCAACTTAGGAACATCTACCAAAAATCAAGAGACCGAAGATCTAAAGGATTTTGTAGATGCGGTCCTAAGGAGGTTAGATAAAGAGGTGCAAGAAAAGGAAAATTTATAGAAATAGGTTGAAGAATTATAGAAATACATCCAAAATATTGTCAAACCTCTGGAGACTCAAGAACAGATAGGTCCATCCACCCCTGCTAGTTTATTATCCAAGGATGCCATTAATTAAGTAGAGAAGATGAAATCTGTATAGACAATCCAACAATGGATAAATGGGGTGTATCAAAAATGTATTGTCTTAATTCAGGAAATTTTACAGTTGCATGAAAAGAATTCATCTTTCCTAGATGATGTACAACAACTAGCAATTGAATATAAAGCATCAAATGATAAACATTCACATGATAAATCCATTACAAAGGGTGAAATTAAAGGAAATTCTTAGAGAGATACTGGTAAAAGAGGATATTCTTGTTTCTAAGGGTGTGGATAAACCTAGAGAGTGGATTGAAGCTTTCAGATTCAAAAGAGGTCATGGATAAGACATTGGAAGAGATTCCAAAGATACAAAATAAGTTGGATGACATTCTAGGTGGCTGCATTTTATTCTTATATATTATGATTGGAAGAAAAATCAGCAAGGATTACATAAAGATTGATCAATTGAAGAAATGGTGGAGACAGGTATATTCCCAGGTTGAGGATGGATCGATTACATAAAATCATTTGGAATATGTGGCCATGTACATCATAGTTTTACATAAATATCAAGAGATGGAGATCAACTAGGATAAAACCTTGGATATATATGAAGATGAATTGGAATCAATTAATTGGAGCCTAAGGTTTATTCCCATTGCTAGTTAGGTCGACCTCAACAATTTGTTCCACAAAGTTTAAGAATTTTCTAGAAAACAACAAATGGGAAAAGAGGGTGACTAGGACTGATTCTTCAAGTTTTGTGCATACCTCATCAACCACCTAGAGAATAGTGTCAAAGGGATTTATTGATGTATTATTGTAAATGATTTTTTTTCCAAAATTAAATGGGAATAAAATTGTATAAGGCCAACCTATTTTGGCTGACCTAGGTTATGTGCCCTAATTTAATTTTTTCTAGGCCAACATATGTGATCTAAACTCTATATATACAAGGTCCTTCCTCATTGCAAAGAATGATTTTTAAATTGTTGCAAATTTTTGGTGAAGTGAATACAAGAGAATATATTGACTTGCTGATATTTTCTATGTTATTTCATCTATGTGTGTGGTTCCTATGTTTCAAAGCTATTTGAGTTGATAATTTTTCAGATTTAGTTTAGTTCTTTCATGTTGATGATAAAGTATTTGAAGTGTTTGAGGAATATTTGGTCCATACTATTGGTTGTTTTATGATTGTAAGCTACAATTCATAGTTAGCCTCAGCCTAGTTTTATTACAATAGTTCCATTGTGGGTGTTTATGAATTTCATACCATTTTGGATGTATGTTTGAGAACCACCAAAAATATACACAATAGGGAAAGATGATTCCCCAATGAGCTTCTAGGGTTTTTCACCTAGAAGCTAATGTTGGAAGAATGACTCTCTTTTGCACTAATGGTATGATTTTCAGGTGAGTTCATTCAAAGAGTTAAGATGGGGGTTTGATTAGGGTTTTTGTGATGTGTGTGGAGTGCCCTAAATGTAATAAACTGAAAATGGAAGCTAACTATGAATGTAAAACCTATGAAATGCCACTATGTTTGAATACACATAATGATATGCAAGTATGTACGAAATACGCTAAGAAATATGAACAAACTATAACATAAATGAATTAGATAGAAGGGGTGTGCACCTAGAAACTTGTAGAGGCTAGAAATTTTGTTGAATTTGATGCAAAATCTAAAAGGGACACTTGTGCCAATCTGGGCGACCTAGTCCCAGACTCCCGAAAATTGGTCTAGAGCCCATTTTTTCCAAAAGGGTGTCCATAAATGTGAAGATCCCAAAAAAGAATGCTCAGAGGGACAAGGTCACCATTATAGGTGACCTAGTCCTCTTTTGGGTTTTTGAGAATGTGAAAGTGGAGATTTGAGTCTCTGGTATGTACTTTGGATCCCAATAGGTGTTTGGTTCAGATTCTACAGAGGACGGGAAAAAGGAGGTCTCCAAGCTTCAACTAGGGATTTTTTGACTTGAGTGATCTTGATGAGTTGAGAACACCTTCTTGACACCTTTCTCCTTGACAAACTTGCATAGAAAAACCTACAAATCACACATGCAATGAAGAGACAAGGGTTAGGGTAAGAGATTAGGGGTTTTCCTTGGTCAAACCCCTTTTGAGTAATCAAACCAAATGATGAAAATATAAGGAAGTGAATCATGAAACAAAGGGAGAGATAGATTTTACCTTGTCATGATGTTAGATCTTGAGTTGCAACAACAGAGGATTCAACCCTTGGATGCTTCAGAGAAGATGTCTTGTTGACTTGGAATGATCAAAGCCTAGCTTGCTTGAGAAGGAGAGGATGAGGAGTGAGAAGAATGTGAGTTGAGAAGAATGAGGGTCTCTAATGAGAAATTAGGGTTTTGAAGCTTATTTATATAATTTATGCCCTAATTTTCCTGAAATAACACCATACAAGATGACCTTAAGGTTTTAGAGACAAGAATCCTGAAAGAAATTAAGTTAAATTTAAATTTTAAGCCACATGGGACTAAGCCGCCCAAGGTGGCGACCTAGTCCACCTAGGCAATTTTCATTATTTTTTGAGGATTAAAGTGTTATTATTTATGTTTATTAGGATTGTCTTTTGAAAACACACTAAGATAGGACTTATATGTGTATTAGGGGGTCATTATAACATAATAAAGGTTGACTAAGTGATGACAAGCCTAGGAAAGCATGAAAATGTTTTAGAACACCTTACAACACTTTGGAACAAGGCTTGGAAAGGGATAAAAAGAGGCTGAAAATGGTCCAAAATCCATAGGCTAAGGTCCAAATAAGTGAAAAGTGTCAACATCTACACTTTTTGGTGACACAGTTTGAATGCTTCACAATTTGAAAATCTTTCATACCATTGGAGATTGCATTGTTTCTGTTATACTGTAGATCTTATCTTGGTTAAGAAGAAATTGGTCCACCTTGAATTTTGTGTTATTTTTCATTATTGCACTTAGGAGTGCAAATGTAATCAAATCTTATCAAATTTGTATCCTAAGAAACCTACGAGAATTCTAAGTCTGATTTTCTGTGTAAGAATTCTAATTCAGATTTTCTTCTTTATCTTTCGAATGTGCTGATTGCAAAAAATTTATTGATTTCGATGTTTGCATATCAAGGAATGAGTCACCATTTATATGATGGAGACACGCCTCAAGAAGAGATGCATCTCATGAGAGGACATGTCTCTTGGGCACGTGCAGACTCCTTAACTAACCGAAGACATTCGATAGATTACACATAGACTAATGTGTGTATAAATAAAACAACGATCATATATATGAATTCTAATTTTATTTATTGAAAATTTCGATCATCATCATCTCAATTTTGACTAACTTATTTGAAGGCATTTATATTTTAAGAGCAGGTCGATCAAATATAAATGATGATGATGCATAAATGCAATCATCATTTATACCTGACCGATGCTATCTTAAATCAACACTCCCTCTTAGCTAGGGAAGATATTCCAAATCAAATAAGTGGAAATATCACCTTCACACGTGATATCAAATATATGATATGTTTTCTCAATATTTTCAAGTCACATGACATTCTTCATAATGACATCTTCATTATGGTATGTGCATTGACATCAAGTCACATGATGTCTACCATAATAATTCATGGCATATCCATAGATATATAATTATCCACCATGATTATCTCTTAAGGATCACAATTATCTTCAAATGACATCAAGTCCCATGATATCCAACAAAGTGTCCAAGAGATACTATCATGACATGTCCACAAATATCAAGTCACATGATATCTATCATGATAGTTCAACTCATCATTTTAGAGTCGTCACTTTACAATTTCATATACAAGTGTTCATTATTAGAAAGATAATCACCTTTCAATAATGTACATAGGGGGAGCAGGCCCATAAGGTCATGGAGTCACACACATGAAAAAAGAGTTTACACATTAAACATCTTTAAATATATTAGTACAACTTATAAATAATTTGAATTTCAAACATAATATCAAATTACATTTCAACCATACCAAGTTTCTTCCTGAAGTGTTCAACCTTCACTCTGGAGAGAGGGTTGGTGAGAATGTCTACAGTTTGATCATTTGTACTAATATACTCCAATTGGATTACATTCCTTTCTACCATATTTCTTACATAATGGTAGGGAATCTCAATATGCTTAAACCTATCATGGAATACTAGATTTACAGAGAGCTTAATGCAACTCTGATTATCACAATGAATGATAGTAGGATTCAAGGTTTCACCAAAGAGTCCCACAAGCAATTTTTGGAGCCAAACTGCTTCTCTTTCCCCATAGAGGCTGCAATGAATTTAGTTTTTGTCGAGCTTTGTGCTACTGAATAATGTTTTCTTCATATCTAAGAGATCATAGCCGATCCTAAACTGAAGCAGCATCCTGATGTGATTTTCTGATTGGTTACATTTCCAGCCTAATCTGAATCAGAGTATCCATGTAGATCTAGTTGGTCATTTCTGTAAAGAAGACCATATCCAATACTGCCTTGAAGATATCTCAATATATGTTTCACAACCATAAGGTGAATTTCCTTTGGCTCACACATGAACTAGCTAAGAGCATTCACTGCATAGCAAATATCAGGTTTGGTGTTAACCAAGTACATCAAGGATCCAATCATTTGTCTATATAGGGTTGGATCTGCACACTTGGATTCTGTTGCTGCTTCTTTCAGTTTGTGAAGGTTGGTTTCCATAGGTGTAGACATGGGTCTACAATCCAACATTCCAAATCTCTTTAGAATATCAATAGTATACTTTCCTTGATTTAATATGATGCTATCTGATTTTTGCCAAACTTCCAAACCTAGGAAGTAGTGTATAATGCCCAAGTCTTTCATGTCAAATTCTAAAGTTAGATCCTTCTTTCCTTGAGCAATGAGGTGATCTTCTCCTATTATCAGTAGCTCATCAACATATAAAATAATTATTAACATATCACCTTTAATTACCTTAAAGTAAAGATTTGGGTCTACATCATTCTTGGAAAATCCTAGTCCCAAGAGGTAGCTGTCAATTCTTTCATACCAAGCCCTGGGAGCCTGTTTAAGTCCAGAGAGTGCTTTCTTTAGTCTGCATACATGTGATTTAGGTTTATGTATCACAAAAACTTTATGCTATTCTAGATAGACTTCCTCTTCAATGGTCCCATTTAGAAAGATAGTTTTCACATCCATCTAATGAATCTTCTAGCCTTTAGCTATTACAATGGCTATTACTGCTCTCACATATGTGTAGCGGGCAACAGGCACAAATGTTTCTTCATAATCAATGCCTTCCTTTTGTGAAAAACCTCTGGCCACAAAACATGCCTTATGTTTTTCTATACTGCCATCAGGAGTATGCTTGATTTTGAACAGCCATTTAGAAGAGACAACATATTTCTCTTTTGGTCTAGGCACTATATCCCATACATCATTCTTTAAAATGGACTGATATTCTTCCATTATTCCATCCTTCCATACTTGATGTCTAAAGGCTTCTGTAACACTGACAGGTTCTAAATTTATGATGTTATTCATTAGAGCAACATAGCTTGAGAATCGTTTGGGTCTTTTACTTTCCCTAAATGTTCCTTTGGGTGCTGCATGATTCTCGGCTTCTTTGATCATCTTTCTAGCCCAAAGTGGCCTCTTTCTAATGTTGTCATTTGGATTCTCATTTGAAGTAGATTAAAGTTCATTTGGCATTTCCTCAGGATACTCCCTCTAAATCTCAGGAGTAGGTTCCACTTCCAATACTCTAGGGGGATAAGTTTCTATGTCACTAGAACTTCTTGCCCTTTTGAATGCAATGTCTTCTTCAAAGATGACATCTCTGCTCAATTCAATTCGTTTCTATCTGGGTATGAATATCCTATAGGCCTTGGAGGTTTCACTATATCCCACAAATACCCATTTATTTTTGGGAGGTTTTAGTTTGAATCTCTTCTCTTTGGGCACATGAATATAGATAGGGCAGCCAAAATCCTAAAATGACTAACATTAGGTTTTATGCCAGTAAAAGCTTCTTCAAGAGTTTTGTTATCTAGATGAGAATGAGGACATCTATTTTGAATGTAGACATCAGTTCTAGAGGCTTCTGCCCAGAATGAGGTTTCAATGTTCTGGTCAAGCAACATTGCTTTAGCAGCTTCTACAATGGTTCTATTTTTCCTTTCAGTAACCCCATTTTATTGAGGGTTGTATGCTACTGTAAAATCCCTCTTAATCCCGACATTCATGCATAATTCCTTAAAAATTTTAGAGGTGTATTCTTTCCCATTGTCTATCCTTAAGATTTTTATTTTCTTCCCAGAGAAGTTTTCAGTAATAGATTTGAACTCCTTGAACCTTTTAAGGATTTCTATTGACTCTTTACACTTAAGGAAATAAATCCAGGTCTTCCTAGAGAAGTCATCTATAAATATGATATAGTATAGAAATCCTACCTTGGAAGGTACAAACATGGGTCCACATAAATTAGAGTGAACCAGTTCTAATACATTTTGGGTTTTACTCAAGCTATTGTGAAAGAATCCCTTTCTATTCTTTCCTAGGGCACAACCTTTACAAGTTCCTTCATGAGATGGTTTTAACTTAGATAATCCTATTACAAGTTTTTCCACAGAAGGTACGGCATGGAAATGAAGGTGTCCTAATCTTATTTAAATCAGAAGTATCAAGGGTAAGGGCTTGCTTAACCTCAATGGATAGTTTGTAGAGATACCATTGTCTTACACCGATGGTTTGTGCTTTCTTGATAGTTGAGTTCTTAGGCCATGCTAGAACTTTCCCATCCATAAAGGTAACTCTATATCCATTGTCTTCAAGGGAAGAGATGGATATTAGATTCCTCTTTATTCCAGGTACAAATAAAACTCTAGTGAGTTGAAGGGAGAGACTAGATTTCAATTTGATAGAGCAAGTTCCAACCCCTTTTACAGGGTGTGCAGAATCATCCCCAATGGTTACTTCTTCATCATCCTTTTTATTCATAGTGTCTAAATGTTCTCTGAACCCTGTGATATGTCTAGAGGAACCACTATCAATTACCTAGTTGTGGGTGTTGCTAGATACTTGACTAGATAAGGCTAAATATAATACAAATTTCTCAAATTCATGGTCTAAATTTGACTTTCCTACTTTAGCAAAGGAAGCTTGTTGTTTTGATCTGTTGGGGCACTTCATTGCATAGTGGCCATATTGATCACATCTGAAATGTTGTACTTGATAGATGTCTTTCTTCTTGAAAGATCCTTTTCCATAGGAATTTCTCTTTCTTTTAAATGATCCTTTTATGTAGGAGTTTTTCTTACTCCTTTTAGTAGATGTTGTGTTGAGCACATGAATGTCTTCATCTATGTTCTTTTGTTTGTTTTCTCTTGTAGGTAGACTGTTCTTAGCCTATCAAACTTGGGGAGTTTAGATCTCGCACTTATTCCTTGAACAAATGACTCCCATGAGTTTGGTAGGCCTCCTAGTACAATTAGAGTTAACTCTTTGCTATCAATTTGATATCCAATTATGGATAATTTATCCCTTAGTTCAATGATCCTCATGAAGTATGCATTAATGGTTTCTCCTTTGTTTATTTGGACATTGTTGACTTTCCTTTTTAATGCAAGAGTCCTACTGGTGTTGTTTATCTCATAGGTGCTCTCAAGAGATTTGAACATTAGATATGTAGTTTCATGTTTTGCAAGGATGGGCACTATATGATCCCTAACTGCATCTACTAATATTTTCATCGCCTTTTCATTGTTTTCAATCCATTGAGTTTTCTCAGGATCATCCTCAGGTTCCCTTTTGTTTTCTCTCACAAATGAGTCTAACTTATTTTCTTTAAGAATTATCATGATTCTGAATTTCCATGATGTGAAGTTGTTTCCTCCTTCAAGGTGATCTTCAAATTTGATCACACTTGACATTATGAAGAATGTGATGTAAATTCGATTTCTCAAAAATGAGAATTTTTCCTAAGTAATCTGATATAGATTTTATTTTGATTCACTCAACTTGGCTCTAATACCATGTAAATGTAATCAAATCTTATCAAATTTGTATCCTAAGAAACCTATGGAAATTCTAATTCAGATTTTCTTCTTTATCTTTTGAATGTGCTTATTGAAGAACATTTATTGATTTTGATGTTTGCATATCAAGGAATGAGTCACCATTTATATGATGGATACACGCCTCAAGAAGAGATGTGTCTCATGAGAGGACGTGTCTCTTGGGCGCGTGCAGACTCCTTAACTAACCGAAGACATTCGGTAGATTACACATAGACTAATGTGTGTATAAATAAAACAATGATCATATTTATGAATTCCGATTTTATTTATTGCAAATTTCAATCATCATCATCTCAATTTTGACTATCTTATTTGAAGGCATTTATATTTTAAGAGTAAGTCAATCAAATATAAATGATGATGATGCATAAATGCAATCATCATTTATATATGACCCATGCTATCTTAAATCAACAAGGAGTTAGATTATAAATATCTCTAAACCCTTATCTTATGATATTTCTTTAAGATCATTGTTAGAATAGGATTGAAAAGAATCATAATAATTACTATATTTGATGAAAATATAATTTCTAGACCACATATCTCAGAATTTTTTTTAAGGGATTCCTTCATTTTTCCCCTCATTGTTGACTTAAGAGTTTCATCTGTTGTTTTACCATAAATTTCCCTTATGATTACAAGAAAATCACATCATCACTGAGTTTTTTGTGTATTGTCAAGCCTTGACATTAGAGACCTTGGGGTTGTTTCTCAAAGTTTACTGATAGAAATCACCCTTTCAAGAGAGATAAGATACTTGTATTTTGTTTGTGTTGTTGCAGTGCTAAAAACACCATCAATAGGTCAACATAGGATAGACCAGGTGCATGTTAGGATCCTCAGTTACAAGGGAGATGAGCACTCGCTAGGCCAACTTATGAGCATATTGCTATCCCTTTCGTCATGAAGGAGAGTGTTGAGGTGGACACACTATAGTTTATTAGCTCTCTGACCCATAGTATCATCCAGCATGCCAGTCCTACAATATAGCTTGTCATCTAGGGGAGAGTTCAATGGGTAGGGTTCCACCCCATTCTGGTTAGGTTTGTAGGTTAACTTCTACATATGACCTCACAAATAGTTAGGAGGTTGGTGTGCATGATATTTTTTCAGTTGCGGGGTTGGTGATGGTAGATGTCATATTGAATGAGGATTTTGGCCTCGATACTTAGGTAAATTTTAGCATGTTCAGTGAATTTAATTTATTAAATTTCATTTTTGAAATGCAAGATTAACTAATTTAGTTTAAGGATTGTAATAAAATTTTAGGGTCATAGTGTTGATCATGTTGACACCGGCCCTTCACCTATTTTTTTACTCCATTGCATCTATTGTTGAGGTCTGTAACTAGTAAACAATTATAAATATTACATATGAATAGTGTTTTTATATGAATGGTATTCTAATATTTGATTTTGGATGTTGAATATGTTAGTATTGGAGGTTTCACGACAACACCTCCTAGTGCCAATGGAGTAAAATCCTTCACGTAGGTAATAGAATAAAGATTTTAACTAATGAATTGTACTTAATAGATTTTTTTAGTTTATATTCATATCATTGATTACATTACATTGCACATATTTTAAACTCAAATCATTTCTTCACATTGCATAAATAATAACTAGATGTTGATAGATGACAAAATTTCAATTACAATGTAGTTTTTTAGAAAGTTAACATAAGCAATGATGCAATTACTTCACATAGCATAAGTAATAACTAGGAGCAACTGCCAATTGCATTTTCTTGTCATGGAATTCCATGAGACCACATTTTATTGAGTCATTTTTTTAAATAGTTCACTGCCTTGTCTATGCTATGGATTCTTGGAAAATATATATGAAATTATAATAGTAAGAAAAATCATAGACAAGGCAATGAGTTGTTTGAAAAAATGCTTCAAAGAAATGTGATGTCATGGTGATGTCCATCACCATGAGACACAATTTATTTGAGGCATTTTCTCAAACAACTCACCACCTTGTCTATGCTACCATATTTTCCATACATGTCTACCAAAAAATTTAATCGAATAGTTCACTTGTTACTATGGCTAAAAATCCTAAAAATAGTGCTTTCCAACAAACTATGGATGCTTAGAAAAAATATATCAAAGAATAATAATAAGCAATAACATAGAAAAGGCAATGCATTTTTTGGAAAAATGCCTTGAAGAAATGTGGTCTCATGGTGATGGAATACCATTCCATCACCATGAGACCACATTCCTTTGAGATTTTTTCAAACAAATCACTACCTTAAGAATAGAAACCAAGCCTTTGGCCAAAAATCCCCTCCAAATCCTTTTCAAGGTCCTCATCCTCATCCTCATCCTCAATTTACTAATCCATGGAAGCTTCCACCTCTTATTCCACTTTTTCATATCCCCACCCCTCCCTCTTCAAGTCGTGATCCCCCTCCATCTTATAACCAAGACCACACTATACCATCCACTCCATCCCACCATAATGCCATAGAGAAGGAAATGAACTATTTGAGAAAATGCCTCAAATAAATGTGATCTCATGGTGATGGAATTCCATGAATTTTTTTTTTGTCATGACATTTCATCACCATGAGACCACATTTCTTTGAGGCATTTTTTCAAAAAGTTCATTTCCTTCTCTATGCTACCACATTTTTCATACATGTCTACCACAATTTTATAAAGTGGTTCACCGCCTTGATGTTATAGATAAAATCCTAAAACAAGTTATTTTGAACAAGCTATGGATAGGGAAAATACTAAGCATTATAGTAAGAAATATAGAGTTCAATAAGTACTGAAAATTTTGTTCATTATCTCATACATTATAAGCCATGACCTGCAACACTATTGTAGCTTTCGTGATTGAATAATTTGTTGTTTTATTTGTAAATGTTGTAATAAGAAACACCTCCAAATGTTCATAGGGAAATGGAGTTTGGTGTTTCTTCTTCTATATACTCCTCGATGCCTCTCATAGGGGTATGAGGCAGATTACTAAATTTCAAATTACATTTGTTGTTATAATTGTTAGTGAAAAATCAAATGATTATTGATTCATAGTTTAATTTCTCTTTGGATGGTTTCTATAGGACTTCAACACACCATATCATGGGCATGCAAATATTTCCCTCAAGGAGAGTGATCATCTAGTGGTGTTAAGTGATTATTTTGTTAAATATATCATTTTTAATAATGCAATTTCTCTATATTAATGTCTTTACTTGTTATTGTAACAGATAAGGCTTGATGAGGAACTAAACCTTAGGAGGATCACTAGGAGCACCCCTTGACCTCAGAGTAAATGAGTGATAGACACATCACCATCCACTTGACTAGAAAAGGGAAAGAGTTTGTTTTGAGATCCTGGAGGGTAATGACTTTTGATTCTAAGGTCCTTTGTTGTATGCCTATATGTCATTTTTGGACATATTTTATATTGCATATATATATTTGACATTGTATGCCTATATGACATTATTGTAAGCCTATATGACTATTTTGTATATATTTTATACTTATATAGGCATATATTGATGTATTCCTACATGGCTATTTGGCTAATACAAATCGTTTTTATTGATGGCATCCATATTTGCATTATAAATCCATGCTTCAATAGATATGAGCTACGTGTATCCAAGTGTGTACTTTACAAATTATGTGAATACTTTGTGACTTACATGTATTCCAGTGTATACTTCGCGACTTACATTTTTTCATGTGTATGCCTTGTATTCATGCATATACTTTGTATTAATGTGTATATAATTTTTCATGTGTATACTTCAAGGCTTACGTATATTTGAGTACTTGTGCTTCACTTATTCACATGTATACTTATTAATTGGTTAGGGGTGATCCCACAATATTGGTTTACAATATTTGGCCAAACTGGACACTCAAATTATTATTTTTAACTAAATCTTCACATTCAGGCACCTATAACAGCCAAACCGTGAGAAATTTGAAGATTATGCAAACTAGAGTCTTGTCACATTTTTTTTGTAGATTCTAAAAATATTTTTTTAAAAATTTTTGGAATGAGATTGCACTTCTTTTTCCATCTCCCATGAAAACTAGTTTTTTTTTAGAAAACAACATTTTTAAAAAGTGACACACACCATATAACGTATAACTTTTTTTCCATGAAGGATAAAATTTTAATTCTATCGAATTTAGATTTTTAACTCTGATATCTAGTGCTTCCACTTGGTTAGATAGTTTTTTATTGAATAATTTTTTCTTTAATCAAGTTTCAAAGTCAAACCAATTACAATTCAGACATAGCGCGGTCGTATAACGCGTAACCTTTTTTTTATATATCAAAATTCAATTTTATTTTTATTTTTGGATCAATGACTTCAATATCTGGTGCACTCATATTTTTCAATTTTTTTTTTGATAAGCTGTTATTTTTCCACATGTTGAGAATAAAGACCTCCATTTTTGATGAACGACCTATGTTTAATAAAACTAAAAAAACAAATACATAATAAAACCAAAACATATTAAAATTATATTCATTGGATAGCTCGTTCTGAGGACTACCATAATCATTTCAAATAAATTTTAAATGAATTCATTTGATCCCCCAAAAGATAAATGAAAAGTTATTTTTTATCAATATTTTGATAGTGTAAAGGAGACTCATTTATAGGTATGGTTTAAAACTAGCGAGGTTCTATCCAAGGGGGTTTGATCTAAGGTGGTTTGATAAAACCCTATTCAATTGGAATCCTTAAAATGGAACTTTTTAAGGCTTAAATAATTATATTTTCTAAAAATATTTGATTTCAACAGAAATCAGTTCCTCTCAGAAATTGTAAACTAGCTTTGTGGGATCACCCTTAGCCCTAGCATTTCTCATTGATTTCTTTCATGGTTTGTCTTGAATATTTAGTAATTGATGCTAAAAACCTTTATTAGTTGATCCTAAACAACTTCAATATTTCGAAAAATGATTCACCAACAATTTATGATTTACTTATGTGCTAATTTAATATGGAACCCAAGGAAGCATTTAAAAGGGTTAAAGCTAGGAGGAGAGGGAAGATAGATATTTATAGTGTAACCTATTGTAACTTATCTATAAAAACCTCTAATGTCTCTTGTATGATTTGCTATTTTGTTTTCTAGTTTTTATATCCCATTTTCATAGATGAATCATCAATTCTCTCAATTTTTGTCTGTCTCCTCTTCTAGGTCCTCACCTCCACTTGTAGTATTCTAAAATAAGCTCTAGTTTGTGGTGGGAACCTAGTAAGATTCAAAGGAGTCATTAGTTTTCCCCTAAGTTTTCCTGGGTGATTTGATTATTTCTTGGCTAGTTACAATGTATTTGATTGTTAATTTTGTGGAGATGGAACCTCTCATTCTTTGCAATACGACATTTTAGGTAGATTACTCTTCAATAAGAGCTAGAGTTAATTGTTTCTTTTTTTTCTTTGAAATACTCATTGGAGTGGGGTCAGGATACTTTTAATTGAAATATATGGATGAGTAGATGCATAGGTTGTGAATTTTTTTAGCACCAAATCTACCTATGTAATTAGCTACTTGGTTTGGAAACTTGGAGGTTTTGATTTTTACTTCTTCATAACCATATGATATTATTGTTATTTCACTTGGATTTGAGGCTTTTTCGGAGTGAAGGAAGATGTAGGATTGAAATGATCCTTCTCATATATGGCATCCCATTTGTTACTCAAGGAAAGGTGGCTTGGTTTTTCCACCATGTGTTCAACTTCTTTCCAATATTTTCACCAATTACTTATTTTATATTCAATCCAACCTAGCTTCTTCAAAGAATGCATTTTTAATTAGAGGTGATATGCAAAAAAATTATTCTAGAAAAATTGATATGATTTTGAAGGAGTAGGAATAGGAGTTTTAATATCTCATGTATTAGCATATATTTATACCTCTTCTTTGGGATATTTTTAGCTTCTACTTATGGTTGAGGCTCTAGTGTGAACTTATTAACATCATTGTTCTTTATTCTCTATAGCTAGGTCATAAGACACCATGTGGGCTCAAATTTCAATTGACCTGTGATTAGGTTTAGCTATAAATATTTCCATTTTTTTCTAGAATCTTGATTTTTTTTCTCTTTACAACAACCATATTTTTGTAAGGGCAAGGAGGATAATTAAAAAAGATTCTTTCCCTTGCTATACTTGAGGATGATCATACAATATTTTAAGAGTCATGTAGCCTTCTCATTTGTGATTAGAGCCATAATAGGAATAAGAAAGTTACCTAAATACTAATATTAATAATAATGAAATCAATGTAAGTATGAGATCCACATAGTAATTGGATTATAACCCCTTCGAGAATTAAAAAAATTATGCTTTCCTCAACTATTTTGACACCTAGATGTTTTACCTCTTTCATGCAATCATATGCTTTTGGTGTGGAGAACTTAGACTTGTCAATTGTCATGTGAATCTTTATCTTTTCCTTTTTTTTGCATGACATCATAAGGGATCGAGCCAGTTGAAAAAAGCTTAGTGTGATTCAGCATGTTTGGGTACAAAACAGAACCATGCCTAGCATAAACATACCCATTTGAACGTGTTGGAATGGTCAATTTGGTCGCACGAGTTGCAAAATGAAAGTTGCACACTTTGAAACTTTACACTAGCATTTAACAAATTTTTCCTCAACTGAAAAAGTCATCACCATAGGAACAATCCTCTAAGATAGAAAAAAATGAGAGTTTATTATAGAGGTTCCCAACATAATCCTATAGCCTCAGATGAGAAGTTTGTAAGTGTCACAGTTTCCAAGTAATATCTCATCAAATATTTTGTACTTTGGAATCTTAAGGGATCAAGCCAATGCAACGTAGCTCAGAGTGATTTGAAATGTTTGTGTGAAAGAGGAAAATTTCTTGCATAAATGTACCCATCTGAATGTGTTGGAATAGTCAGTTTGGTCACACGAGTTGCATAATGAAAGTTGCACCACTTTACAACTTTACACTACTTGCATTTGATGACTTTTTCCTTAATTGAAAGTCATCACCACAACAAAATACCTCTGAGATAGCAAAACTTGAGAGAGTTTATTGTATAGGGTTTTAATACAATCCCATAGCCTTAGATGGGAAGTTTGTAAGCATCATAGTTTCTAAGTAATAACATGTCAACGATTGTAGCCATTTTGCACTTTGGACTTTTAAGGAATCAAGTCGATACAACATAGCTCAGAGTGATTCAACCATTTTGGATGTGAAAGAGGACCATGCATAGCATAAATGTACCCATACAAATGTGTTGGAATAGTCGATTTGTCACACAAGTTGCATAATGAAAGTTGCACCACTTTGCAACTTTATATTGCTTGCATTTGACAACTTTTTCTTCAACTAAAAATTCATCACCATGGGAAAACATCTCCAAAATAGAAAAAACCAAGAGAGGTTGTTGTAGAGGGTCCCAAAATGATCCTGTAGCATTAGACAAGAATTTTTTAAGCATCATGGTTTCTAAGTAATAGCCCGTCAAATATTGCAGCCATTTTGCACTTTCGACTCTTAAGGGATCGAGCAAGTACAATGTAGCTCAATGTGATTTGACATGTTTGGGTATGAAAGAGGACCATTCCTAACATAAAAATACCCATTTGGACATGTTGGAATAGTTGGTTTGGTCACATGAGTTGCAGAATAAAAGTTGCACCACTTTGCAACTTTACAATGCTTGTATTTGACAAATTTTTTCTCAACTGAAAAGTCATCACCACAATAAAATTCCTTAGAAATTAAAAAAACCATGAGAGGTTATTGTATATGTTTAAAATGTGATCCCATAGCCTTAAATGGGAAGTTTGTAAGCATCACAACTTCTGATTAATATCCCGTCAACCTTATACCCTCTCCCTCCCACCCCCTTTCCCTCTCTCAAGTCTCTCTCTCACTCCCTCTATCTCTCTCCCATCCCTTTATATCCCACTCCCTCTCTCTCCCACTCACTCTTTCTACCTACATAACTACACAAATATACGTATCTCTCTCTCTCTCTCTCTCTCTCTCTCACTCTCTCTCTCTCTCTCTCTCCCACTCCCTCTCTCTCCCTCTCTCTATCTCATTTCTCCCTCCATATCTCCCTCCCACCATCCCTCTATATCTACCCTAATCCATTAAACCTTAAACTATTAAACCCTAAACCCTTAAACCCTAAACCCTAATCCCTTAACCCTCTACCCTCTTGACCTAATACCCTAAACCCTCAACCCTCATCTCTCTTTGTCCTTACCTCCTCTTCTCTCCTTCTCTCTATCTCAATTCTCCTTCCATCTATGCCTCCTCTCTACCCTAATCCCTCAACCCTCGACCCTCTACCCTCAACCTTAAACCCTCAACCCTCAACCCTTAAATCCTCTACCCTATACCCTCTACCCTCAACCCAATACCCTCTACTCTCATCCCTAAACAATCAATCTCATGCCCTCAACCCTTAAACTCTCTACCATAATCCCTAAACCGTTAAACCCTTAAACCCTAAACCCTGAACCCTCTACCCTCTACCCTATACCTTAAACCCTCAACCCTCAATTCTCAACCCTAAACCAATAATCCATCAACCCTCAACCCTTAAAACCTAAACCCTCAACGCCTATACCCTCTACCATATACATTGTAATATCAACCCTAAACCCTTAACCCTATACCCTCAACCCTCTACCCTTAAACCCTAATCTATCAACCCGTAAACCCTTAAACCCTCAACCCTCTACCCTCTACACTATACATTAAACCATGAGACCTCAATTATCAACCATCTACCCTATACATGGCATCCTCAACCATAATCCATCAACCCTATACTCTAAATCCTATATACTCAACCATATACCCTAAACCCTCAACGCTAAACTATTATATCCTAACCTCATCCCTAAAATCTTAAACCCTTAAACCCTCAACCCTCTACCCTATAGATTAAATCCTCTACCACATACATTGGAACCCCAACCCTAATCCTCAACCCTATACACTCAACCCCTATCCCTCTCTCTATCTATCTATCTCACCTCTCTCTCCCTCCCTAAACCCTTAAACTATCTACCCTAATCCCTCAACGCTATAATATCAAATCTTAAACCCTTAAACCCTCTACCCACTACCCTCTACCCAATACCCTAAACCCTTAACCATAATCCCTCAAACCTAATCCCTCAACCCTTAAACCCTTAAACCCTCAACCCTCTACCCTCAAACCAATACCATAAACCCTCAACCATAATCCTTCAAACCTTAGCCCTCAACTCTTAAAACCTTCAACCCTCAAACCCATAATCCCTAAACCCTTAATCACTCAACCCTAGTCCCTCAACACCTAACCCTTGATCCCTCAACCCTAATCCCTCAACCCTCAAACCTTAAACCCTAAACTGTCAACCCCTATACCCTCTATGGTATACATTGGACCCTCAACCCTAATCCCTCAACCCTATACCCTCAAAAAATCTACCCTCAACTTTAAACCCTCAACACTAAACCCTTAAAACGTCTACCCTCTACTCTCAACCCTAATATTTCAACCCTATACCCTCAACCCTTAAACCCTTAAAACCTTAAACTCTATACCCTAATCCCTCAACCCTCAACCCTCAACCCTTAACCCCTCAACCCTAATACCTCAACCCTCTACCCTCTACCCTATACATTAAACCGTCAACCGTCTACCCTCTACCCTATACGTTAAACCCTCAACCCTCAATTTCCAGCCCTCAACCCTTAATCCCTCAAATCCTATACCCTCTACCCTATACATTGGACCCTCAACCGTAATCCATCAACCCTATACTCACAACCCTATACCCTCAAACCTCTACCCTCAACCCTAAACCCTCAAACCTTAAACCCTAAACCCTTAAATCCTCTACCCTCAACCCTCAACTGAATACCCTCTATCCTTAAACCTAATCCATCAACCCTATACCCTCATCCCAATACCCTAAACCCTAAATACTCAACCCTATAACCTCAATTCTAAACCCTCTACCCTATACATTGGAACCTCAACCCTCATGTATGTTTTTCCTTCCCTCATCTTCTCTCCTTCTATGTATCTCACTTCTCCCTCCATATCTCCCTCCCTCCCTCCCTCCCTCTCTACCCTAATCCCTCAACCTTATAACCTCAACCATTAAACCATTAAAAATCATCCCTAATCCCTCAACCCTCAACCCTCAACCCTTAAACCCTCTACCCTCTACCCTCTACCCTCAACCCAATATCCTAAACCCTCAACCCTAATCCATAAACCTTATACCCTCAACCCTTAATCCATCAACCCTTAAACCTTAAACCCTCAACCCGTAATCCATCAACCCTCAATCCCTAAACACTCTACTCTCAACCCTTAATCCCTAAACCCTAATCCTTGAACCCTCAAACCTTAATCCCTAATCCCTCAACCCTCAACCCTTAAACCCTAATCCCTCAACCCTCTACACTATACAATAATCCCTGAACACTCAATTCTCAACCATCTACCCTATGCATTAGATCCTCAACCATAATCCATCAACCTTATACCCTAAAACCTATATGCTCAACCCTATACCCTCAACCTTCAACCGTAATCCCTCAACCCTAAACCCTTAACCCTAAACCTCATCCCTCAACTCTTAAACTCATAAACCCTCAACCATTAACCCCTCAACCCTATACCATATACATTAAAACCTCTAACCAATACATTGGAACCTCAACCCTATACCCTCAATTCCTATCCCTCTCTCCCTATCTATCTATCCCACCTCTCTCTCCCTCCCTAAACCCTTAAAATATCTACCCTAATCCCTCAACCCTATAATCTCAAATCTTAAACCCTTAAATCCTCAACCCTTAACCCTCAACCCTCAACCCTCTACCCTCTACCCTCAACTCAATACCCTAAACCCTCAACCGTAATCCCTCAAACCTAAGCCCTCAACCCTTAAACCCTAAAACCCTCAACTGTCTACCCTCAACCTAATAACCTAAACCCTCAACCCTAATCCCTCAAACCTAAGATCTCAACCCTTAAACCCTCTACCCTAAACCCTCAACCCAGAATCCATAAATTCTTAATCCATCAATCCTCAACCCTTAATCCCTTAACCCTTAAACACTAAATACTTAACCCATATACCCTCTAGCCTATATATTGGACCCTCAACCCTAATCCCTCAACCCTATACCCTCAAACCTCTACCCTCAACCTTAAACCCTCAACCCTTAAACCCTCTACCTTCTACCCTCAACCCTTAGACCCTCTACCCTCTACCCTCAACCCAATACCCTCTACCCTCAACCCTAATCCCTCAACCCTTAAACTCTCTACCGTAATCCCTCAACCCTCAATCCTTAGTCCCTCAACCCTAATCCCTCAACCATTAAACCCTCAACCCTCAATTCTCATCCCTCTACCCTATACATTAAACCCTCAACCCTCAATTCTCATCCCTCAACCCTTAAACCCTAAAACCTCAACCCCTATACCCTCTACCCTATACATTGGATCATCAACCATAATCCATCAACCCTATATCATCAACCCTCTACCCTCTACCCTAAACCCTCAACCATCAACCCTTAAACCATAAACCCTTAAGCCCTCTACCCTCTACCCTCTACCCTCTACCCTCAACCCTCAACCCTCAACCCTCTACCCTCAACCCTAATCCTTCAACCCTATAACGTCAACCCAAAACCCTAAACCCTCAACCCTATACCCTAAATTCTCAATCCTCTACTCTATACATTGTATCCTCAACCCTCATCTCTCCTTCTCTCTATTTCACTTCTCCCTCCATATATCCCTCCCTCCCTCTCTACCCTATACCCTCATCCATTAAACTACTAACACTCATCCCTAAACCCTCAACCATCAACCCTTAAACCCTCTACCCTCAACCCAATACCCTAAACCCTCAACCCTAATCCCTCGACCCTCAACCCTCAACCCTCAATCCTTAATCTCTCTACCCTAAACCCTAGACCCTCAACCCTTAATCCCTCAACCCTAATCCATCAAATCTTAAACCATAAACCCTCAACCCTCAATCCTTAATCTCTCTACCCTAAACCCTAGACCCTCAACCCTTAATCCCTCAACCCTAATCCATCAAATCTTAAACCATAAACCCTCAACCCTTTCAATCCCTAAACCCTCAATTATCAACCCTTAATCCCTCAACCCTTAAAACCTAATCCATTAACCCTCAAACCCTCTACCCTATACATTGGATCCTCAACAATAATACATCAAACCTATACCATCAATCCTCAAACCTAATCCATCAACCATAAACCTTTAAACCCTAAACCTCATCCCTTGAATCCTTAACCCTTAAATCCTTAACCCTTAATCCCTCAGCACTTAAATTCTTAAACCCTCAACCCTCTACCCTATACATTGGAACCTCAACCCTAATCCATCAACCCCTATCCATTTCTCTATCTATCCATCTCACCTCTCTCTCCCTCTCTCTCTCCTACCCTCTCTAATTGTCTTTATCTACCCTCTCCCTCTTTCTATGTACCTCTTGCTCAATCAATCATTACCACTCTGTCTCACACTCCCTCTATCTCTCTCCCACTCCCTATTTTAATCTCTATCCCCCTCCCAATCCCTCTCCATAACTCCCTCTCTCAGCTTGAACTCCCCTTTTCTCCCTATCTCTCAGGTCTCTCCCTCCCACCCCCTCTCTCTCAGGTCTCTCCCTTTGGCACCCTAACTAGGTAACTATCTCTCTCTATCCCTCTCACTCCAACCCCCTCTCTCACATTCCCTCTCTCAATTCACTCCCTCCCACACCCTCTCCCTCTCAATTCTCTCTCTCACTCCCTCTCTCCCCCTATCTCTCAAGTCTCTCCCTCTCACCCCCCCTCACACTCTAAAGTATCTCCCTGTAGAAAACTACCTACATAACTCTCTCTTTCTCTCCTTCTCTCTCCCTCTCTCTTAGGTCTCTCTCTCCCAACCCTGCCCCCCTCTCTCTCTCCCTCCCTCTAAATAAATACATACATATAAGCAGACATAAAAGCATACATACATACGTACATACATACATACATACATACATACATATGTACATAGAAGCATACATACATATGTACATACAATCTTACATACATACATACATACACTAATACATCCATAAAGATATATATACATACATATACATACACTAATACATACATACATACATACATATACATACACTGATACATACATACATATAGGCATACATACATACATACATACATACATACATACATACATATATATATATATACACACACATTTAATAGACTAGAATTTAACAAAAACTAAGAAATAATGCAAGCACGTTATAGTGCGCTCGTGCCATGTCTTGCTAGGCAAGCCTTGGGCACAAACGCAAAAAAATGTCAAAACTATGAAATAACATGAGTGCGTTATAACATGCTTACATTATTTCTTTCTTTGGGAATCCCCAAGGCTTAGGCTTGGTATTTTCTTTGGAAAACCAACCCAAAGGCTTGGAGTGCCTTCCCAATGTCCAAAGACATTTTTTTGCAAATTCTACAATATTTCACATAATGCATTCGTGCTAAGCATCAAGTTTTCATGTGTTTCAAGGTCAAACAAATTGAACACTAGGGTAATGTTAGGCTCTCTCTTAGATATCTAATGATGTATTTTTTTCACATTTTGACAATGTTAATCCTTTGATCTATAATTTCTTTTTTTGGTGTCTATTTTTTGGCTAAAACCAGTGTTTGGTATTTTTTTATTTATAAATTAACTATTCATTGAAATTTCAAATAAATTACATTTTTAGAAACTAGACTCCATTCTACGCATATTAAAAAATATATTTGCAATTAGTTTTCAAAATTTATAGGGGTAGCACTACCAAAATTATATTTTTCATGAAGTGTCCACTTTGAAAATTAGTAAAAAAATCAAATATTCATTAAAAAATTATCAAAAAAATTGGGCATAAACTAAATAATATTAGCTAGTTTCTCACTGAAGCGATTTTAAAAATACTAAACAAAAGTTAACCTCTTGAGGGAGCCACAAAAGTCACTATGTTATGTTTTTTGGACAAAAACAACACCAATTTCTATGACCTCCTCTTTTGAACCCCTTAATCTCTACCATTTTTAAAAAAATATAGTAGCTTAGAAAGTAGACTCAGACCACTATGATCCCTATTTTTGTTGCATCTGAAAATTTGGAGTGTAACTATCATCAATTTCACGTCTAAGATCAACATTTCCTTATTTTAGAAAAAAAGTGGCCACTTAAGACCCCTTTTTTGCCCCCCATCTTTTTGCACTTACACCTATAGAATTTGAAATCATTTGGGTATTCAAAAATATGTAAGGCTTTATCCATGAATCCATAAAGTTGCATTTATTTGCTGGAATGTGGGCCCATGTACTAGAGAAAAACACTTGAAAGTGCTTAAGTGAGGGTTTTTATTGGTCCAATATTGAAAAGGAGTTACCTCCTTCACAACTTTATGAGGATCTCAATTCTAGATATAAACACACATTTAATGGATTCTACCTAGAATAGTGGTGCCAAAGACTTGGAGTGAGTCATACAATCAACCATCTCTTTCAAGGACCAATTATTTCATTTACAACTTCATTTTGCTAAGGTTTGTAGGGAACTATATGCTACAAATCAATACCTTCTACTACACAATAGTACTCAAATCTATGGTTGACATATTCACCCTATTATCTGTATGCAAAAATTTGATGGATTTCCTAGTTTGTTTTTTCTGTAAAATCCTTAAACTCCAAGAATGAATCAAAGAATTCAAACTTTTGTTTGAGAAATTACATAAAAGTGTATCTAAAGAATTCATCAATGAATGTCAAAACATATTGGGCTCTATAGGAAGATGGCTGTGGAAATGGACTAGCAAAATCAATATGTACCAACTACAAAAGATGTGAGGCTCTCCAAGCTTTTCCTTTGTCAAAATTCTCTTAAGGATGCTTTGCCAAGAATACATCCTTGAAAAAAAAAAAAAAAAATAACTGTAGGAAATATTGTAACAATGTCCTATTGATTGAGTTGTTGAAAGTAGTGGTAGTTCAAGTGGCCAAACTGATGATTTCACAAATTACTCACTTCATTAGAATGAGTGAGTAAAAATATGAAGATGGACTAGAGACAAATTGAGAGAACAAATAAAGCTGAGACTGATGATTTCTCTCCAAATTGCAACTTTAGAATTGTTGTGCAACTCATGAATCACCACTGAATCAAGCAAAAACTCATCATGCTTGCATGTACCTATGTGAGTGATTTGGTAGATTGATAGGAGATTAGTTGATAATGAGGGAACACAAAGAGCATGCTGAAATGTGTCATTTCCCATATCAATAGAACCTCTCCCACACACCTCAACAAGAGAATTGTCACCCATCAAAATGGAAGGCATAGTACATGGCTCAAATGGAAATTCATCCTTAGAAGAAGCCATATGGTGCAAGGCACCCGAATCAATAAACCAATTAGATGGTGGAGAAGTTTTTTGTACAAGGTCCTTGCCCTTTCTGTTATGCCTTGCATAACAACCCCATATTTTTCCTTGGTCAAAATGGGTCCCCCTTTTTGTTTTTGTCCTTGGTTGTTTTTCAAACAAAGTTTTGAGTCTTTCTTTTCCAATAATTTGTTTTTCTTTGGTTTGTTCTGTCGGAACCGAATCGGGTTTTGAAACTTGTTTCAAAGATCGATTCTAATCCTCATCTTGATGGTCTTTTTTTGTTGTATTTTCTGGTTTGTCTTTGTCAGAACCAGAGTTGGAGTGGAAGTTAAGTCTGAAGTTATTCAAGCTTTCAAAATCAATTCCCATTCCGCCTTTGCCTTCACTTTTTGTTTTGTTCATTTTAACTTAGGCTTTGTGTTAAGTTTTCTCGTTTCGGTCTTTGTATTTTTGTTTTGTTATTTGTTTCACTTTCTTCTTTGTTGGTAGAGCCGGAGCTAGATCAGGAACCAAGTTGGAAAATTTGACAAGTTTCTAAATCATTTTCCACTCCGATTCCTCTCCCGCCATTTTTGGTCGTTGACTTTACTAAAGTCACACACTAGTAATGTGCCAGTTCCCTCTGTAGTTTCGACTTCGCTCTACCACATTTATGGCATTAATTATAGGAGCTCTACATAGATGAAACTACAAGTTTTTACCTTAATTAGGGATTAACTGGTAGTTATCATCATTATTTTAAAAAATCAAGAGTGAACCAGAATAGCAGTGGAGCATTTGTGTGTGTGAGTCGATCGAAAGGGCGAAAATTATGCGTGGATTGCTTCAAGGGACTAACCTATTTTTTTGCGTTTGAGGTAGGTTTTTTTGTTTTTCTCTTTTGTTTTATTTTGCATTTTCCATTTTTGTTTGGTCATTGGTTTTGTGCGAATTCATGATTCTCGGTTCTATTGTGAGTTCATGTGATTCATTTTTATTCTCTTTTGTTTGGTTTTCGTGTTTTGTTTCTCATTTGTTTATTTTTGACACGGTCATTTTCATGTTTTAATGGTAACCGCATCGTGGTGCCCTAGTTTTTAAATGCATAGATTAGTTACTGTTTTTACATTGGTAGGGTTTGATAAATTATGGTTTTACTTAGGAATCCTATTGCGCATTGAATTTGATTAGTTTGAATGGGGTGAAATTTGTACCTTAATTATTTGAAATCAAGGGTTTGTGATTTAGGGTTTTGACACATTCTTGTTTTAAATATCATGCCCTAATTATTACGGTTGCCTCTCGGTCATATGGGGATGGTCTTGTATAGGTTATTTTTAAGCCCCTTTCATTTTGGTATGACCTATTCCTTAGATCATGATGTCATTTATCATTCAGTTAAAATCTCTTATGATGTCATAATTATTTTTAGGCGGAAGCGGGATCGGAATCGATTTAGACTTTGAACCATGTTTTGTAGAAAATATCGATTCCCTTTTCATCCCATCTCCGACTCCATTTACAATAAGAAGCAGGCTCTCAAAATATTGGTAACCTAGGTGGAAGCAGAACCAAAATTGAATATAAAACTAGAAAATATTCATGGAACCAAATCGGTTCTCATTCCAATTCCAATTCTAGTTACTTTTCCAACTATAACTCCAGTCTCACCTTGTTATTATTACATGCTCAATAACTGTTTTGGCTCCGATCTCGACAGTGTTTTAAAAGAGACTATTTAGAATGTTTTCTTCCTAGTTCCATCTCTGGTATATATAAGAAGGGTAAGATCTTAAAGCATATTTTGTTATATTTGTTCAAGGATCTAATTTAAGGTTTTGTTGTAGGAATTTAAAGAATTTCAGGGATATCAGGAGAAGCTTCTCAAAGGAGTCATCCAACCAAAAATTCAAAGGCATCAACTAAGACTAAGAAGATCAAACCAGAGCAGCTGCCTTATACCTTGAGGTATAACCATAGGGATATTGTCATCACTGTCAGCAAGGTGGAATCTGATTGGGCTGATATAACTGACACCAATCTAGGCCCATTTAGTTATGAGGAGTTGTACTCAGAAAAATTTATTGAGGATGTAATAGGGAGAACTGGAAGAATAGTTGAGTCTAGGTTGGCTCACATCACTGCACTTCCTCTGACCATCCAATGCCCGTAATTGATCATGAAAATAGCAGGAGCTTACAATCCGGCCACTAGAAAATGTATGGATTCACAGGACAATGTGATCATATACCTAACTCCTCAAACGTTTCAGCTAATGTTTAGTGTCCCTAATCCAAAGAACCTAGCACAACTGAATGAGGAAAATTCTTTGGAGATATATAGCAAGGACAAGGAGGCCAATAAGGCTCACTTGAACAAGAAGTGGTTAAGAACAAAGAAGAAGTCTCTGACAAAGCTCTCAGATCAACCAAAGAGGGCAAAGTTTTACAAAGAGGTATCAGACCTTATAATGATGTTGTCTAGAGTCTTTGGGAAGAGGGATGCATTTAATTTTAAGGAATGGATGTTTCCTTTCATTTAGACAATCTTTTATGGCAAGAAATAGTTTGATTGGCCTATGATTGTCTCAGATACTATACATAATCAATTGACCAGAATAAGGGAAACTAAGAGCTTTTTCATGACCTCTTATGTTGTTTATGCAACAACCAGAGGAGGCATCTTTCTAGGGTTTAATAGAGTGGGAATATTGGGGGAAGCTGATGGACAAAAGAGAGTATGGGATCATTATGACTAGCTATCCCTACAGGTTTCTGAAACATAATTTAGAAGAGTTAATGATGCATTCTTATATGTAGTCATTAACCAACTTAATGGAGATGCAGGGTACAGATTGAGCTAGGAGGCCATGGCCTTTATCACAGAATGGGGATGTTGGTATATCCAATACCCCAAGTTTACTTATTTCAGATTGGAAGGATTTGAGGGTCATCCCCACTTACCTCCAAGATGCTGCAACAACAAGATGATTTTTCTGGAGTTTGTCTACCAAGCTCTGGGGGTCAATACTTGATTTGGAATAAAACACAAACCAGGTTGTCACAAGTTTCCCATGCAAT
The DNA here is from genome assembly GCA_007115665.2 of Sequoiadendron giganteum. Lineage (NCBI taxonomy): Eukaryota > Viridiplantae > Streptophyta > Pinopsida > Cupressales > Cupressaceae > Sequoiadendron > Sequoiadendron giganteum. The sequence goes on along the minus strand of CM021103.1, from coordinate 138,811,776 downwards.
TGGGTGAATACAACTTCCCACACCTTGTGGGAGCTAAGGTGGTTTATAGTGAATTGATACACTTAAAGTTGGGCTTGTTAACTGCCTGAAAGCACTTTGATCAAAAGAAGAAGATGAATGCTTTCTTGGCTTCGATCTTTGACAAAAATTTCAACCTGCTAGAGGACTTCTAGAGTGATCTTCAGAATTAATATGACCTTGGGAAGAGGAATTATGAGAGGTTTCTTGTCTCACTCATGGTAGAATTCGGGGTCAAAGTTGATATTCATGATACATTAGTTGATGATAGGATAGTGTTGGATCCATTGTATGAAGCATTTAACATAGGTAGGTCAAGAGTTTGGATCCGGTAGATTGGGATGGTGAGGAGATCATCGACATCAAGCAAATAGGGAGACCAGTCTTGGATAGGAGTATCCATTGGGTTGTTCTCAAAGCCAAAACTCTTGGGGGTCCAGCTCCTAAGAAAGGGAAAGGATATAAGAGAATCAAGAGGAAATTGCCTCCCAAGGAGCCTTTGGAATTCTTCCCTCCTGATATTGAATAATTCGAGCTTGAAGCCCCAACTCAAGATTTACCTAGAGTACAAGAGGAGGATGCCCCAACAGGACCTGTGGCTTCAACACCAACAATAGGTGAGTCATCTACTCAAGTCCCTCTTACAGAGCAACAAGGTGGAGAGATTCCTAAGGGGATTCTTCATGGTATAGCTAAAACATTGAAGGGAAAAGGAGTGGAGTTGGAGATACATGATGTTGAAACAAAATCTAATGAGACCTTATCAGAGAAGGATGCACAAGAAAAGATGCCTCTAGAGAAGGAAACTGAACATGTGTTAACTGAAGAAGATCAATGGGCACTATTTGAGGAAGCAAAGAAAGCTTCAGATGCTCAAGCACATGCAGAATCAATCGAGAAGAAAAAGGCAATAGATGCTAAGGCACAAACAGATGCCTTACTTCAACAACAAAAAATGGAAGCCAAGCGAAGAGCTGATGAAGTGCAGAACAAAAAAGGAAAAAGGAGCAGGAGCTCAAGACCAAAGAAGAAAATGACAAGCTCGAGATGGTGCAGAAGATCCATGAGCTAGAAGAGGAAAAGGCTAAACAAAGGAGAGAAAGAGAAGCCCTTGAGGCTAAATTGAAACTAGTTGAAGAAGCCTACAAGAAAAGGGAGGAGGTAGAATCCAAACAAAAAGAGAAATATGCTGAGGATCTGGCCAAGCAGCTACTATAATGCCTCGCCATGAGACCCTAGGAAGTTGCAACACAATGCGGAAGCGTACAATTTTTTTTCTTAAAAGTGCATTATTATCAAAGAAGATGCACAAAACTTCACAACAACCTCTAAGCAAACATGACAAGATTACATCTATTACCAAAACATACACACTACTTGCACATAAAGCATTTCAATTAAAATATTAACCATACATTTAATTTCCCATAATTACAAAGCATTAAAGATACTAACACTAAGAATAGAATATAATAAGCTTCAAATGACATTAACTTAAAAGTAGATTACAATACTCATTCCCAGAATGAGGTAGATCAAACCTAACTATTACAATTACAAGATTCCACCTCGAAAACAAATGAGGGGAAAAATAATTACAAGAGCTAAACTGAAGTAAATAGAAAGCTTAAAATAAATATTGAAACCACTATGAGTTCTCCACTAGAAAACCTCGCAACGCAATCTGCAAATCAAAGGGGGACCCAACGACATAGGGTGCACGTTCCTCCCAACCAAGTGGTACCCGAAGGCCCACCCCCCGTGCTAGGAGATAGTAACAAGGATACAAGGATAATCCCTACAACCTCTAGACTCAGGTTGACTCATACTGACTTGACCACACAGGTGATTCTAACAAATAAAAGATCACACTACTTCCAATTAACACAATCCATAACTTAGCAAGTTTCACACAAAGTTGACCTAGGAGGAGAGTCACCCAAGTTATAAGATTTGCCCTTTAGATCTTTCCAGATCCTGACCCTCATCAAGCTTCACCCTCCTACTGACCACACTTGGAGCAAGACCCCTCCAATAAGGCGAAAACTTATAACCAAACCTCTCCATCCAAAGGAGGAACAAAACATCCCCATTCATGGAAACCAGGTAAATTACTGAAAAGACATCATGCACTACCCAAGGGAAATACAATTGGTTGACATCACAATACGACAACCCCCATCCTCTAGGATCCTCTGGAAGACTTACAATTTTGGATTAACACTTAACTCATTTCCCAAAACAAGGACACCAAGGAATTAATTTTAACAAAGCAATAGCAAGGAAATAATCTACTATGGATACTCTAAATCCATTTTCCTTTTAAAATTAATTTCACAGTAAATAAAACTATTGCCTTAACAAAATAATTAATTACAACAATTAAATTTCCTCTATAGTAAAATCAAATTTTTAAATAACTTTTAAAAGCAACATAAATTAGTCAACAAAATATTTTCTCTAGTTTCCAAACCAAATATATATAAAAACATAAACAACCCTTTTAAAATAAATACATTTAAATAAATATATGTATTTAATATATATATTTATTTAAATATTCAAATTAATTTCATTTAAAATAAATCCACATAATTAACTACACATCAAATCTTAAACATATATAAATATAAACATATTCACATATGTGCAATATATATATTAAATACATATTATATATATATGATATATACATATATATTAAATATATATTCGCTAAATATATTAATCAAAATCGAAATCCAAAGAGGAGGTGATGAATTAATAATAGAAAATTCGTGAATAAATAAAATCCAAATTCCAAGTTACATGGGGAGGAGTGCCGGCCAAAGAGGTGGACCGCGCATATATTATTTAAAAAAAAAAACAAAGGAAGGTTATAGAGGGAGCCGACTATACTCCTGTACAACCGGCCACCCCATGCCTTAGGGGCAGCACCCCCTCCACTAAGGTGGAGGGCGCTGCCATGGGAGCAACACTCTCCCATGTACAAGCGTACAGTGGGTGGTGGGGGTACATCCACCCCCACCAACCACCCAACAATTTTATTTTTTTATAAATAGTTTTCAAATGCATTTTTTTTTAATACCACGAAATTTTGATTTTTCCTTCCCCAACGTGCCATACAAACGACGATTTACAAATAAAATAAAATAAATAAATCCCCATTAAAATAATGTATATATATATTATATGTATATACTAATATATATATATAATATATATATAAATAAATAATTTCAATTTACTAGATAAATTAAGAAAATTTACAAAACATTCATCTATAGGAAGAGTTTATAAAATTTCTAGAGATCTAAAAATTTCTAGAGAGGTTTTTTTAAAAAATGAATCTTTTAAATAACTTTCACAAATCTAAATCTAGGCAAAGAGACTACCAATTTCCAGCAATGGTTTACAATATAAAACCTAATATCCTCTAGGTTTCTTCACCACAAAATGTACAAAGGATTCAAAGAAAAATTCATTTTTTTATAGAGGTTTTATTTTACAAAAAAACTTCATAGCAACAATAGAAGCTTTAAAAAATTTATTTCTCTAAAATTAAATTCTTTCCTAAATGAATCTACTAATACAATTCATTTGAACAAAAAAATTTCTAATCTATATTTTAAACAATAAAATATCACAAGTAAAGAACCTGTATCAAGAAGCTTCAGACAATATAAATATTTGATGTTGAGCCTCCTTCAAAGCTTCCATAGCTTCTTCCCAACAACCACAGTAATTACAACACCAAAATAGTATCCAAAATTCATAGTAAACACAACAAGAATAATTCCTTTACAATTCGTACAACCGAGAAACTCTACAATCCTCTGTGTATTTTCCCAATTTTCATTCTTTCCCCAAAAATATATCTCCAAAACTATCCTCACACTCCCGTGAAGAAGCTTTCCTCTTCTTTTCAGAATCCAAAAATTCTCTCCATGAATAAACTATCAACCACCTCTTCATTAATTTAACTACAACATGTTGGCAATAAAAAAATATCTTTTAACAACCAATTTTAATTTCTCAATAATTTGATAATTTCAAATCCTAATTAATTCCAAATTGAATTTAATTACCTCTAATTCAAATTTAAATTCCAAATTGAATTAAATTACCTTTTTCAACTTTTTAAATAAACGTATTTAATTAATTAATTTTTTTAATTACTTAATAAATAAATTTAACCCAATGGATTAAATTGAATTTACTAAATAAATTAAATTTAATTAATTAATTTAAATACAAAGCTTCTATCAGAAATCTCTAAAATTAATTAAATAAATACCAACATTATTTCATGCATAATTTTAACATTTAATTTCATAATCAAGAACCCTTCAGAATTTAATAATATTAAAACAAGGAAAACAATGACACAACAAGAATGACTAACGACACACTGTGGCTAGGGTGTAGACCTGACACAGGTAACCTAGCTACTATCTCCCAATCATCATATCATTGGGTTGACATGCTTAAACCTATGAAGCCAGGTGGAGTCGATGTCATGTACCTGCAAAACTGTATCCAAGGCATCAATACCACATGCATATAAAAACTTTATAAAATACACCGTGAAGAATAAATCATAGAATCGCAAGGTGCTCATAAGCGAGTGATGCAATCATGTCCCCTTCACCAATATAGTATCACCAAACTGACACTTCCATCATTAATAAAACTCATGAGCAATAATCATGTCATAATAAACCAACATTATTCTTAATCAAAACATGTCAAGTATAACACCAAGGAAGTACATCTCATAACACACATAGTCCATGTCGCTCTAAAGAAATGATAAAATAATAAAGCATCTTAATCTAACATAAGAGCAAAAAAAAGGGGTGTTATAGTTAAAAAAAGAAAAGGAAGCCTCAAACAGACTTAAAGTGTTGGAAGAAGAGAGAAACAAGTTACTTGAGGAGAAAAGGTTGGAAGAGGAAAATCTGAAGAAGGAACATGAAGACAAGAGGGTGCAAGAGTAGAATGATAAAGAAGAAGCTGAAAATCTTGCATGAGAAAATGTAGAGCAAGAACAACAAAATGTACAAGAGGTTGATTCTCAACCTAAGGTTAATATGCTACAACCCTCTACTACTATTGCTTCTTCTTCAACTTTAATGACCACTACTCCAAGTGCTCCCACTTGGTTAAAACTTGATCTTCAAAACAGGCCAGTAACACCCTCACAACCTATTAATTCGGATGACATGATGAAAGAGATTGAAAAAGAAAGACCCAAGAAGAAGGCTAAAATTATGCATTCCACTAGACTCACTGAAGGAGGATAAATTGTTGTTGAATGTGCAATACCAGTGGTAGACAAGGATGTGGGGGATATGCAGCTAACTGATTACCAATTGGGCACGGTCTATTTGGGAAGACCCACAAGAAATCAACAAATGAACTTAATTGATGTGGTAGCATCATCCACCAAATCAAGGATGATAAAGGATAAACAGAGAAAGGATGAGCTTAAGGCTCAATTGGATCAATTAAACACTTTCTTGAAGAATGTTTCTACTCCAAGGTCACAGCAAAGTACCGCCATAGAGACACCAGTTCTGCTTAGCAAGAGAGAGGTGGATGATTTGGTGTAGATAAGGAGTAAGGATGGGATGATGGATAGATGGACCAACAGGCTTAATCAAGAGGTAGGTGAGGTGCTAGGAAACGATTTTGAGATTCACAAGATGACATTGGAGTTAATAGAAGAGATGAATCAGCATGCTAAAGCATTGGGAGAACAAGAGGAGGAGTATAGAGGGTATATCCAGAAACTAAAAGAGATTAATAAGTTGCCGAAATCCACTCATCTAGAGCATTCAATCCTTGAAGAGGACAACAATTTTTTTTTGGAAAAGACCTCCAACATAATCTGGTTTAGATCTGACTTTTTGTACAAACATAAGAAGGAAGTTCAAGATTCTAGCAAGGATCTAAATGAACAACTTGATGAGCTAGAAGTTGTTATTGCTATTATAGTGAATGCTGATATACCGGTGAAGGAAGGCCTACCTTTAAGTCAGTTAAAAGAGAAATGGGATGATAGACTTAAAGAGGTTGTATAAAAGGGAAATGATGGAGAATATTTTCTATTGGATCGGTTGATGGATATTAGAGAAGAGGTAAGGGCTGCTAGAAGGGATTTGACAAAGCTGAGAGACATGAGAGAGTTTACTACTACTGAATTGAAGAGGATCAAGTTCGAAGACAGTTGGATTGATGGACTAGATTTGGATATGCTTCAACAAGTCTTCTCTAGTTATGATGAGTACACTTCAAAGAAAACTCCGCATGCATGATTGACAGTCCTATGGGCACATGGCTTTCTTTTCTCTTCTCTCTTTTCCTCTCCATTTTACTAGATGATCAATGTGGGAACTAGAGATCAATTGATCTGAGTTTCCAGGAAAATTGAAGTTCCTAAAAAGGTGGATCTCGACTTTAGATAGGGAGGACTTCATTTTTTTTGTACATCTATATATACCTTTGGGGTATCATATTGTAAAGGGGGGAAAATAAGGTGAATAGAATTGGCCACTTGATAGTAGGAGATAGGAATTTTATAGCTTTGAAAAGACACTTTGTTATTTTTAGTTATAGTTGAATACAAATACAGGTTTTTACGCAATATGGTGTTGGAATTGAGTTTATTGGATAAGGTTAATGAATTATAGTCTATCTGTAAGCCAGTGATTGTGCTAAGGTATAAGTGTTTCTTATGTGATGAAAATCATTAGAAGGAACAAGATTTGAAGATTATTTCGTTAAATTATCTATGGATTGAATTATTGAAAGTCTGTTGATCTATGATTTTAGCAACGAATGAGAGTTTTTTCTTTTGGAATTTTTAAAGTATTATGATGTGTGATTGTGATGGTTAAATTAAGAACCATAGAAGCATGAAATAGTATGGATTGTTCTGTAAATTGCATCATTTTATGGTTTTCTTGATCTATTGGAAGAAAATTCATTGTTGAAAATATATGTCTAGATATTAGATAAGTTTTATTCATGTTTCTTTGATGTATGCCCTGATCTATCTTTTTCTTTTATTTAAAAACCCCCTTTTTCATTAAGAACAGTTTGATGAATCCGTCATTGCTTCCATTCCTTATTACCAAAAAATTCCCCTTGAATATTGCAGTTGCTTGGACCAATTGAGTGGCACCAGACAATTAAGAACCAACTACCAGGACCTTGGGAGTTATGCTACTATGTTTTGTCTTTCTTTTTTCAGGAGAAATACAGTAGAGATATTATGTTTAACGTTGCTTGTGTCATTTTCACCATCAACACTTTCCTTTCCCCTTATTGTTGTATTTATCCTTTTGAGACCCCTCACTAAACTCTATTTGATTGATTCAAGAACATTGAGATTATTCTTTTCAAGAATGTGTATCAAGTTATCAACTTTTTTCTTCAAACATTTATGATCATCATGACTAGGCCTTTTACAATAGGCACATTTCACCTTCTCTTTCTTAGAATTATTTTCATTTGAAGATGAGGTCTCATTAGCTTCTTTTGGAGTAGCTAATTTATGATCCTTATCTCTTTACTATTCTTTTATTTCTTATATGTGTTACTATTTTTTCCTCACTATTATTTTGTTCCATGGTTTGCAAACAAGGAATATGACTTAGAAGACTTTAGAGTGTCCATCTAAATTTTATCGTCTTGCTCTCATATGAGAGAAGTAGCAAAATCATCCAAGTATGGAATGGTGAATTTAGACCAAAATGAATCCTTAGTAGCATATAAGGTAGAAAAAAATACTAAATATTCAGAACATAGCTTATAGAGAATAATTAGGATCAGTTATTCATCCTTCGTTTCAATTACTCATTACTTTAACTATAGCCTTAGTGAATTCAATTTGGTAAATAAATTTTGAAATATGTTGAAGTTGTCTAGACTTAAACTAATTAATTCATTTTCTAACATATGACCCCTCACTTGAGTGCCAAAAAGAGTTTCTAGCTTAGCCCATATTTCATTCGGTGTATTTAAAGATTCAATATGAAAGAGAAAATTAGGAGATACAAACAAACACAATGCTCCATATGCTTCATCGCATCTATTAAACCACTTAGGATTTTCTTAACTTTGGTAGGTTTATCTTCTATTCCCATTGTTATTCTATGCAAACTAAGACTTCTTAGCTGAATTTTTATTTTAGACTTCCACTTAAACAAGTTGTATGCAATTAGAATAGGAAATGTTGTTTGAGCCATGATGAGGAAAGTGCAAAAGAAGTGCTAAAAAAGTGAACATAAGAACACCAAAAAAACCATTACCCTTTGAAATAGTATCAAAAAACACCCCCAAATATTACAAGGTTGACACTTTATAGTTTAGTCTATTTACTTGTAAGCCTTTTCCAAGATGCAATGCTCAATAAGCCCACAATGGCAAAAACTACAAATTTTAATACAAAATGAACTTGAGATAAAATATGGAAAAATTAGCCTTGTTTTATATAGTGCTTATCACCACATTTCCAATGCCTATTCATTGCTGAAAAATGGAGCACTGGGGTGAAAGTTATGGTCTATTGAATAAATTAGCAATAAAAACTTCAACATAAAATATCTTACAAAAAATGATGGAAATTATTTTCAATATCTCCATGGATGGAAAGTGATAGTCTCTAGATTTTTGTCGATATCTTGTTCACCAAAATGTAATAACCAAGGAAAAAGTTATGTAATTTTTAAAAAGGCCCAATTTGGCCTATAGGGAGGGCCCTAGTGCCCCCCTAGGCAGTGGCACTAGTGGTGATGGCTACTGGGTAGTAGATTGGTGATAGAATGAATAGATAACTAGGAGAAGTTTGAAATTAACCACTAGTGGATTTGGAAAAAATGTTGTGGTTTACAACAAAATTCATAGTTTATATTATAAGTTGTAGTTTATATACTATAGGACACTCTTGTTAGTGGCTAAATTTGCTTAGTAACTCAACATTAAAGTCCTTGGCCTTAGCGGCTAGGCCATGGGCTACACCTATGATCTTCACTTTAAATAACTGCTTAAGTGCTTATTATTAAGTGCTAAGTGCTATTTAAAATTTATTTTTATTTTTTCAAAATATTTATGAAAAATGCCATATGATCTACAACCTAGGGGGCCCTATGGCTCCTTGGGAAATTATTTTTTTCTCGATGGCTCCCAGCTCCAAATATGGGAAAATTTTATATCAAAATTTATCTCCTTAGCCTCTTGAAGACAATAAAAATGTCCATTTGGACCAAAAATGCTCTTGCAAAAAGTTGTTTGCTAGATCTAAGCTTCAAACCCCTACTTGTAGCTATCTCAAATGATCTCCAAATCAAATGAAATGAAAGCCAATATTGACTTTCTCGAGCCTCTTAGATGTGGTAGAATAGTTAAAAATACCACCATAATGACTAGAAACTCTGCAATCACGTAGATCTTACAAAACACTTAAGCAATAGGAAGAGGTTATTAGATATTTGTAAACCATTTCTAATTCTCAAGATTATTAAAAATAAAAGAGAAGATCATATAGGATTTTACAAGATCTTACATGAAAAGTACAAAACCTCATGTAATGCATTTGAACCTCTATGTGCTTCATCCATTGATGATGGATTTAGTCATACAAAATCTCAATAAAACTCTCATCATCACAAACGATGATTGAAGGCCATCTAAACTAGATACAAAACTTAGTGAGAATATGTTATATACAAATATCTATTGATACTTAGCCTTAATGGAACATAGAGAAATAAAAAACTATTTATTTCTCAACCAACAAACAAGACCAAAACTAAAAGATAAATCATAACTTGAAGTGGACATGTGATCCTAATAATCATCTATCTAATATGAATTTTTATATCCACTATGTCAATATCAATGCTTATTGCATAAAAATTCCCAAAATTATAAGTACCTTAGATGTAATTGATAATTTGCTTAGATTCCTTCAAATGTAACTCATGAGGATCATAAATAAATTGAGATGGCATCCCTATAAAATATTCCATATCATCTCTCATTTGGGTCAAATAAATAAGGCTCCCAACAAATTGCCAATAAAAAGTATCCTCAACTAAATTTGAAGAACACTAAGCATCAAGTTTGACTCTGGAAAGGAAAGGAGTCAATGAAATATTGAAATTAGCCATTTTAATTTGTGAAATAAAATCTAGAGCATAATTTAATTATGTAATGGTGATCTAAAAGTAGATTAAGATATCTCGATCCTAATAAATTAATGCAACAATCCCAATTTATTCATTAAAATTTTGTCATAAAGGGCATGTTTCAATGCTATAATGAATGAATCAAGAACTCCTTATGATCAATAGGTCATCGAAATAGAGAAGTAGAAATATGAATGAATCATCATAATATAGAATGTAGAAGTTTGGATCTAAATGGAACTAAGAGAACCCAAGTGTGAGGAGAAAGTAATCTATCTTAGTATACCAAGTATAAGGGGCATATTTGAGGCTATAGTGTCAAAAATTATCACCCTTGACAATTTCACACTATTTTTTGTCCCTCCTAAATTATTGAGCTTAATTAAGCCCCTAATTTCCCAAATTATGCATTATATAGCCTAACTTTACCATTTTCCAAAAACTGACAAGCATTGAACATATGCATTAATTTTTTTTTATCCCCTCACACCCTAACTCTTGGAAAATAGGGCCAAGATTGTGATGCCGTTAGGAATCCCAATCTCCCTATTTTGTTGGGATCAAAATTTGAATATGTCAGTTTCAATATTTTAACATTCAAAATTCAAATTGAAAATGTCGTCTATTGGGATTTAATTTGTAGGAAATTGAATAAACGTCTATAAATATAGTCATTTCATCGTTTGAAAACTAACAAGAGATGCCTAGCATTACCTAGAAACAAGTGAGCATTGAGAGCAATTCAAGAGTAGAATTTTAGAGCTTTATTGCAGCAATTCAAGATCCTAACATCATGTTGAAATTCCTATGTGAGTTTATGTATGTTTATGTTGTCATTGTTTGTGAAGGATAACTTTGGTTGTAGGTATCCAAGTAATTCAAGAAATCAAGCAAGAAAATATCCAAGACCTTGAAGTGATGTGAATGAATTTTTTCCTTCAAGGAAGCCATTAAAGATAGTGTTTTGTAGCACTTTGTTGATTCATCATTCCTTCATATCATTTATCTTTCCTATAATTGACATTTCCATTGAAATGGAAACACTAACACAAGGTTTAACTAAGGAAAGCCCCTAAATTGCACAACATTTCTTCTCTTCATGAATGTGTAGATTTCAAGTTTGGAGAGGATTGAAAAGAGTTTGAAGATCATTTATTGATTGTTGCACTCAAAAATCTACACCTTTTCAACTCATGGAAACTCACCTTCAAAATTATTTGATAGTGATCTAACAAGTCTAGAAGTGGAAATAGGGATCTCAGATATGGTATTAGAGAACTAAAAAAGTAGAGCAAGACACCCCTACAAGGACTCAAACACCCTTGGGAAACTTTGTCCTCCTATACATACCAACATCAAACTTTCAAGATGGGTAAGAATCACTATTCCCTTCCTAGATCTATCTACAATTATTTGTTTCAGTTTGTTAATTGTTGGTAGCTTGCATTTTTTCATATTAGGCCACATAGTGTAATTAGGTTAATCAAGTTAAATCAATTCCAATTCATTCCAAGACCCTAAGAGATGTAGATCTAGGTCATATTGGCTCACCTTCATGGTTGAAAGTTAATCTAAACACCTTGTTGATCTCCATCTTAATAAAACATTAGAAAAACAACACACACAAAATTTGAATACTAGGTTTTACATACAAGACCTAGGGTTCCATTTTTCATTGTTTCATTTTGGTGAGCCTAACCTTTAACATTATACACCTAAAATTAACCTTAGATCTAAGTTTTGTGTTGCATTATTTTGCAGTTCTCATTTAGGTTTTCATTATTTGCATCATAAAAGACATAAAAATTCAAAAAATGCATATTATATTGCATCATAGGTTGCATTAAGCTTTATTTTAGTCATTTAGACCAAATATACATTGAAATTTGTATCCATAATTATCATTTATTGTTCAAGCATTATTACACATTTACATCTAAGTCACATTTTCTTAAATTGAGCAAATTCTAGAGAAATGGTGACTTTTAGAATTGTTTGCACACAAAAATAGAGCACTTAGATAGTCTAATAAATATTCTTTTTTTTTTCAATTTTCAGACACCCTTTCAAGGAAACAAATGCCCTTGGGAACCTTTGTCCTTCTACATTTGAATCAATGTTTTTTGCAAAATTCTTTGTCTCTATGCCTTCACTCTATGTCTGCTTGTAGATATCTATTTTGGAATTCTTAATTTCATTAATTTATTCATATTTCATATAGCTCAAAACGAAAAACTAAAGTTAAAAAAATTGCATCAAAATCATCATTTTCAGATTTAGGCATCTTATAATAAGTCATTTTTTTGCATTTTAGATTAGAAATTTATATTCAAAATTGTCATTTGTTGTTCACATATTATTACACACTTGAATTGGCATAAATTGAGAAAATTATAGAAACACATTTACTATCAAAACTATTTGCAACTAGACCTAGGATCCTTGAACAAAATTGCACACATTCAAACTTTGAATTTATAGAAAACCTACCTAGGACGCATATTCCCTTGGGCACCTCTATCCTCATACTTTTGGCTCAACCAAATTTTACACCGATATTTATACCTATATTCTCTATCTGAATTTTCTATCTGAATTTTGTTTCTGAGTATTTTATTGTGGTTATTTGAAATTATAGTGTTCATCTTGGGTGCACTTAGTGTTTTTAACCTTGCATGAGATTCACAACTTGGTGTCCTATTTCCAATACTTTAGTGAGACATAATTGTATACTTATGACATCCCACACTATTGTTAAATCCCTTGTAGATCTAGAGTCTTCCAACTCTTTCATGCAAGGTGTTGGCAATACTCAACCCATTTTGGAATCTATCCCTAATGCTACCATACCAATGACAACCTTACAATCAACCATTTTTTAAAGATGTTGAAACTATTGTTTCCTATGTTCTTGAAGACAAATTGAAACAATTGGATAAAGATATTGAAGGACATCAAGACTATGTGGGTACCAAATATCTAGAAGGCATAGTGGTACCTATAATAGATAACATGAGAAAATTGATTAGTGATTCTCAAGGATTAAAGGTTTTATGTAGCATAGCCCATATAGTTGATGCTAATGTACCTACAATGGCTAGTTGTGCTCAAGCTTTGGGATACACTCAAATTTGAAGAAATAAAGTCTCCCTCCCTACAAGTATAGCCTCTATCCCTACATACATAAACACAAATTTTACCTCAATGATACAACAAAGAATTGGAATAATGCCAACATCAGGTATTTCTACTAGAAATCCTTATGGTTTTGGGATATCACATGTAACACCTCAAGTTTCATCCTCTCGCATAAATTTGTAACATAGTAGTCCACCAAGCACATACAAAATGCCACTATATTCACCACATTCCTAAAAAAATTCAAACATTGATTATGTCATAACCAACTCTTATAAAATGTAACCTCACTTCAACAACAAATCTCAATGTTGAACCAGAATAGAAACAAGAAACCATTTTAATATGTCAAAATAAGCTCATTGTCACTTGAAATATTGAAAACATTAATACCAAAAAACATAGAGATACCTCGATTTGATAAGTACAATGTAAAGGAGACCCTCGCAACCATATATTGGCATATATAGCCTTCTGTAGTGACTTTTTCTTTGAAGATAAACTCCTAGCTAAAATATTTCCTAGGTCATTGAAAGACATGGCTTTAGAATGGTTTTGTTCATTATAGAATAACTTAATCCACTCTTTCAATGAACTTGTTGAGGTCTTCCTCCAACATTTCCAAGTAAACATTGGACCTAAAACTATATTAACTGATTTATTGTAATACAAACAAAAGAAAAATGAAAAGGTCACAAAATTTTTAGGGTGCTATCAATTGCTTTACTCACAAATCAATCTCACTCTTCCTGATGTAGATGTTCAAAGAGTTTTAATTGAAAATTTACAACTTGACATAAGGGGTAATATCTTGTTGATGAAATATATGTCCTTTATATACTTATATATGACCTTTAATTATTATCAAAATTCGGTTAGCCAGTATGAAGAGACATCTTATCAACTCCTACTGGGAAATTTGAATCTATACCCAACTATCAACCATTCAAGAAGAAAATAATAACTTTATCTAGTTACATACACTTCAAATAACTAACCACATTGAACCTAAAGTTTCTACCATAAGTTCAACTCCATACAAATTTAGATTGGAATATAGAAAATCTACCCAGTTACCTGACACCCTCTATTTGATCATATTATAAATTTTGAATAAGAACTTAATTTGGTTTCCTCTAATTAGACATGTGGATACAACTAAACCTCTACCTCCAAGTTAAAATCCAAATGCCTTTTGTCAATATCATCACACAAGTGGACATTATACAGAGCCATGTATGCATCATAAACATCAAGTGCAAGACGTCATTGACTCTAATCACATCTAGTTGGGTGGTGTTGATGATCAAGTAAATAAGTTTGTTACTCTACCTAATCAAAAATTTCAAACTTTTACCAATATAATGCTAAACCATTCATCCAACTTTGTGTAATATTGTGATGTTAAGAATGATGAAATGAATGTTGATAAGACTAATGATATGAATGATGATAGTGTTGCAAGATGGTGTTTCCCTTGGTATCCTTTGTGCAGTGCGACACTTAGGTTCATGAAATGGCTTAACCGCCTCTTGTGGATCTTGTATAAATTTGGTGGTTGTATCAAGCATTAATAGGTCGATCTTTTGGTGTAACAACAACCACCAATGCGAAAATTTGCATCATAGCTGAGGTTATAGGTTTGAAACCCTCACTTGATCTCCTTGGTGCATTATGAAACTTGGATTCATGACATGCCTTAACCACCTCCTTTAGATCTTGTATAAATCTAGCAGTTGTATCGGGCATTAATAGGTCAATATTTTGGTGCAATGACAACCACCAATGCAATAGATAGAGATTATTATAAGAGTGATGGTGAGGGTGGTCTACAATATATGGCCACTCTCATAAATGTTCAACCTCATAAGGGCCAAACCACTTTGTTACCCGACATTGCTTTCACCCATATTGATGCATCCATACATGCACCCAATGGTATTCTCTATATCATCAGACATATTAATGACAAGCCTACAACTAGGATACTCATTGATCCCATGTGTGTAGAGAATATGATCACTGAGGAATTATTTTTTTTTCATGAACTTTATCAAGATTTTTATGAACAATTGAAAGCATGGTTGAAAACTAATGATAGTTTTTCTTTCCCTAAGATATGTTTGATCACTCTTCCTTTTAAAATTGGACCAAAACAATTAGATGTGTCATTCTCCATCATCTTGACATCAATTTTTTTTAATGTAAAGTTAGGCTACCCATGGAAATTCTCCATAAATTTCGTCCGGTTGGTTATTCATAAGTGCAAAAAGTTCCCATTTGAAAATGAGATATTTGAAGCCCATCATGGTGGGTTTAATCCTTTATCCTCTCATGGGAAATTTTAATTAGATTTATTTTGGCCCCAACCTATGGAACCTATTAAGCCTTGTGAGGATTTATTTTTTAGTTCATACCAAAATTTTAACGCAAATTGCATAATAGAGTTATCTCTTACCAATATCCTTAAAAATGATAAGACTATGGTTGTTCCTCCTCGTCCACCAATTATGGATGAACCCATGCTCGAAGCAAAGGCCCTTCTAAGTAACCAAGGTAAATATGTCATAGTTCCTCTACCCATATCATATGAAAGACCAAGATATAATCGAATGATTCCTTTTGTGCCCCCAAAGGTAAAACATGTATATAGACCTAAAGAGATAGTGGTTGGGACCCACTGGTTCTTTTAGTTCCTCCCTTAAGGGAAGAAAAGAGAAAAATTGTCTACAAACCCACTCCTACCCTATCAAAAACTGAGAATCATGCACGAAGAAACTAAAATTCTAAAGAGTGTAAACATAGGTGTCATGCTATTTCTCACCAGTTGGAAGAAAATAATAAAAGAATATATAAAAATAAAACACCTATGAAAGACACTCAAGAAGAATTACAACTTTCACAAAAAAATACATGGAACTAAAATAAGAAGTGAAACAAGAACATACAACTCTCATTGTTTTTAAAACCTCCTACTGTGATTAACTTGGATGATGAAGATGAGATTGATAAAATTGATGAGAAAGTGCATAATGAGCTTAATGTTTTATTTTCAAATTCTATGAATTTAGATGGGGGAAATAATGATGATCCATTTGTTGAACTTGAAGATGCTCCTAGTACAATAGGTGATGTAGTCCCTTTATCTAGTTGTTTTCCTTCCCTATATGATGAGCAAGATTGGGATGTGGAAGACCTACTTTAGCTCGGCTTCCATGTGTGGTAATCCTTTATGTTTGTTCATGTGTTCTTTTTGTTTTATTTCATGTGATGTGACCTCTTATGTTGTGTTGCTTGGTGTTTCTTTGTGTTTTTTATTTTTCTTTGGATGACCCTTGTTTCTCCATTGGTGCAAGGATACAAAGGAAATGAACAAGTGTTTTGACATTATTCTATTTGTATCTTGATTATTTTATATGTCATAAACTTTTTAATTTTATATTTTCTCTCATGGTTTCCTTTTAGGGATGATTCAAGGTGTTGAGACATTTAGGTCTCTTCCATGTTGACCCAATTTTTTTTTTTTTTTCTCCCTTAATGTGTCATTCGTCCATTGTGTTCATTGTTTCACAAGTATTTGTGGAATGATGTCAGTTTCAAGCTCTATTATATCACTGTAGAAAAGACATATATTGACCTCAGATTTGTGGATCCCTTATGTGTTCATTTTTTTTTTTTGTTATATTACATCTGGGGGCAACCCCTTATCATGATATAACTTTATTTCAAAATATATCATTGGCATATGACTTTCCAAATAAGATCTTGTGACCTTTTGTTGCATGACATTTATCAATTTTCTATCTTAAATCAATTGATCAATGCATGGTGTTTAGAAATTTATTTAAGGTGGGGACATACATTAGCATTATTTTCTTCACTTTGTGAACACACGCATTAGACTTAGAGGTGCATTGACATTTTCTTTTTTGCTTCACTTTGTTCACAAGCGTTGAACTTAGTGATGTGTTGGCATAAAATATTGATCATTTTTGTAGAACCTTATCAGATTTACTAGGGTGTATAAATCTTGGTATGGTTGAAATGGGTGCACACATAGTGAATGTCAAACTTCACTAGACCTAGTGTGTTTCTCATTTATCTTGGGGGCTCACCTAGTGAATATTGAACTTCACTAGCCCATGTTGCCTTCTAGTTTGTGATTCACCTAAAGAATATCATATTTTTCTATTGTGTGATTCATGAACACCTTTGGTGTGGATCCTAGCATAACATAGCTTGCTAGCTTGTGATTATCCATACCCTCCTTTTGCATTTTATTTTGACATTGTATTTTTGTGTATGTTGTTTTGCTACATTTCATACATGTGTGCATTTTTTCTTATGTTGGTTTTCCATGGGATCTTGGATCCTTAGGGCTTTGCACTCCCCCTTGATCCTTAATCAGCTTATCTCTTTAACATTTAGACAATCAGACCCCTCTTGACATATATTTTCTACTTTAGTGTGAGTTTAAGTTTAATTTCAAACTCTCACTAAAGTGGGGGCTAAATTTAGCATCGTAAATTGTCACCCTTGAAAATTTCACACTATGTTTTGTCCCCCCTAGATTATTGAGCCTAATCAAGTCCCTAATTTCACAAATTATGCATTCTATAGCCTACTTTTACCATTTTTTGAGAAATGGCAAGCATTGAACAAATGCACTAAGACCTTGACACCCTAAGTCCTAGAAAATAGGGCTAGGATTGGGATACCCTTGGGAATCCTAGTCCCCCTATTTTTTTGGGATCCAAATTTGAATATGTCAGTGTCGATATTTTAACATTCAAAATTCAAATTACAAATTTTGGCTATTGGGATTTAATTTGCAGTAAATTGAATAAATGCCTATATATACATAGTCATTTCACCATTTGGAAACTAAAAAGATATATATCTAGCATTACCTAGCAACAAGTAAGAATTGAGAGATTTATTATGGCAATTCAAGATGCTAACATCATGTCAAGTACTATGTGAGTTTATGTATGTTTATGTTGTGATTATTTGTGAAGGCTAACTCTAGTTGTAGGTATCCAAGAAATTCAAGCAATCAAGCAACAAAAGATCCAAGACCTTGAAGTGATGTGCATGAATTCAGCCCTTCAAGGACTCCATTGAAGGCTGGTGAGTTCCAAAACTTTATTGATTCATCATTCCTTTCTATCATTTATATTTCCTATCATTGAAATTTCCATTGTGAAAGTGGAAACACTAACACGGGGTTTGACTAAGGCAAGCCTCTAAATGGCACAATATTTTTTCTCTTTGTGAATGTGTAGATTTTAGATTTGGAGAGGATTAAAAATAGTTTGAAGATCATTTATCCATTGTTGCATTCAAAACTCTACACCTTGCCAACCCATGAAAAATCACCTTTAGAATGATCTAATAGTGATTTGACAAGCTACAAGTGGAAACAAGGATCTTAGATATGGTTTCAGAGGACTTAAAAAGTAGAGAAGGACACCCCTACATAGACTCAAACACCCTTGGGAAACTTTTTCCTCCTATACAAAGCAACAAAAAGATTTCAGGACATGTACACATCACTCTTCCCTTTACAAATCTACCTGCAATTCTTTGTTTTAGTTTGTTAATTATTGATAGATTGCATTTCGCATATTAGGTCACATAGTCTAATTAGGTTAATCAAGTTAAATCAATTCCAATTCATTCCAAGACCCTAAAAGATGTATCTATCTAGGTTTGATTGGCTCACCTTCTTGGTTGAAAGTCAATCTAAACACCTTGTTGATCTCCATATTAATGAAACATTAGAAAAACAAAATATACACAAGACCTAGGGTTCCATTTTTCTTTGTTTTAGAGGCTATAGATATATTTTACAAGTCTATAAACTAAAAAATAATCCTAAAGAAATCTATATGGTTGTTCCATGTATACCTCCTCCTCAAGGTCTTCATGATGAAATATTCATTTTGTGAACATCCCATTGACATGGAGTAATGATAGAAAGTATGAATTTTAGCATCAAAAATTGTCACCTTTGACAATTTCACACTATGTTTTTCTCCCCCTTAAATAAATTGCAAGTGGAAAATAAATGCATTCGTCTAATACTTTTCCTTTGACACCTTATTTTTTGGAAAATAGGGTTAGGACACTTACACCCTATGGCACATATGTCCCATTATGGTGAATGGGTCCCATTTTGGCATAAATTTTCCCTTATTTTCCCTCTTGAATCAACTATGTCAATGCCGACATTTTATTATTTGCAATTCAAATGTCGAAAGTCGGCTATCAGGGTTTAATTTGTGGAAATTAGAATAATTGCATAGAAATACTTAGTTATTGCATCATTTCAAACCTAACAAGGAGAATCTAGTGACAAGTAAATGAATCTAGTATCATCAAGCATTATCAAGTAAGTCAAGAGAAAATTTAAAGGATTTATTGTAGAAATTTAAGATCCAAGCATTATGGGTATGTACAAGATCATCATGGAAAAAATAGGCCCTTAAGTGGCGATAAAATTCAGAAAAATCAATGTTAGGCAACTTGAAATAAAAATTTGAATAAGTTATCTATATTATTTCAAAAATATGGAAGAATAGAATTTTTAGAAAATTGAATGTAGTTTCTAAAATACTAGGTTTATTTAAAAAAAAAAAAAAATCTATTTGGTGAAAATTTGAAATTTCAATGCAGTAGTACTTAAATTTCAAGGAAAAAATAAGAAGTGTGTGTCTGTTTGACCACCCTAACCACAATAAAATGATAGTATTATTTTATAATATTTTAGATATAAGTAGAGGACTCATGTCCTTATGTGATTCATATTTTTTTGTAATTTTTTTCCAAGTAAATAATTAATTATGATTTTTTTTATTACAACTTTAAAAAAAATATAAAAACTCGTATATCTAACCACCTTAACTTGATGAAAACTTCATGAAATTATTTTTATTTATTTTTCCTATAGTATGCAAAGCATAGAATGTGACACATGTTTTAGATTCAAAAAATGTGATATTGTTTGAAAGCTATAGATGTTTTCCAATCAGCCTATCAATCAGGACTTTAGTTGTAATTCAAATAGAAAATGAATAAAAATTATTTATTAAATTCAAAGTAAAACATAATTTATATTGGTGGAAATTTGAGAATATCCTTTAAAAACCCTTTTCGTTTCATCAATTTTGGGTAAAAAAAAGTCGCTAGCCACATGGGCCATCATATCACTTACATATATCGCCACTTTTTGGCCCATCATGATCCTGCACACACCCTTATGTAAAATCATATGTGAGTTTATGTATGTTCATATTATCATTGATTGTGAAGGATAACCCTCTTGTAGGTCTCCAAGTAATTCAAGAAAATCATGCAAGCAAGATCCAAGAACTTGAGGATATTTGCATGACTTCATTCCTTCAAGGAAGCCATTGTTGGTGAGTTGAAACACTTTATGGATTCATCATTCCTTCCTATCATTTATCCTTTTTTCATTGAAATTTCAATTGTGGAAGTGGAAACACTAATAGGGTTTTGACTAAGGAAAGCCCCTAAATGGAAAAACCATTCCTCTCTCTTTTGAATGTGCATGCTTTAGGTTTGGACATGATTGAAGGAGATTAGAAGATCAATTATCCATTGTTGAATTTAAATCCCTACACTTTTTCAACTCATGAAAGATCACCTACAAAAATATTGACATTGATCCAACATATTTGTAGGTGGAAATAAAAAGATCTAATCTGGCATCATAGGATTGCAAAAACAAATATGGAATATCCCTATAAGGACACATACACTATATGGTGAATTTAAATTTGTAGGACAGGTACACATAACTCTTCCTTTCTCAGATCTATTGGTGAATTTGTGTTACAGTTTCTCATTTGTTGGAATCTTGCATTTTCAAATTAGGGCACATAGTTTAATTAGGTTAATTAAGACAAAAAAATTATAATCAATTTCCAAGGCTCAAAAGGATCAAATCCAAGTCTTATTGACTCACCTCCATGGTTTAAGGTCAATCTAATCGCCTTGTTGATTTGCATCCTAATGATTTTCTAGAAAAAGCAAATTGATCCTAGGTTCTTTGCATTATACTTAGGATTACCTTTTCCCTCCATTTCATTTTGGTGAACCCGACATGTTGACATTATATACCTTCTAAAATCTGAAGCAATTGAACCTAGATCTAGGGTTTTATATTTCATTTTTTTGCATTGTTCATTTAGGCATCCATTTTTGCATCATAAAAGACAAAAATATAAAAGAAATGTATACAATATTGCATTATAGGTTGCAATAGAATTGGCTTCATTCATTGCATTCACAAATCTGTATCAGATCATTTTAAAAAAACTTTAAAGTGTTCATTTCATGCATTTAGGTATCTCTCATATAGCTCAAAAAAGTGAAAAATCATATTATTTTGTTTCAAAAGTGCATCAAAATTATCATTTTCAGATTTTGGCATCATAGAATCAATCAATTGTTGCATTTTAGAGCTGAAAATTGCATTCAAAATTGTCATTTATTATTCAAACATTTTTAACAATATTATACACTTACATTTTGAATAACATCTTAGATTGAGAAAATTCTAGAATAATATTCATTGTTAGACCTATTTGCAAACAAACCTAGAAGCCTTAAATAATATCATACAAAGTCAAACTTTTAATTTTTTGAAACCCTATCCAAGCCACAAATGCCCTTGGGAAAATTTGTCCAGCTATCTTTGGCTCAAACAAAATTTTTTAGATCTTTGTTTTTATGTTCTCTATCTACTTTTGTTGTCTGAATTTTTCTTATGAGTGTTTTATTACGTCTTTTTCACAATTTAGTGTTCATAGTGGGAACACTAAGTGTTTTGAAAATTGTATGAGATTCATAGCCTGGTGTCCTATTACCAACACATTAGTGAGATGTAGTTGTAGACATATGTCATCCTACATTATTTTGGATCTTTAGTCTTCTAACTCTCTCACACAAGGTATTACCAATACCATGCCCATTTTGGACTCTATCCCTAATGCTACCATACTAATGATAAATTTACAATCAACCATTTTTATGGATGTTGAGACTATTGTTGCCCATGTTCTCAAAGAAAAAATCAAATAATTGGATAAAGATCTAGAAGGACTTCAACACTATCCAAGTATTGAATCTCCAGCTAGCATAATGGTTCCTATAATGGATAACCTTAGGAAGTTGATTGGTGATGCCCAAGGATTAGAGGTTTTGCATAGTCTAGCCCATATAGTTGATGTCAACATACCTACGATGGCTAGTTTTACATAGGCTTTGGGATACACTCAAAGTCAAGGAGGAAGTCAAATATCCCTCCCCACAACTATAGCCTCTATTTCCACATACACAAATCCAACAATTGCTTCAATGATACAACAAAGCATTGGCATAACTCTAACCTTAGGCCTTTCCATTAGGAATCTTTATAGTTTTATTTCCTCATAGGTTATACCTCAAATTTCATCCCACCTCATAAATTTACAACATAGTAATCCACCAAGACCATACAAAATCCCACCATATTCACCACATTCCCAAAATATGTCAAGCAATGATTCAATCATTAACCAAATTTTGCAAAATGTGACATAATTTCAAAAAAAAATCACATTGAAACAAAACCAAAATGGACAACCATTGAAATATATTAAAAGGATCCCATTGTCACTAGAAATTTTGAAAGTACCCATGCCACAAAACATAGAGATACCCTAATTTGAG
Organism: Sequoiadendron giganteum; assembly: GCA_007115665.2. Taxonomy (NCBI): domain Eukaryota; kingdom Viridiplantae; phylum Streptophyta; class Pinopsida; order Cupressales; family Cupressaceae; genus Sequoiadendron; species Sequoiadendron giganteum. The sequence continues at coordinate 138,788,686 of CM021103.1, read as the reverse complement.
AAGTACAATGCTAAACGAGACCGTAGAAATCATATATTGACATATATTATTGTAGACACCTAAAAATGACTTAGGCCTGCGACCACTATTTTACCACCTTTTGTCATAACATGATTATAACATTTTAATTATGTTTCTAGCCCACATTCAACTGTTAATTAAATAATTTATAATTATTTAATTAATTCATAATCTCTCATTCTTCATGATTATTAAATAAATAAATCATATTTATTTATCTAATATGTCACTAATTATCAAAGTCTTCTTGCAATTAAATAAAATCTTATTTATTTAATTAATCCTTATCATTAATGTCCTCCTAATTATTAAATGAAAATATTTAAAATATATTTATTTAATGTGTCACTAATTCCTAAACCCTCTTAATTAAATAGATTTGCTAATTTATTTAATTAATTAACTACTTCTTCTAAATTAAATAACTATTTGTAATTATTTAATTATTGTATGTGACACTTCTATATTTTTAAATAAAACAAAATCATTTAAAAATATCTCACATACTTAACTGATTCTTCATTTAGTAATTAATTTAAAAAATCAGTTACTTCTTATCTCATAAAATCCATATTTTCAATTAATTTAATTCAAAATGGAATTATTCTTCTACAAATCAAGTAATTTCTAAAATTACTATTTTTCTAAAAATCTCATCCTCTTGTCTTATGAATTTTACTAATTTCATCTCAACTATCACATTTAGTCTTGTTTTAATTCATTTAATTAAATCTTATTCACACATGTGGGCATTTTGCCCTAACCCTAATTGAGAGTTGCCTTATTGAATCTTGACCTTTGATTCTAGGGCATTCCTCAATCTCTCATCTCGTCAGTCCATTCAAGATTGCATTTTCTATAAAATGGCAATCTTGATATCATTTTTGGGATCAATCGATGAATGATTATTATCTAGCAATTGCATTTATTTTCATATCATCTTAGGCTTTTATTATTACTTGCACATTAGGATTGAATTCTACTTTGCATATAGTTTTATTTTATTAAATCCTTCAAAAGCTTTGTCAAGACTAGACATTTTAGATTTTTTCTCACATACAATCTGAGGGCATCCTTTTATCATACCAAGGCTTGAGGAGGTACAATGAAAGTGAACCATGGAGGAGAGAAGATTTGGTGAGACTATTCCAGTTTCATTCGTTTTTCCCTTATTTTTCTAATGTATTTCATTGTTTGATGTTTTTATTAACATTGCAAGTATTACTAATCCTTTGTTGATCTTGTAGGAAAAATAACGTCATTACATTGGTGGACTCGACATTCTAACACACTTTTGCAGGTTCTATATGGCCTTAGAATTTTTTTTGTAGGAACAGGTACGGAACGCTGCATTTGCCTTCTCATGTGAAGCAACCGCTTTGTTGCACCACATTCACCACTAATAGAACCGCAAGTGACATTCTACAACGCATTTGACAGGCAGAACCCAAACCGTAGCTTCCGAGCCACAACCGCCAAGCTGCATCTGATGTGATGCATCTATCGATCCGCATATGCCATTTTGCGCCGCAAGTGACAGGTAAATTACATTATTCAATTGTAATCTGGATCTGATGCATCCACGACCAGTTTTTCTATTTTTGGGTTTAAAATGAACCAACCCTAGGATAGACACATTAATTCTGAATTTACCAATCCTAGGATAGAAAATCTAATTTGGAATTTATCAATCTAGGATAGTCACCACACTTTACTTCTGTTTGGTTAAAATGAACCCCATATTTTTGGTGAAGCAATATCTTCACTTAGAATAGAAAACTTTCATTTGGGTTTAAAATTGAACATTTGTTTCTATGTTTGTGTGGATAATAGGTATATGCTCTCCCCTTTACTAGGTGATCAAAAGGCTAGACTTATCCATTTTTATTTTCATGCATTTCACATTTTATTACAACCTTTAGAAGGCCTGTCTTAGTGGGAAAAAGTACTCACCCTACGGGAATGACCTAAGTGGGAACAACCAAAGCTAGGTTTTCCAACCCACTATAATCAAAAGTGAATTTTGGGGAAACCCATATTCAATGGCAGTGTGCAAGATAACCATCCCCAAAACCTTTGTTCTAAAGGTTGGGAGGTCTCCTGAGGGAGTTTATCATTTTCCATGCCAAACGGAAACCTTGACTAAGAACCATAGTGTAGAAGCTAGTCGTGTCAGTATCTAGACATTGTTTCAATCATAGTGCAAGGGGAGGGAAGAATCTACCCCCAAGACACTCACCATATAATCACCACAGATTGTTTGCTCAGGGGATTCAGTATCCACTTTCGTCACCTTGAGTACACACTTGGAAAAGACAAAAACACGGGCGCCCTCTAGGGTGTGACATGGCTGTGTGAGTTGACGTGATTTTAAGCTGTGGGTTGTGATTGTTACAATGACCTTTTGACTATTAAGAGTGATTCTGCTTGAACATACACTTAATATTTTAATTTATGTGTTTTCCAACTATTTTCAAATAGACTTCAACAAATTGAACAACAAAACTCTGGATAAAAAAAAAAAACTTGTCAAAACTGCAAAACAGTGTTCGGTTTTCTAAAAAATTGTCCATTGTGATGCAATCGCTCTGATGCACCGCAATCGCCAGATATCAAGCCGCATTCGCTTTGATGGGCTGCAATTGGGTTATCCTAAGTTGCATTCACTCTGATGAGTTGCAGTTGAACTATACAGATCCGCATTTTCCATCATTAAACTGCATTCGGTAACTTGAGCCGCATTTGAGAGACATCAACCCACATTCGCTAGACTGTGTCACAATCGAAACTTTCTGAACCACATTTGATTCTGTGAGCTGCATTTGCTTTGTTGTATCGCATTTTCTACGACGCATTTGCTAAAAACTGAAAACAATTCCTCACTGTCAAAAATAGAAAGTCCACAACTTGTCTTCAATTCAATCAAGTCTTCCTTCACTATTACAGTTCAAACCAGACTCTGAATTGCTCAACTTTTCATCAAACATTGCACTTTAGGTACCATTTTAGGATCACAATAGGGTTCCTTTTCTAGTCCATTAGATTGCATTGATAACTTCAGCATCTCCTTAGACACTCACTTTTGCAGATTTTAGGAGTTGACTCTTACCATTCATTGTCCAAACTTTGCATTCAATAGTAGGTTATCATTGGACCCAATTACCTTTGTCACTTTGTCAAATATTTTGTGAATTATTTACCACTCAATAGTCTAGTGTGGAAATTTCACTTTGTCCTATTTATAGTCCCTTTATGGTCCATTGGTCTTCCAAAAATTGAATCATTGCAAAAACTTTGTTTGTCCAAGTTTTTCATCTTTAGATCTCTCACTAGTAAGTACATCTTAAGATCATTTATTGCATATCATTTGGCATCTCCATTTAGTGTCATACCACTTTCATTCACAAGCCTTTAGTCTTACTTGCATTTCATATCATCCTTTAAAAATCCAAAAAGAAACCAAAAACATAGTCTCATACTTAGATCATTCTCTCCATCATCCCAAGTTGAGCAAAACTTTGTATGGTTGAAACCAGATTACAGAAAAAGAAAAGACTCATGGATTATTTTAGACAAGACACCAACTTTCTTGAGTTCACAACTGGCATGGACTCATTTCCTAATGCCATGAAAAATCCTTGTTTTGACATGGGAAATTCCACAATCAATCCTTTTAGTGAGATGAACATCCCATAATCTCCATCACATCTTTTTGAACCATTTATCCGACGAGATCAAAATGGGGATGTCTTTGAAGAAGACATACAAGCTGCTGCCAAAAACCTAGAAGTGGCCTCTTTTGTGGAAGAATTGGTCTTAAATGACTCATCTAGATATTTAGCCATGCTCCTTGACCAAGGGGCTAGGTTACCACAAGGATTTGACCTCAACACTATTAGAGCAATATCTCCTAGTCACCAATCACACAAACCTTCCATGGGAGCCTCTTCACAAAACACCATTAACACCATTAATAGTACCTCCCTGGGTTAGGCTACCACCACAACTAATGCAACCACCACAACCAATGTAGCCATCGCAAGCAACACAACATCTATTGGGGGATCATCTTCCCAACCTAGCACCACATCACAATCCACCCCCCAACAAACATCCATCATCCCTTCACAAACAATGGGTGCAACCACATCAAACCTATTTGGAACTTCATCTAGTTCTATGAGTACATCAACAAACCTGTTATTGGGATCCTCAAGTGCCATGGCAACCAACTCATCCAACTCTTTTGGGAGAAATAAAAAAAGAGTTTTCATTCAAGCCACCCAACCTAATTCCTCACAAGTTAATACCAACATCCCAGTGAATCAAAACACCAATATTCCTCATGGCCAAAATGTATTATTTGGGCAAGGCAATCAAGGCGCTCAATCCTTCACTCCATTTGGGCATCAACAAGCTCAAAATCAACAAGGCCCTCAATCCTTCACTCCATTTGGACATTAACAAAATCAAAACCAACAAGGCCCTCAAATTTAGTCCAACATGGCAAGATATCACATCCCCACTTATGCTTCTCAATTCCATACACAACAGTACATCCCTCATCAAAATACTCATTTTGCTCACCGACAACCCATTCCAAATCAACACATCTCATCACAATAGTTGGGGACTCAAGGTGCCCCTATCACCAACATAGGTGATGCTACCAACCATCCCATGGTGGAAACACTCACACAACAACTCGCTGCTCTTCAAACACAAGTGGAGACCTTGCAGCAATCCAATAAAAAGTCATACATGTCACATGACTTGTGTCCATATCCATTTGACACAACCTTGTATATGCCACCCTTTCCTCATTGATATGTGGTACCCCATTTTCCCAAGTACAAAGGAAAAACAAACCCCATTGAACACATAAGAGAATTCACCACTAGTTGCATGGACATTGCATATGAGAAAACTTATCTCATGAGACTCTTTTCTAGAAGTCTCGCAGGTCATGCACTAGAATGGTTCTCGCTCTTGCCTAAGGGAATCAAAACGTGGGATGAATTGGCAAACAAGTTTGTTGAAAACTATGCCTATAACATTGACACAAATATCGACATTGCCTCCTTATGTAGACTTACCCAAGAGGATGCAAGAGAGACTTTCATTCCATTCTTTCAAAGATGGAGAACCTTAGCAAGCAGATGTCCAGTAGAAATACCCGAAAAGGAGAAAGTCACCATGTTTGTACAAACTCTCCTAGGACCGCTAAGGTATGGCCTACAAGTCCATTGTTGCACCACCTTTGTTGACCTTGTTGAAAAGGGTGTTCAACTTGAGAAAGCCTTGATCACCAAAGGTGAATTAAAATATGGTGGAAAAACCATTAACACCACCACAAATAACAACCCAAGTAGCTCAAATGACAAAACCAAATATTGGGTTAAGAACAAGCACATCACAAATGATAGTGTAGTTGATGCAAAAACCGTCAATGCAACAGGTCATGTACTCACAATCAAAGGAGTACAAAATAAAAACGCACCCATAACTACACCAACACCAACTGCCAACGCTATCCAAAGCAATCATGCACAATCTAATCAAAGGCAGTTACGTCAACCCCGACAATTCCAAAAACGCACATACACCCCTTTGGGTGAACCTATTGAAATTGTCTTGAAGAAACTTCTTCAAAATGGCATCATAACACTAGAAGAGCAAAAACTATATGACCCTGGTTAGTTCAAGCCATCATGGTGGGATGATAGTTCATTTTGTGATTACCATCGTGCCAAAGGGCACAAAACTTGCTCTTGTCATCAATTGCAAAATATGGTGTAATACCTCATAGGGAACCACACCATCAAGTTGGGTGGTCAATCATTTACATCTAATGCAGATCATACCATACACAAAAACCCACTGCAAGATCATGGTAAAGCTTCCTCATCTAGCACAAAGAATACCAATAATCAAGCCAACGACATCCGTCCGACCTATAATACTATCCGTCCTGCATACAATTATCCCAATGGTACCAGTATCAACAATCTTCACGTTGCCGATGAAGATGAGTGTGTTAATACCATTAACATTGAAAAGGCCCTAGAATGTAATGTAACCATGTGTAAAGGCAAGGTCACCATCCCAAGTCCTTCTTCCCATCAACCGAAAATAACCAGACCGCCAAACACAAAACCAGAGTTCAACATCATTGAGCAGTTGAATAAAACACCTGCTCAAATATCCATTCTTGAACTACTCCGTATTTCACCTATGCACAAGGCCATCCTAGATAAAGTATTGCAAGAGTCGTCCATCCCAACCAACATCGATGTCAACCACTTTGAGACTATGGTCAGATACTTGAATTCGCCTCATCACATCACCTTTTCAGATAGTGACTATTCCTCGCCCAAACCATCGCATAATGATGCCTTTCACATTGAGGTTTTTGTCCACAAGCATAAGGTTAGATGAGTCCTAGTAGATGGTGGAGTAGGATTGAATATTTTCTCTCTAAAATTGGTCAAATCTCTTGGTTTCTCCGATGCATGTGTAGATGCTAGCAAAAGCATCATCATCAAGGCATACGATGATGAAGAATGTGCTTCTAAAGGCATTATTACAATTCCACTCTGGGTAGGACCAGTTATTAAAGATACAACATGCTAGGTCCTCGATCATGACATACACTATAATATCTTACTTGGTCGCCCTTGGATTCATGCTCTAAAGGCTATTCCATCCACGTACCACCAATTCCTCAAATTCCTTTTTTGATGGAACTGAGATCACTATCCCCGGAGATCCTGATCCATTTCAATACTGTACCAACCTGTGAGCTACTGCTGAGCACCAGGTACCCATCAATCGGGAAGCCTCATCTTCCACCTCATCCAAATACATTGACCCATCGATGCTCACGAAATCATCCATTCCATCACCTTCTACCACACCATCTTCATCGACCTCCATCCCAAGTAAAGACCTTTAGATCCAGGACCTTGGTTGTGGAGAGTTCAAATTGAATACAGCTTACTATATCACTACAATACCAAAGCCACCTAAAGTCTATGGTAGACCATGTTTTACAGTTGAGCCCGAAATAAATTTCAGAGTTCCACCAAAAAGTGTTTTTACACAATGGGATGATATGGGTAATGAAGTCATTATTGACATAGAGAATTGGATCTACAAAGACCCAATGGAGTTATCTCCACTACCGTTGCATCTTTATGGCAAAGGATATGATATATGTAAAGCCCAAGGTTTCAGTGGCACAAGAGGCCTTGGAAAGAATAGCAATGGAAGATGGGAACCTATTATCATGACGGCAAGACCAAGATACATAGGGCCAGGGTTTGACCAAATCGGAACTAATGATCAACGTACCCTTGAACTTTTAAGTAAGGTTGTAACGGTTACAAAAAGTGTTGAGACATGCGAAGAATCCCTTACCGAAACTAACTCAAATGAATGGGAATGGGGATCTGACAAAACCATCAGTGACTATGAAATTGATGAACTATTCTTGGAACCTAGCCAACTTTCCTTTGAAGAACGATTCCGCCAGGAATATAACATTGACCCTATTGACCGACATTCCAAAAATAAGGAATGGGTAAGCATTCCTTGGAATCCAAAAGAACATAAAGTGTCATCGGCAATACCTGAATCATTCCACCCCATTCCTAAGCCCACCTATGAGCCTAACCTATCTGAGCCCACTATCCATACTTCTAAAATGCCAACCACTAGTCACAATGTTGATAATTTTATCCCATATTATGATTTTGAATTCGATTCATTTGACTCGAAGTATGGACCATCCATTGCATCAAACACGGAAGTGGAAATTGACAACTTTTCCTTTACACTTGAGGCATCAATTTTCACACTTTCTGCATCTTCCCCATCCTTTACCAACACTAACGATGGAATCCCCCTTGTTTACCCACAATTGATCAACTGGGACCAACAAGATCCACCAGTGATGGACATATTTTAGAATGACGAGGAAATTGCAGAATTCATGGGACTAAGAGAAGGTATTCCATGAGGGATCACAAAACAGGTTCTCCATTGATCTAGATTGTGCATCTTACTTCGGGGAGACTGTGCAATTCTCCAGTCACAAAAATACAAAAAAGAAAAAAGAAAAAGAGATGTCTTTAGGTGAAAACCACAAGGCACCTTCTAATAGTAAAATAGTAAAAACAAAGGACGCATTCAAAGGTGAAAACCTTTATGGGGTGCCTAAGGATGGAGGATTGGAATTTATCCCCGTAACATAGGAAAAATCAGCTATGCTCATTAAGGACACAACAGAAGTTAACATAGCCACACCAGAGAATCCCAAAATGATTCTCTTGGCTGCATCATTGTTAGATGAAGAAAAACCTGAATTTAAACAATTCTTCACAGATAGAAAAGTTAACTACGCATGGTCATATGCTAACATGATAGGCCTTGATCCTGAATTGGTTTTGCATCATCTTCCTTTAATCCTAGGAATCAAGCCGGTCAAACAAAAGTTGCACAAAATGCATCCACAGATTGCACTACTCGTCAAAGTTGAACTAAAGAAATTACTGGATGCTAAGTTCATAAGGTCAATAGACTATGCTAATTGGATATCCAATATTGTTCCTATTACAAAGCCGAATGGACAAATCCATATCCGCATGAATTTCAGAGATTTAAACAAAGCTTGTCTAAAGGATGACTTCCCCCTACCAAACATAGACATGATTGTTGACCTCACGGCAGGATATGAGATGCTATCTCTCATGGATGGGTTTTTAGGCTATAATCAATTCCGAATTGCAACAGAGGATGAACATAAAATGACATTCACTTGTCCTTGGGGAACATACTGTTGGAATGTCATGCCTTTTGGCCTAAAGAATGTAGGTGCCACATACTAGAGGGCTATGACAACAATCTTGCATGACATGATGCATATTCTAATGGAAGATTATGTGGATGACGTATTAGCAAAATCTTTGACAAGGAAAGAACATCTCAAAGTCTTGGATAAAAAATTTAGATGGCTTGAGGATTACAAAGCTAGATTGAACCCAAAGAAATGTGTCTTCAAAGTCACTTCAGGCAAGTTGTTAGGATACATAGTTTCACGATGAGGCATTGAGGTTGATCCAGCAAAAGTAAAAGCAATTCTAGACATCCCTCCTCCAAAGGGAATCAATGAGTTGCAAACACTTCAGGGAAGATTGCAGTCTATTCGTTGATTCATAGCATAGTTGGCAGACAAGTGTCAACCATTCCAATAGCTATTGTGTAAAAGTATTCCTTTTGTTTGGACAGATAAATGCCACATAGCCTTTGAACAAATAAAATAATATCTATTAACACCACCAGTGTTGATGCCGCCTATTGAGGGCAAACCATTAATCCTGTATGTCTCTGCAATGACAAATGCATTGGGGGAATTATTGGCACAAATGACCATGAAGAAAAAGAAAGAGCCATATACTACATCAGCCGCACATTAATTGGATATGAGCTCAACTACACAACCATTGAAAGGGCATGCCTTGTAGTCGTCTTCGCGGTACAAAAATTAAGACATTATATGCTGAGCCATCAAACACATTTGGTAGCAAAGATTGACCCATTAAAATATCTCCTGAGTCGAGCAGCATTGACAGGCCATTTGGCAAAATGGGTCATGATATTAAGTGAGTATGAAATACAATATGTGGAGTGCAGAGCAATAAAAGTTCAAGTAATAGTAGATCAACTAGCAGATGCACCAATCCAAGCCACTCATCCACTGATAACTGATTTTTTGGATGAGTCCATTTTTCATGCAGATTCAACTCTACCATGGAAACTATACTTTGATGGGTCCCACACTGGTCATGGTTCAGGAGCTGGCATATTATTTATCACACCACAAGGGGATTCAATTCCTAAATCATTTTGAATTGCCTTCCCTTGTACAAATAATATTGCAGAATATGAGGCATTGGTCATAGGTCTCAAAATAGCAATTGAATGGAAAATTCAGACATTGCTCGTATTCGAGGATTCTCAATTAGTCATCAATCAAGTGAATGATGACTATGACACAAAAGATCAGAAGTTGCTTCCCTACAAATGAATGGTGGATAGTTTCATGATGTATTTCAAAATGATTGCATTTGAACAAATCCCAAGGACAAAATAAAGCAGCACATGCAATGGCTACCATTGGATCTCTCCTAGACATCCCTAAGAATGTGTCACAATTTGAATTCTTAGTGGACCAGCTGCTGATGCCTGCATACGATATACCAGAGTTAGAAATGGTGTGTGAAATTGTTGGTCCCAGTTCACCTTGGTATCAAGACATATATGACTATCTTAAATCCCAAACCCTCCCACCCAACCTGTCCAACAACCAATGAAAATCCTTTATCCAAAAAATGGCTAGACATACCATCATTAGTGACACCTTATACTGTCGTGGCTTTGACAACACCCTTCTTTGCTGTCTCAACACTAATGAAGCCCAAACAAATTTATGAGAAGTACATGAGGGTATATGCAGATCTCATTTGAGTGGTCCAACCTTAGCTAGGAAAGTCACTAGACTGGGATACTACTGACCGACATTGGAAAAAGATGCTCTTCATTTTGTCAGAACATGTCAGAAATGTCAGATGCATAGTGACCTGATTCATGCACTTGCACAGGAATTGAAACCAATCACTTCTCCATGGCCTTTCGCACAATGGGGACTCGACCTCATGAGTAAGATCCATCCATCCTCTTCTAATGGCCATAAATTCATAATCACCACCACTGAGTATTTTACTAAGTGGATTGAATCTATCCCTCTCACTTACATCATCAATAAACAAATATCCAATTTTATCCTAAATTAAATCATTTGCCAGTATGGTGCCCCACAATCCATCATCACAGATAATGGCAATCCATTCAAAAATTAGGACGTTCGTGAGCTCTGTGAGCGATTCCACATCCAACACCATTTTTCCACCCCATACTACCCACAAGGTAATGGCTGAGGCGTCAAATAAAAAAATCCGCATTCTGAAGAAGACCATCAATGATGCTGGCCGAGATTGGCACCTACAACTTAATCCTGCTTTATGGGCCTATCGTACCAACATTCGTACCCCCACTGGAGCCACTCCATTTTCCTTGGTCTACGGATCTAAGGCCATATTACCCATCGAGGTCAAAATTCCTTCTCTTCGAGTCTCTTTGAAAGGAATGATTGATGATGAAGAGTACAAACATACTCGTCTCCATGAGCTAGAAATGTTACAAGAAAGATGACAAAATGCCTTAAATCATTTACAAGCATATCAAAATCATCTCTTCCGAAGTTATAACAAAAGAGTCATGGTGAGAAAGTTTGAAATCGATGACTTGGTTCTCATGCAAAACCCTAGAAATTAGGCAGACCGTGAAAATCCTGGTAAGTTTGAGGCTAATTGGCTTGGTCCTTATATAATTACTGTCGCATTTGGTTCTAGAGTTTATTAGTTGGCCACACTTGATGGAGAACAGTTGACAGAACCCATTAATAGCTTACATCTGAGAAATTTCTACACATAGCATCAGAGAGCTGGGCTGAAAACCTACAAAATACAAAAAAATGGAAAAATAAAGAAAAAATCATTCCTTGATGAAAACCTGGAAAACGGGCATCTTGGTGACACCAAAAAAATTTAAAAAATGGAAAAATGGTAAAAAGAAATGAATTCATCCAATAGTGAAAACCTGGCAAACAGGCACTTTGGATAAGTACCATGGTGAAAACTTGGCAAACAGGCGCCATGCGTAGTTGATCATTGCTTTGCCATCTACTATTACTCAAATCAACCTTTATCCATTTGTCATGATCACAAAGGCCTGGCACATTCATGACATCCATCCTAAGTCTTGTCAATTCTGACCATGGTTAGCATTTGGTTGACATCATCCCTTGCATATCTTGGCCTTTGCCTTGCATCCACCTATCTCCATACCATTGGATTTAGATAATCCCCGATTTGTTTGGGGTAAGACCTTTATCATGCAATTGCAGTGGGTACCGTACATGACCCTGCATTCTTACAAAGTCCTGAAAAAACCCTAAAAATGTGAAAAAGTCTTGAAAAAATCCTAAAAATCTGAAAAAGTCCTAAAACAAATCCTAAAAATTTGAAAAAGTCTTGAAAAAAAAGACCTAAAAATCATAAAGCGTCCTGATAAAATACAAAAACATCCAAATCAATCCCAAAAACAAAGTCAAAGTAAATCTGATCAATTCAATCGATCACATCAATCAATCTTCATTCTAGTCCGAACTACGTTGTCTCTACGCATTTGCTACGTAGGGAAGATTCATCTTTGAATCCCTGAGACATTAGGTCAGTCCTTCTAGGTTTGCCACAAAATAAATCATGATTCAAGCTTCTGTCCTTCAGATAATGTCATTGGTCATGTCGAACTACGAGGTCTCTGAGTGCATGACATAGGCAAGGCCATCAATCGATGGACCCCCGAGGTCGTACTAGGTTAGTCCATTAGGGTTCATGGCACTGCACATTCACACACGTCAAACTATCTTCAAATCAAGTGAATCTTATATCAATCATGAGCTATCAGTCTATCAGAAATCTATTTTGACAAATACTTTCAGTCAATTCAACATGTTAGCAATGACATGTAGTCAAAATCATATCAAGACAATTTATCATGGCAAAATTTGGGTTCTTCTTTAGATGTGTCCTTCCGAAGGGAAACTCTCATCACTTCTTTATGCTTTTGGATGTGTCCTTCCTAAGCATCATCATCATCATCTGGCATTTTGATGGATTCTCCTAACTCTGAGAATCAATCTCCTAGATATCAATGTCATTTAGGATGGGTCCTTCCTAAATTTGATATCGTTCGAGATTTGGCAACACCTGACATTAAAACACTTGGCAAACACTTGGCAATCTTTTTTATGTCTTTTTGAAGATTATCATGATAATAGTTCCTTATGTCCTAGGAACCATGACATACCATGATGATTATCCTTGTCTGCTTATCACTCTACTATTAGTTTCTCCACGATGTCCTGACTTCAGGATTTAGAGAAGCAACGACATAGTATGATGATTTTACTATCTGTTTTTACTATCATGTGGCTAGTTTCTCAAGGATGTCCTATCGTTAGGATTTAGAGAAGCAGCGACGTCTCATGATTGGTTTGGTTTTTCTGGCGGTTGGTCATGACAAGTGACTAGGGGCAATTATGTTCCTTGCATGAGTCATGACCATCCTTTGTCTATGACTATTGATTTACGTGATGGTTCGACCTTGCACACTATTGATCTATGTCATATCATAGTGTTTTTCGACCATCATGACATTTTCACCCAATGATGATTAAAGAGCAACAACTAGAATAGCACTATAGCAAAGCTTTGAAGGATTTTTAATTTCCGCACTAACATGCATATCTTTCTTCGCACTAACATCCATCTTCGTCTTTTCTTCTATGGTTCTCTAATAATATCCTGTGACATACAAAATAAAGTTGCATACATAATGGCATGAGCATTTCATATTCACATCTGGATAAGTCAATACCACAATTCACATTGCACAAATGCTATCATTTGCATCCATTCATAAAACCATCATTTGCATCAATACATCTCATAGCATCACAAAAGCATCACATAAGCATCTCATAAAAGCATAGAATACCATAACACATAACATCATATAGGCCACATCCAAACTGCATCGCATATATGTATACTCTCAAAAACTGTCATGTCACAAGATAAAGTCATATGGTATCCCAAAAATAGAGCTCACAGGCTCGAATATCAAATATACAAGTGTCTAGAAGCAAGTTCTAGGATGGCCCTCCTCTGTCCCGTGGAGGTGAACTGCGAGGTGACCATGGATGACCCATTAAGTGAAAAGTGACCTGAATAGGTGTCCTCTTCTGTGTCTCACTCTGAGATGCTGTAGGATCAGTAACCAGAGACTGACTCTGCCCTGTCTGCTGCCCTGAAGACATTGATCTATGTCCATGCTCTGATCTGTGACTGTGACCGGACGCATGACTGTGAGAGCTATGAGATCTATGGCTTGATGACTACCTTGATGTAGTGGACCCCCAGCACTGGTGTGACTACTACTATGAGATCTACTGCTATGTTTCTAGCTGCCACTGCCTATCCTACTGTAGGATTGAGACAAACCTAGGTCTCATTGATCTAGTGGAAAGACCTACTCATATAAACCCTGTATCGCCCCCTGCTCTCTGCCATCCTGGCCAACGCTCTGGCCATATCTCCTGTTGGCCCTGAGCATAACTGGGCAAACTCTGTCACCCACTGCTCTGACTCCTATTGTCGGAGAACAGCCTGATCTCTCTCTACCCGGGTGACCTCTAACTCTGCTGCTAAGGCCTTGTTCTGAGACAAGGCCGCATCTAGTCTACTCTGTAAGTCTACGATCCACTGATCAATGGTGGCATCGATAGGAAAAATGGGTGATCTGTCACCCTCATCATCCTTGAAGATCATGCGCTCCCACAGTCACTGATCTGCCTCATCCTCCTCCTCCTCCTCATCTCTCTCCTCCTCGGCCCGGACCTTCACATCTATGTCGAGAGGGTGTCCCCCAACAAGTGGATCCTCCTCCGCCCTCACCTCGGCCTCCTCCTCTCCACCTCTCACCTCCACCTCCTCCTCTCCGCCTCTCACCTTCTTGGCCCTGACCTCTGACTCTCTCTCCTCCCCCTCCTCTCGAATGGGTGACAATGGTACACCACCCACTCTCTGCCTAACTCTCCTAGGATGCCTCCACCCTCTGCCATCCCTCCTCCTCCTCACACCCCTCCCATCTCCTCCACTCCCATCATCTCCTCCACCTCCTCCACCTCCCCCACCTCCTTCGTCTCCCCCATCTCTGCCTCCTCCTACCCTACCTCCATCTCTACCCCCGACACCTCTGCCATCTCTCCCTCCATCTCTGCCACCCCGACCTCTCCTTGGTATGCGTGGAATGACTGACCTTTGATCTATCGGTAGTGGACCATCTAGATCTATCAACGGGATGGGCCTCTGAACCTGCCACCAGGTGTCAAACTCAGCAAACGTCCCTGGATCTGATGGACCCCCTCTCTATACCCACTGAACTACCACCAAGCTATCAACTTGCTTCTTAGCCACTGTAACTAATATGGGCGGCCCCCACATTGTCTCCCTGGAAGACTGCAGATACTCTGTCATGCCTACTAGCAACACTTGCTGCTCCCCAAACTGATGTAGTACCTACTGGGGTAGGTACATCTTGATAATTTGCTGAGTCTATACCGTGCGGCCAATCAAATACTTGAACTATCTGCAAAATGATAAGTGGACATCCTCATTTGACCACTACACACAATCTCTGTAGGGTCTCCAAACAAAACTGATCATCATATCAATCCGATGATGCTAGTACCTGGTATCTCCCACACGATTCTGGCTAACTGATCCCACGTACAAGTAAACATAAGGCATCCCATCACCTAACTGTTGAATTTGCACCAGTGGTTGAAACACGGGAATACGCTCCCATACCCAGATCATTAGGAGGGTAGTGCCGCAACTGATACTATGCCCCTGATGATAGAACATGGCCAACAAGCAGGGCCCCCAAGTGAAAACAGTCCTTTGTCCTCACATGCGAACAAGAACATCCCCCTATCCAATGAGAAATTTGTGACCATGGTGATTTGGGATCAGTAATCCGGCGATCAGGTTCATAAGCATGGCATCGAATCTGGGAAACTGATCGGCTACAATGTCCCAACTGATCTCATAACCATCCATGTCCAATTGGGCACCATCAACACCCTCATACAACTTGGACAGGGCCTGTCGCCCTCGGTGTGAATCATAGGTGACTCTCTCTCTGCTAATCGGAATGTAGAGAATGCGGTAGACATCCTCCAAAGTCACTGTCGGCTCTCCAGTAGGCAGGTGAAATGAACAGGTCTCTGAATGCCATCTCTCACAAAGAGCTATTAGTAAACCTCTATTTTCCTGAATAATGGGCACATAGGTAACATGGTACAGACCTAGGGCCATCAGTTGCAGCCTCTGTGTATCGCTCAAGTGATCTCTGAAGGCATACGATGCCAGTTGAAACTTTTGAGTATAAATCGACACAAGCCAACTCTGTACAAGAAAGGCCAAGGATTAGCACATATTTGAGCAACATTGTGGAAATTTTACTCCTACTGGCAAGTCAAGGGTACATAAAGGTTAATCTCAGCACAAGGTCAACAAAAGTCAACTTTGGTCAACTGCAATTGCATCGCATTGACCACAAATGTGTCACAATTATACAAATGCGGCTCTGTGCATGACAAATGCATTACAATATGTCAAATGTTTTGTTCTAACCAGCAAATGCGCAATCTAACAATGAATGCATCATTGCAGATAGAAAATGCATGACCTAACAACGAATGCTTCATTTCGCTTAACAATTGCGCTGCGATTTTGCAAATGCATCATTGGACTTGTCAATTGCATTGCAAAATTACAAATGCATCACAAAAGCCTCACTTGTGTTGCAATCTGGCAATTGCGTCATTTCCCTTTGCGGATGCACAGTCACACAAACAACCCTAACCTACGTGTCGCACTTGTGTCACAACGCAAACAAATGCATCTAACGCGAAGGCATTTGCGGCTTACGCAACATCACTTGCGTCGCAACGAATTTGATTCCCACCCTTAAAACCCTAATAAATGCATTAATTTCAAAATTTGACAAGTTGGATAGGGTACTTACCAGTGCCTCTGCTCCCTCGGGTCATCAGAATGTGCACACACGGTATCCACGGTGTGAAGTCACTGGAATCACCATCGTCTCTCAAAGCTCTGATTTCTGAATTCTCTATATGACAAATGAGCAAATGACACTTGGATTGACCTTTTCAACCTATTTATAGGCTAAAAATTAGGGTTTTGATCTAGTAGGGTCTACTAGAGGCTCATTTGACCACCTTTGACTGGCATTTTGGCTAGCATAACGTCATTCGTTTCTAAATCTGTTCGCACCATTACTTATCTGGTCATTAATTTGACTAGTCAGGATATTTTCCAAATTTTTCTAACCCCGGGTCGAAATTTGAAAATTTTCCCAAGGGGGCATAGGCACTCCGTACCTTCATTGGGGCATATTCTGGACTTGTTTTCTTTGCCACAATATGACAAGCTGCATTATGACAAAGAGGGGTGAATGTAGACACCTAAAAATGACTTAGGTCTGGGACCACTATTTTACCACCTGTCATCATAACATGATTATAACATTTTAATTATGTTTCTGGCCCACATTCAACTATTAATGAAATAATTTATAATTATTTAATTTATTCATAATCTCTCATTCTTCATGATTATCAAATAAATAAATCATATTTATTTATCTAATATGTCACTAATTATCAAAGAGCGGGTGCATGGAAATGGGTAGCAATTCTATGGACACCCTCAAAAAAAAGAGTTGAAAACCATAATGCGAGCGCGTTATAATGCACACGCATTATGTCTTATGTTAAACCTAGGCAAGGTCCCAATGGCTACAACTACAAAGCCATAACACGAGCGCGTTATAACGTGCTCGCGTTATCAATTGTTAAAAGAAAAAAAAACAAATGCAAATCTCTCATTTGCATTTCGACTGGTTTTTTTGCTGCACCTGCGGCCAAAAACCCCAAAATATCGCGCTCGCATTCTAGGAGAAGAATTTATTCGCAATGATGGCACCACGACGATGAGGAGCTATAAGAGGTAAGGATTCTATGCTTTTTGTTTTGAATTTGTTAGTTTTAGGTTGAATTTGATATCTATTTGTTTAAATTTTTAGGAGATGCAAATCAACCTGCAAACCCTCAAAATCCTCAATAAGAGGACCAACCAAATCCTCGTGATCAAAATCAACCACAACATCAACCTCCTCCACCAATCACTCAACCCCCTCCTAGCACTCAACAAAATTTAATGAATGAAATTGAGAACAACAAAAAACAAATTGAGGATTTGATCAATAGGTTGAGTGATCCAAATGGTTCAACCATAGAAAGAATGACCCTAGCAAATTCATTGAAAGATATGTTAACAAACATAGATTCAATTAGCAAATAAATAACTGGATGGGAAGATAGGAGGCAGGCAGCTAGGGAGTATTATGCAAATAAACTATCATACAAGGAT
This sequence comes from Sequoiadendron giganteum, assembly GCA_007115665.2. Taxonomy (NCBI): domain Eukaryota; kingdom Viridiplantae; phylum Streptophyta; class Pinopsida; order Cupressales; family Cupressaceae; genus Sequoiadendron; species Sequoiadendron giganteum. The sequence goes on along the minus strand of CM021103.1, from coordinate 138,770,462 downwards.
GTGAAAGATTTAAAAATAACAAAAGGTGATTTGTGCTCATTATTCACCAACCCATGCAAAAATCAAAATCTTACCCTCAATGCGAAGAGGTTTCCTATCTATTGGTGCCACCACCAACAAATGAAGGAGTGGTTTTATGATAGGTGGTACATGGTCTTTGATTACCCACTGTGCAACAATTGCGAGGTCCTGCAATATTTCCTTAGGAAACTATACAGTGAGTTCATATTGAACAAATCCCCAAATTATTTTGATATGAGGGATTTCTAGGGGAGAGGTTAGGGGTCAGCTCAAGATAGACCTGGTGCACAGCCGAATCCTACATGGCAAGGTAGACAAGCTCTCGCTAGGCCACCTCATGAGCACATTGTTATGCCTTCCGTCATGAAGGAAAGTGTTGATGTAGAGACATTGCAGGCAATCAACACTTTGACCAAGAGTGTAATCCATCATACTAGCCCTATTCTATAGTGCCATCCAGGGGATTCTTCTAGTGGTGGTCTTCGAACACATGTGTGTCAATCTTGCAGGGCTACTTGTTCACATGACCCCACCGACCCTTAGGAGACTGGTATGCAGGATCTGTCTGTAGCTATGGAGATGGAGAGGGTAGCTGACATTTTGCATGAGGCATATGACATTCATAGTTAGGTAAAAGTTAGTGCATGTGTTCATTGAATTTAATTTATTAAATTTCGATTTTGAAATGCAAGATTAACTAAAAATGTTTTATGATTTTAATAAAATTGCAGGGTCATAGTGTTGAGACTGGATACACCGGCCCCCCACCAACATATTTTTGCAATACACCTATCACTAGGGTATGTAACTAGTAAACAATTATAAGTTTATTGCATATTAATGGCATTATTTTACGAATGGTAATTTAATATGCAATTTTGGATGTTGAATAGACTAATATTGAAGGTTTTGATGGAACACTTCCCAGTGGCGGTGGATTTACTCAAACCTTCATGCAGGTAATAAAATAAAGAGTTTAACTAATGAATCAAGTACATAATAGATTTTTGTAGTTTATACATGCACATCGTTGATTACGTTGAATAATTTGTTGTTTTATTTTTAGTTGTTGCCAGACGATACACCTCTGAATGTGACGAGGGCAATGGATATTGGTGTGACATTTGCTATACAATCCTTGATGGCTCTGACAAAAGAGGTATGAGGAAAATTAGTAAATTTTAATTTACATTTGTTGTAATAGATGTTAGTTAGTGAGAAATCAAACCATTATTGATTCACATAGTTTTTTTCTATTTGTATGGTTTATACAGGGCCTAAGCATGCCTGAGCATGGGCGTGAGGATATTTCCCTCATGGAGAGAGATCGTGAGATGGCTATAAGTGATTATTTTGTCAAATATATCATTTTTTATAATGTAATTTCTATATATTCATGTCTTTACTTTTTATTGTAACAGTTAAAACTTCACCATGAACTAAACCCTAGGAGGAGTAGCAGGAGCACTCCACGAGCGCAACAAAAATGAGTGACAGACCTATCACCATCTGAGCGAAAAGGAAAGGGAAAGATTTTATTTCCTAGGCATGGAGATCAGTTACTTTTGATTCCAGAGTCCTTTATTGTATGCCTGCATGGCAGTTTTGTACATATTTTTTATTGGACATATTTGACATTGTATGCCTAGATGGCATTCTCGTAAGCCTATATGGCTATTTTGTAAATATATTTCATACTTATATAGACATATATTTATGTATGCCTACATGGCTATTTGGTTAATACAAATATCTTTTTTCGATGCCTGTCCATATTTGCATTCTAAATTGATGGTTCAATAGATATGAGCTACGTATATTCAAGTGTATACTTTACAACTTATGTGTATACTTTGTGACTTATGTGCATTCGAGTGTATACTTTTTGGTTTACATTTTTTCATGCATATACCTTGTATTCGTGCATATACTTTGTTTTAAATTTGTGTATACTATGTATTCATGTGTATACTTTTTGAGGCTTACGTGTTTATGAGTACTTGTAGTTCCCTTATTGACATGTACATGTTTGACTTATTCACATGTATAGTTATTAATTGGTTAGCCCTAGCATTGATCTATGTCATCCTCAATGCATGATCCTTGAGATGGAGTAAGTACACCCTCAAGGTCAAAAGGAGTTTCACATGCATTCTTCGTAGGCTCATTTTGGTAGTGAAACCAAAAACCTCTTGCATCATTGAAATGAAAAAAAAATTCCTTTATAGCAAGTCTGAAGCCATTATCATTCTCCATCAATTCTTCATGTATCCACTTCCCATTAATGGTTGTCTCATGACCTTCATGAAACCAAGCACTTATCTCATTTGTGATAGAAGAAATGTATGAATATTTATCTTCCTCCTTATGAAACATTCATTATCATGAGAGATGGGTTCTTGTGAACCACTACTGATGAATCATGGGTCCATGAGTTTGACTTGTAAAACTACACGATTGAATCTTGATAGCAATATCATAATATTTATATATCTAAATGTGTTATTTCCTTCAGCTAAAATTTGTGCTTATACTTATGTGATTGATGTATGTTTGTGTATGGGATCACATTAATTTCTATTTGATGATGCTATTGTGTCTTTAAGGTTTATTTATTAAAGGGTGCATGAAATAAGTTTTAAATCCTTACAAATCTTTGAATTTCTTAGGTTTTTCTATTTGTCAATTATGGGCTCCGAGCTCGAGTCCAAGTCAAAAAATGGCTTGTCAAGTCTAAGGCTAGTCCTAGTCTTGTAACACTGGTGTGAACACATTGAGGAAAAATGTATATGCCAATGAAGAGAGAACCCATCCTTGTTTCCAAACAAACCATGGTATAGATATGGTTGCTTGAGATAAAACATCACTCTCCTGGATAGTTCAAACCATAATCTTTGATGGCTACAAACACACCTTCATTATGTGTGTTCTTGATCCTATTGAAGAAATGGTGGAACATGTTGTAGATCAAATATTGCAACCCTAAGTCCACAAGAAGGTTACTTGTCCTGATTTCCGCAAATGTCTTTAAGATGTTCATCCTTCTTGAGTAATGTGAACTATTGATGTTATCTAGATCTTTGAAACTATCTGCAATCATGTGCAATATTGTAGAAGCTAGAGCTATATCTAATACTACAAATGACTACTCAATGGAATCCTGATAGCAATATCACAATTTGACACATTGTAGAAAATACCTCCTACTTATCGATTGATGAGCTAAAGTGATGGGGAGTTCTATCCCTCAAGAGAACTCTTGCTCTTCCCAAGACCTATTCTTTGGTCTTCCTAGGGTATTCCTCTCTACCCTACTTAGGGATCACTCCTAAACCCCTCTCACAATGTAAGACTCTCCACCAATTTCAAATTCTTCTCCATCACTCCCAATCCACCACTAAGCTTCCTTGGGCTCCACACTAAGCCAAAGTGTCCTAACCACTCCAAGGCTAGGGAAGGGTATCCTAGTTGTCCCTTTGTTGATTTTTCTCCTTATTGATCCATCTTATTGGATTCTTTCACCTTTTACCCATCTCTCTCTTGAAAAACTCAATTTTAGGCCTTGTAGCCTTCTGCCCCAATTTGGCCTCCTAGAACCCATTTTCTTGACTTTTCTCACAATCAGTCTTAACAACCCCCAATTTTTTTTGTAGATTATTTATTTTGACAATCAAGGCTCCAATATTTACTAGGCCTTAGGTCCTACAAGTTTCTGTACATATGATTGTCCTCAAACCCCCTATTTTCAAGGGTTCTTAGGGTTTTTGGCTCTTTTTCCTTCTTTGAGGGCTTCAATGACCTCCTCAGCTCTCCTCCTGGCACACACATGACTAAGATACATGTTCCTACACTCCCATAATATTTATTGGCACAAACCAATCCATTTAGCAACTCTCCTTGCTACTGTCCTCTCCAAGCTACTAGCCAGAATGCACTTGCACTCACCTAGTGCTTGATGATTTCATCACCTTCCTTGCAAAAAAAGACCCCAAAACCTATATGTACACTATTTACACAGTCCCCAACTTGATTCCAAGTTTCCATGAGAGGAAAGCCATGGGAAGTCAAGTGGGACTCATTATTCACAAAACTGGCCTAAACCGGCAATGAGACCAAGAACTCCAAAAACTTGCAAAAAGATAACTAGTCAGTCTAGATGACTAATATAATGCTACAAAAGGTAAGTAAGTGACACAAATGGAATACTCAAAGCATTAGATAAGTCCTTTCAATCCATTCTTGATTGGATGAAGGCTCAAACACAAAAATTCAATAAAAACTTGCTCTCTTCCAGTCACAAAAATGTACTCTCCAAGTCTCAATTCATGAAAACAATCCTCCAACCTAGGTATTAGGGTTTTTGTGACCTTATATACCTTTCTCCCACATTCTAGGACCCTTGGGTTGGGCTTAGAGCATCATTAATGCCATTTTCCAACTTTTAGGACAAATAGCCAAGGCAACATTGCTCAAAATGCTCACAGTGTCCAACACTTACCCAAACCACAAGCCCCTAACAAACATATTTCCAATTCACTCATCAAAAAAACTCTTGGGACTTTACATCATAGTCCTTATTCCCTTGGTGGTTGGATAGAACCACCTACAAGCCAAAATTGCAAAGATCTCTCCAAAAGACCTTAAGGTGCTCCTGCACCATTGTCCCCCCTGCAACAAAGAAGTTAAGGAACCTGTGGAGTCAAGAGCTCCTCACTAATTCCATGCTTCTTAAAGTCACTTTCTGCTATCCAAGTAGCCTCTAACTCTGGTTGATGTCTCCACTTCACTAGGTGCTCCATGTATGTCTTGTGCCTAGTCTTCTTCTTCACCCTTGAGTCTAAAATCTTGTCCACTTGTGGTCTGATCTGATCAAGTACCTTGAGTTTGTCCACATCCTTACTCACCTCAGCACTATACTATTCCTCATCCATTTCTGGTCCTTTATACTTCACCAAGTCCTTCACCTTGAAGATAGGCGAAATGGACATCTCCTTGGGTAACTCCACCTTGTATGCATTGGATCCATACTTAGCCAATACTTTACATGGCCCTATCCTTTTCATCTGCAGCTTACTTGGTATGCCTTTCTGTAGTCTTGCCTTGTTCAATTATACCATCACCAAATCACCTATTTCAAATTGTAGATCTCTCTTCCCTTCATCTCTTTTAGCCTTCAAATTCTAGTTAGCCTTCGTTAATGTCTTCTTTACCTGCTCATGAACCTCTCTCATTGACTGAGCAAAATCATCAGCATGTCCACTGATTCCTTCATAACCTTTTAGGTCTCTTAGCTCAAGTACACCCCTTGGATGTAACCCATATACAATTTCAAATGGGCTCTTACTAGTAGACCTATTTATGCTATCATTATAGGCAAATTATGCCTGTGAAATGACTTGTTCCCATCCTTGTCCATACTCCTTAGTTAGACACCTCAACAAGTTACTAAGTACCCTATTTATCAAGATTTATGGTGAGCTTCTCTTCTTGAAGTTTCTTCAACACAAGTTCTAGGTGCTTCATATGTTCTTCTTTTGTTTTGCTAAAGATAAGGATATCATCTAAGTAGAATACCACAAAGACTCCTATAAATTCCTTCAAGACCTCATTCATCACTCTCATAAAAGTGCTAGGTGCATTTGTAAGCCCGAAAGGCATTACTAACCACTCATATAACCCCTCTGTGGTTTTAAAAGCTGACTTCCATTCATCTCCCTCTTTCATCCTAATCTGATAGTAGCCACTTTTCAAATCAATCTTGGAGTAGTACTTAGCACCCCCTAAACAGTCCATTAAATATTCTATCCTAGGAATAGGAAACCTATATCTAATGGTTATCCTATTTATGGCCCTAGAATCAATACACATTCTCCACCTATCTCCCTTCTTAGGTGCCAACACCACTATAACAACACATGGGCTTATGCTTTTCCTGATCAACCCTTGGTCCAAAAGTTCTTAAACTTGCCTTGCTATCTCCCTGTTCTGCTCCGGTGTCATTTTGTACGCAGCCTTGTTAGGAAATGTTGCTCTTGGTACAAAGTCAATTTGATGACTGATTGCTCTTAGGTGGTAGTGTAGCTGGTGTGCCTTCACAAATGATATCCCTGAATTGATCCAACAGTTGCTTCACCTCTGCTATCATAGGTAGCTGACTAGGTGACTCCTCCTCCTTTGGCTTCAACATGATTGCATAGACAACTCCTTCTTCCTCCTTCATGTCTCTTAGGAATTCCTTTCCACTCATCAAAAGTACACTAGATTCTGCCTTTTCCACTATGCCTTCTCGAGGAAAAAACTTCATGGTTAAGCGCTTGAGCTGGAGTATACTGGAATGGGTGACCTCTTGGGAAGGCCTAGTGCCTCACCTTTGTGAGCATCACTTAGATGCAATGAGTGCTAAGTGGGCCATTCAATATCATTTCAAATTTGTTGCTTTAAGCAACTTACAAATTTGCAACTTAAGACTCCTCCAACCTAAGGGATCGATCCGGTGGAACATAGCTCGGAGCGATTCCACGTGTTTCGATGCAAAATAGGACCATGCCTAGCATAAAAATACCTATTTGGACATGTTGGAATAGTCCGCTTGCTCACACAAGTTGTAGAATGAAAGTTGCACCACTCTGCAACTTTGCATTGCTTGCATTTGATGCTTTTTCCATCAAGTGAAAATCTGCCACCACTAGAAAACCACTTTGAGATAGCCAAAACCAAGAGAGGTTTTTGTAGATAGGATCAACACAATCCTATAGGATCAGATGGGAAGTTTTTGAGCATCACGGCATCTGAGTAATAGCATGCTAAAGTTTGCAGCCATTTTGCACTTTGGACCCTTAAGGGATCGATCCGATGGAACATAGCTCAGAGCGATTCCACGTGTTTCACTATGAAAGAGGACCATGCCTAGCATAAAAATACCTATTCAAACATGTTGAAACAGTCTGCTTGGTCACACGAGTTGCAGAGCAAAAGTTGCACCACTTTGCAACTTTGCACAGCTTGAATTTGACACGTTTTCCATCAAGTGAAAATCCGCCGCCATGAGAAAACCACTCCAAGATAGCCAAAATCAAGAGATTTTTTTCTAGAGGGGTCTAACACCTTTCTGTAGGATCAGATGAGAAGTTTCTAAGTGTCACAGTATCCAAGTAATAGCATGTTGAAGTTTGTAGCTATTTTGCACTTTGGACCCTTAAGGGATCGATCTGGTGGAACATAGCTCAGAGCGATTCCATGTGTTTCGGTGTGAAAGAGGACCATGCCTAGTGTAAAAATACCTATTCAGACATGTTGGAACATTCCGCTTGGTCACATGAGTTGCAGAGAAAAAGTTGCACCACTTTGCAACTTTGCACAGCTTGAATTTGACACATTTTCCATCAAGTGAAAATCCACCACCATGAGAAAACCACTCCAAGATAGCCAAAATCAAGAGAGGTTTTTCTAGAGGAGTCCAATGCCTTTCTGTAGGATTAGACAAGAAGTTTCTAAGTGTAATGATATCTAAGTAATAGCATGCTGAATTTTGCAGCTATTTTGCACTTTGGACCCTTAAGGGATCGATCCGGTGGAACATAGCTCGGAGCGATTCCACGTGTTTCGGTGTGAAAGAGGGCCATGCCTAGCATAAACATACCTATTCAGATGTGTTGGAATAGTCCGCTTGGTCACACAAGTTGCAGAGCGAAATTTGCACCACTTTGCAACTTTGCACAACTTGAATTTGACACGTTTTCCATCAAGTGAAAATCCACCGCCACGAGAAAACCACTCCAAAATACCCAAAATCAAGAGAGGTTTTTCTAGAGGGGTCCAACAAATTTTGGTAGGATCAGATGAAAATTTTCTAAGTGTCACGGTATCCAAGTAATAGCATGCTAAAGTTTGTAGCTATTTTGCACTTTGGACCCTTAAGGGATCGATCTGGTGGAACATAGCTTAGAGCGATTCCACGTGTTTCGGTGTGAAAGAGGATCATGCCTAGCATAAACATACCTATTTATATGTGTTGGAATAGTCTGCTTGATCAGACAAGTTGCAGAGCGAAAGTTGCACCACTTTGCAACTTTGCACAACTTGAATTTGACACCTTTTCCATCAAGTGAAAATCCGCCACCATGAGAAAACCACTCCAAGATAGCCAAAACCAAGAGAGGTTTTTCTAGAGAGGCCCAACTCCTTTTTTTAGGATTAGACAAGAAGTTTCTAAGTGTCACGGTATCCAAGTAATAGCATGCTGAAGTTTGCAGCTATTTTGCACTTTGGACCCTTAAGGGATTGATCCGATGGAACATAGCTCGAAGCGATTCTATGTGTTTCGATGCGAAAGAGGATCATGCCTAGCGTAAACATGCCTATTCTGACGTGTTGGAATAGTCCACTTGGTCACACAAATTTCAAAAAAATGTGTACAAATTGTTTACATGACCTTTATATGACCTTTTTCACATTGTTTACATTTCAAAATTCAAAGTTTGTAAATTTTCCTACTCAAGGCATTTACAGAACAAGGTGCTACTACACCAAACATGAAATTCAACCTTACAATATTTGAGTATATCTCATTATGTAATTAAATCTTATTACAATGCCTTTGACACTTCATTCTCTTAGATCTTTTACAATGTCACTCATACATTCAAGATTCTCTTTAAATGTCTACATCATAGGTGCTCATCATGAGGTTAACTTCAAATGAGTAACTTGAGATTCCCTCACTAAGCTTCACATGCTCTCTTATAATGGCTTGAAATCAAAATTGAGATTTTTGAAAATCATCAAAATAAGTATGTTGCATTGCTTTTTTGGCTGAGATTTTCTTTGATGGCTCTTAAATCAGCAGTTTCTGCAACGAAAAATCAATCAACCCTTAATAGTTTACTTACAAATACGCAAAGTAAAAGAGAAAAATAAAGAGCATCCAAAATGGAAATGAAATAGAAATAAATGGAAGGCACTTACAAATGTTGCATGCAGACATCAAAATAAGCATGTTGCATTACTTTTCTGGTTGACATTCTCTTGGATGGCTCATATATCTGCATTTTTTGCAAGGGGACACCAATCACTGTAAAAGAAGATGATAGCATTGGCATCAAACAAATTAATGTGCATACAAGTATAAATTAATAAGAACCAATGTGCATATACTTAAAAATTAATCCAATGAACCATCCGGGTCTGTTCTACTCTTTATTGTGTCAAGTATTACCTCATGGTCAGACTCACGGACCTTCCATAACATCTTGTTCAAAGGTCTACCCCCATATTTTGTCAAATGAACATTGGATGCCATGACAAGGTTTGAGTAATGAAGAATCTTATGATGCATGTCAAAGTCCTGAAATAGCCAATGTTTAACACTTGAATGTGGGTACCTTCTAAGCCATGTTCCAGTAACCACAACTGAGCCTATAGGGTATTCGATGTTTTCTCCATCTATAACTAGGGCCTCCAATTTCTTTTTGGTCTCAACACAATGATACAAGTAATAGTCTATTCCCTATTCATTGTCTTCATTTGTAATAACTACATAAACATGCCCTACATTGATATGTGCAAACAATCTCTTGAAATTTGTCAACATTATGAATACAGTACAAAGTAAGATCTAACGATATGGAATTTCAACAACTAAGAAAGTAGATATATCACCTCATTGAACTAGATCTGATATGTGGTCAAAGTCGATCGATGATTCTATTTGTGTCAATTCCAATGCCATCGGAGGGCGATATGTGTGAAGTGGGCTAAGATAGCTTGTGAACCATTTGTTAGCCCACTTCCCTGACTCACAATCATTCCAGTCATGCATTGTACATGAAGAACAAAAGCATGCCATCTTTCGTGTATCGATACTCCATGAACCTATATTTGAGCTAAGGAAAGATTGTACCTCACTCGATCCTATTAGTGTACAACAGTCTTCATATGGTGCAATGTTAGTATCATCCATCAACCAAAAAAATCTACGAACTGAAGACGTACCTTCATTACCTGGACCCATCAAAGCATTACACCACTTGACAATTGATTTTGCATCTGTCAATTTTGCACTATCTTTATACTTTAACTCTTCTCATGCTAATGCTCTTTTCACACCTACTCCCACACCATCATTCTCCCCCTTTCCATGTCCAGCCTCATAAAAGTTCCACATATGTTGAACACCTATAATGACATGCATCCTGCACAACCAATAGAACATGTGCGAGTTCTTGAATTGTGCTGCATAGTTATCAGACCATATTATATGTTGATCGTATTCTATGCCCCTCTGAGCCAAACCACTATAGAACATCTAGAAGCAACCTTGCATGAACTCTGGAGAATGTGTGCAATCATCACTAATGTAAAAGTGGTACTCCCTCAATACCTTCCTTTGCTCATCTGTACTATCAGATGCATGAATGAATGCTATGTGCATAAATATCGAAACTTGTGTAGAGTTGTAATATTATGACTGCAGCTCATGTTGTGGTTGTAGAGCATAGTTCTCTGCAAAGTCAACCACAAATACTATGCTTCCAACTGGAAAGGTGTCCTTACATAGCTTGAACTGCGTGTCCAACCATCAAGCTCTATGGGTATGCATTGCATACTCAAACAGTATACTGTCACAAAATGTGGTCATAAATTTGTACATTGGAATCTTCTCAATAACCAAATCACACCTTTTTGCTTGAGAACCATATGCCACTATTTTATACTGTTAGAAACCCTAGATCAGACATGCAAACCTAAACACCTTCCACAGAAGAGAAAACATCAAAAAAGCAGAGCTTTGCATGTAATGTGCAAAATGATATATTCAGGAATTCAATATTACAATGAGATGATTTGCTTTATAAAAGCAAAGTATGCAAACCTAATGTTGACCTAAAATTAGCTCAACCTAAGTAAAGTTATGCAAGTGTAATTAAATATTAATTACACTAACACCCCCCATAAGTGCAACTTAGGGAGACTAGATAAGCATGCACCTAAAACTAAGATGAACGCAAGAAATCATGAAAGAGGTAGAGGAGGAAAACCCAGTGGGACAAGATCACCTGCATGCAATAACCTGTTACATGCAAAAGACATTCAGAACAAAACAAGATCTGTAAACCTCAAAGTGTAAAATGCATTATGAGAATCTCAGTTATTACAAAGAGATCAATCCTTATGAAGGAGATCAAGAAACCCTAAAAGGGAAACCCTAAATGAAACCCTAGTGTGCACACCTAATAATAAATAAATTATTAATGTGCCTAAGTTTAGCTTAAGCAACTAGAGGAATAAGTGACTTAAATAATTAACCAGTATGATATAATTAATTAAGCGTAATAAATTATTACTCTAACACCCCCCCTTAAGATGAACTTAGGAAGAAGCTAAAACACTAGAAGAAGATGCATGCAAGCAAAGATGGGTCCCGCCAACTAGGCCTGATCAGGTACCCATTTACAAATGCAAGAAAGAGGTAGAGGAGGAAAACCCAGAGGGACAAAACCCCCCTACAATGATATGACATGCTGCAAAGAAGCACTGGAAGAACACTGTAGAGTAACACTGGAACCGCAATCTGGCAAGCAAGGAAAGATACTTCTGTCTACAAGAAACCATATCAGAATCATATTGATGTGACAGTAGACCCGATGCCACAGAACACTCAAAAACTCCAAACGGGAACAACGCTGGAATCTATGAAGCAATAGTCAATTATTGAATGATGTATCACTGAAAACGAAGTGCAAATATGCAAGATGCACTCTCCCAACTGCCAAAATATCCAAGTAATCTCCAAAACACCCATCGGGCCAAATCTGGATTAACGAAAAACCTAGGACAAATACAGAAAAAAGTGCATGGACAGCAACATAGATCTCCTCAATACCTTTCCAAAGTCACAAAGATAGCGAAAATCGGAGATCGTGGCAAAAAGTTATGAGCTCGAAAGCATAAAAAGTACATCTGACTTCAACCAGAAATAAATGCAGTAAAACAAGAAAATACTATAAAATAAACTACTTCAATTGAAAGTACTTGGAACCAGCTTTCCGGCGATATCTCATTTGCCCAATTTCGATACCGTATGCCCAAGTTATGCCAAAAACAACAAAACTGCTCTTTTAGGGCAAACTAGGGTTAGGAGAGGCAAAGAGGGGCCGTACGGACGCTGACGTCAGTGGTTCACGAGCATAAATTTGACGGCCTACAGGCCGTCACCGCAAAAAATCACTCCCTGTAGAAAATTTTTTATTCCGTTGGTCACCATATGACTGCAGGCTAAGCCGAGGGGGCTGGAGTGGGTCGGGGGGCCGGGCGCGAGCACCTGGTCATCCATATGACCTCGGCCAAGCAGGGGAGGGCCCACGGCGGCTGAAGGAGCTGGCGGTGGTGGGAGCCGTTTGCACTAAAGGCACCGACATAGAACCCGAGATCGGCCTTTTTTTAAATTTTTTTCTATTTTTGTGCCTCGGAATGCATGCTGGGGAGGCCATACAGCTTCCCTGGCAAAAAAATTTTGCCTCAGAAACCAACTGCTCGAAAATGGACAATTTGACAGGCATTTCTAGGGTTTTGGGGCGCTGCGAACGCGATGGCGATGTCCGTTTGAGCCCATAGTGTCCCGAAAATTCTGCTACCACTAGATCTTGCAAAAAAAAGATGCCTATGGAAACCCTTGCACTTGAAACTCACTGAGAAGCCATATCTTCAGATCACGAACAGGCAGCGGCAGGTCTGGAGCTCTGATACCATGTTAGAAACCCTAGATCAGACATGCAAACCTAAACACCTTCCACAGAAGAGAAAACATCAAAAAAGCAGAGCTTTGCATGTAATGTGCAAAATGATATATTCAGGAATTCAATATTACAATGAGATGATTTGCTTTATAAAAGCAAAGTATGCAACCCTAATGTTGACCTAAAATTAGCTCAACCTAAGTAAAGTTATGCAAGTGTAATTAAATATTAATTACACTAACATATACTTCCCGAACTCTACTAGTTTTTGTCCCACCTCATCTGTGCTTTCCATATCTTGACATACTGGCATATGCTGGAAGCCACCACAATGCTCACATGAACCATCCAAGCATGTTTTCCTATAGAATATCTGGGCATCCTCTATTTCACATAATTTTTTGATAAGAACTCTCTTGAAGATTTTGGTGGGGCTTCTATGCCACAATCCTGCAAAACATCGTTAGTATGCAAATCTAAACATATAGAACGATAAACATCGTAATGGTTAGAAAATTCAATATGTAGTCTACAACAACAATTAGTACGTGTGTGATTTATCTTGACATAAAAAGGTTTAAGTAGTTCAAAAAATCTTTGAGAAATACTAATTTGAGGATAATCATTTTCAAATTTCTGAAAAAATTGGGTTTGAGTCATATCCAAAAAATGCTTTGGATGTGGCTCACAATTTCGACTACCGATTCTCCTTCTTACCACATCCCTTTGATTTGGAGATGGCCTGGTGTTATTCTTCCAATACTCTTCAATTAGTGTTCTCAAGGCTTCGACAAATTCTTTATATTTTCGTGACAGTCTCCCCGAGAATGCCCATAATTCATTTGTATCATTGCCCTCAATTCTTCCTGCCTTTGAATGGCTCTTGATAATTTTTTTCTACTAATTCCTGTTTTTTCACTAGTATTTTTAATTAGGCGAGCTCTCTTTGTTTAAAAACTTACCAAAGTTGATGTAATGACACATCGGGTGACATTACTATCCTTTGAGTGTGAGGTCTTACCCACACTCTCATAATAATCCATTAGATTCTTCACAATAGTGTCTTCACTTGATGCATTCGATGTTCTCAACCAAGGAGTCTTCATGGTGTTCCTATACTTTACACCCCGCATCATTTCAACAAATAGTTGACATCTTGTAGTCTCATTTAGCCTTTCAAAGAATCATTCCCAAATCTTATTAGCATATCTTCTACAAGTGCATGTTGAAATCTTACCTTTCATGTGCTGTAAAATCTCATCATCAATATTAATCAAATACTTTGGCTTTCTACGCAAAATTCTTGGTGGTGTTCTCCTAGGTACATAGATCTCAACATTAGGAATTTCATCAATATTTAGTTGAGGTGGGCTAGATTGCATACCTTCGATCGAGGGTGGAAAAGAAGACATACCTTGAGGTTCATATGGGAATGATGGCATACCTTCTTCGTCAATTTCGAGTGATGATGTAATCTCAACTTGAGATGTGTTGGATGGTGTCCAACAATATTCACTTGCGATAAATGGTGTCCCTCCATATTCACTTGCAGTAGATGGTGTCTATCCATATTCACTTGTGCTAGATGGTGTCCCTCCATATTCGCTTGTGCTTAATGGTGTCCCTTCATATTCACTTGTCATAGAGGGTGTGTCTCCAACTATGGTATCTGAATCTATCTTATGACGATGCTTTCACATTCATGCTTGTTGTGCTGGCAATTCCCGTTCTCTTTTTGAAGGTTGAGGTTCCTCTACAATCAGGTTGTTTTCATCAATCGTTTCCAATTTCTTCTTTTCATGATATGTCGCCACCCGAACTCTCTCCTTTTCTTTCAAGGTTTCATTCTCTTCGTCTGTTAGTTTCCTCTTTGTATTTTTCTTCAGCATGGTGGATAATTTTATCTGTACCATGGTAATGAGACGAATATTAGTTCCTAAAAAATGTATCCATTCAAGATAATTGAAAAATATGTCATTGAAGACTTCATTTAAATAATACCTACAATCATCGTGTACAAAAGTAGGGTCTTTTATTGTTGAACATGGCTTGGAATGAAACTAATGACAATAGGATATGTGGTTCTTAGCTCAAACAAGCACTTTTCCATGAGAATTTGAGGAACCAAGGAGTGATTTTGAAAAATTGTTGGTGCAGGAGCACCTTAAAGGTCTTTTGGAAGATCTTGGCAATTTTGGCTTGTAGGTGGTTCTAGCCAACCACCAAGGGAATAAGGACTATGATGAAAAGTCCCAATAGTGTTTTTGATGTGTGAGTTAAGGAAAACTTAGGGTAGTCTAGAGCCTTGAAGTTTGGAGAAGCCTAAATGATGAAATCAGGCAAATTAGTCCATGTAGACTTGGCAATTTGTCCTAAAAGTGGGAAAAGGGCATTAATGATGCTCTAAGCCTGACCCAAGGGTCCTATCACATGGGAGAAAGGTATATAAGGTCATCAAAACCCTAATTGAGCATGTGGGAAAGCTATTGCATGATTTGGAGTTTTGGAAGGGGAATTTGTGAGTTGGAAGAGTGCAAATTTCATTGAATTTTTGTTTTTGTGCCTTCATTCAGTCAAGAATGGATGGGAAGGACCTATCTAATGCTTTCAGTCTTTCAATTGTGTCACTTAATTACTGTGTGAAGCATTATATTAGCAATTTAGTTTAATTGCTTTCTGTTTTGCAAGTTGTTAGAGTTTTTGGTCTTATAGCCGATTCAGGCCAGTTTTTGGAAATAATGATCCCCACTTGAATTCCCATGGCAAGGATACCATGGCCACTTGGAATCAAGTAGGGGACTATTTTTACAGGGTACATATGGTTTTTGGTGTCTTTATTTGCAGGGGAGATGGTGAATTCATCAAGAACTAGGCGAGTGCAAGTGCATTCTGGCTAGTGGCTTGGAGAGGACAGCAGTAAAGAAAGTTGCTAAATGGATTGTTTTGTGCCAATAAAGAGCAAGAGAGTGTGGTCACATGTATTCCAGACATATGCATGAAAGGAGGAGAGTTGAGGAGGTCATTGAAGCCCTCAAAGTTGGAAAAAGGAGCTGGAACCATGGAAACCCTTGAAAATAGGGGGTATGAGAACAATCCTATGTACATACACCAAAGGGACTAAACACCTAGTAAATATTGAAGCCTAGGGTACCACTAGAAAGAATCTATAAAAATATTTGGGGGTTGTTAAGACCATTTTTGAGAAAATCCAAGAAAACGGGTTCTAGGAGGCTTAATTGGGCAAAAGGCTACAAGGCCTAAAATTGGGTTTTTCAAGAAAGCGATGGGTACAAGGTGAAAGAATCCTATGAGCTGGATCAGTGAGGAGTCAAATCAAAAAGGGGATAGTGAGAATACCCTTTCCTAGCCCCTAGAGTGGTTAGGACACTTTGGGTCAATGTGGAGCCTAGGGAAGCTTAGTGGTGAATTGAGAGCAATGGTGAAGAATTTGAAATTGGTGGAGAGTCTTATGAGGTGAGAGGGGTTTAGGAGGGATCCTTGAGTAGGGTAGAGAGGAATACCCTAGGAAGACTAGAGAATAGGTCTTGGGAAGAGTAAGATTGCTCTTGAAAGATAATACTCCCCATCAATTATTGAAGGAGTTGTCTATGTAATGAACTTTTGACCTTGTGCAGGGTATTTTGAAGATGTTTGATGCTTTGGAATGGTCTGGGAAGGCCCCGGTATAGGAGTTTCTATAAAACCTCCCTATTTGCATTAAAAAATGGGGGTTTTTGTATTGGAATCCTAGTTGAGCGGGTAGGGTCCTAAGACCTAGAAATTATCTTGTTTTGAGACCTAATTAAAGACTGTTTTTGGGTTTGGAAGTTTGGTGTGAAGATCTAAGGGTAGTTCCTTTGTAAAATTGGCCTACTTGGAGGCCTAAAATAGTGAAAAAGGTCAATTTTCTTAATTTTGTCCCAAAGGAGTCATGTGATGGGTTAAGCTATGTCTTGCAAATCTGAAATTGGGGTTACAATCATTCTTTTATTTTCCTGGTGTTTTCAAAAGTTTTGGAGTTAAGGGCCCAAAACTGGTTTTGCACAATAACTAGATTCCAAGGGTGAAATTTGGGAAATAATGTTTTTGTTTGTTGTACAGCTTGGAGGAGTGTTGGGATTGGTCCATTATGCCTTTTTAATCTTCTTAGATGGCTCTTGAAGGCAAGTTGACATCTTCAATAGTTTTGGGTCCTCTAACTCTGCAAAAAATATGAGTATCACAGTTTGAACTGTGTGCATGGTTTGGGAGATACATGTGACAGTTTGTAGATGCTTGGCTACTAGTAATGTGGACAATGAACAAAGGAACTAAGTTTGTGTGTAAGGGAAGACTTTTGAAATGTTTCATTTTTGTTGTACTAACTCAAAGAAAGATTTATTAAGCAAATAATGGTTTGGTTGTGCCTTAAGAATTATATTTTGTGTTTGTAAACAATGGTGCCATTATGGAAGATTTAAGATAACTTGTGAAGGACATAATCATTGGTTGATGTTTTGAGGAACCTAGTTGATTGTAATGAGTTATTTTCAAGATTTTCAATGTGTTTTGAAGGTCCTTAAGGAATTGGGAACTCTTAATGCTAATTTGAGTATACGAATCAAATGTTTTGTGAAGGGAAATATAGTTGAATAAGTGTGTCAAGAAAGGTGTTGATTTCTTCCTTTGTACAACATCAGTTTGTACAGAGGTATTGGAAGGTGTTTGGACCCTTCAGAGGAATAAGAGAGGCTTGGAGTTGTCTTAAAGGATGAATTTTGGTGAATGGTTCTGAATTTCTATAATTGGCAAGTGTAAAATGGTAATTGGCAAGTGCAAATAATTGTGTATATAATTTGGTAATTTAAAATGTGCATTGAAAACCTAAGGTTATAATGACAAACAAAAATGAAAGCAAGCCATAATAGAATGAAAGAAAATTTGTAAAGACTTCACATACCTTAAAGACTAGGCTTTCAAATGGAGAATTTCAACCTAATTATGTAGCCTTAGCTTCTTCTTTCTTCAAACTCCACAACAATTTGACTTGTTCAAAAGCTTGTTCCCTTCCACACTTCAATTGTATATCAATTTTCAATGGAATTCAAACTTCAATTGATATTATATGTCTTCCAATGTGGAAAATCTGCTATTTCATGCAAAGGTGGTAAAAAGATCATGGAAAAGGTGATGGAATGTGAAAAAGATGCTTGCACTCTTCACAACATCATCAAAAATATATTTTTTGTCGGAGCACACGTAGAACTAGGGGAATATGCAGACTGTGGGCCTTCAAATCATGGGTATATAGACTTTTTTACTGTTTTAGTGGACTACAAAATGCGCTCGCATTATAATGCGAGCACGTTATGTGAAATTTGGTTTTCTTAGTGTACTTTTTAGAGTATAGGAGTTTCTGAGAGAGTGGGAGGGAGAGAGGGTGACAGTGGAAGATAGAGAGGGAGGGGGAAGGGAAGAGTGGGAGAAAGAGAGAGGGAGAGAGTGGGAGATAGAGTGGGAGGGAGAGAGGGGAGAGTGGGAGATAGAGAGGGAGGGAGAAAGGGGGAGAGTGGGAGAGAGTGGGATAAGGGGAGAAGTGGGGAGTGGGAGATAGAGACCTAAACCCTAAACCCTAAACCCTCAACCCTTAAACCCTAATCCCTCAACCCCTATACCCTCTCAATCCCTCAACCCTCAATCCTCAACCACTAAACCCTAATCCCTCAACCCTTAAACCCTAATCCCTCAACCCCTATACCCTCTTAATCCCTCAATCCGTAAACCTTAATCCCTCAACCCTTAAACCCTAATCCCTTAACCCCTATACCCTCTTAATCCCTCAACCCTCAAC